>CM053026.1:787876078-788053578 GCA_028564925.1 Lithobates sylvaticus
CGCACACACAGGGGGACACTGGAGGGAGAGCGCACACAGACAGGGGGGGACACTGGAGGGAGAGCGCACACACAGGGGGACACTGGAGGGAGAGCGCACACACAGGGGGACACTGGAGGGAGAGCGCACACACAGGGGGACACTGGAGGGAGAGCGCACACAGACAGGGGGGGACACTGGAGGGAGAGCGCACACACAGGGGGACACTGGAGGGAGAGCGCACATACAGGGGGGCACTGGAGGGAGAGCGCACATACAGGGGGGCACTGGAGGGAGAGCGCACATACAGGGGGGCACTGGAGGGAGAGCGCACATACAGGGGGACACTGGAGGGAGAGCGCACACACAGGGGGAAACTGGAGGGAGAGCGCACATACAGGGGGGCACACACAGGGGGAAACTGGAGGGAGAACGCACCCACGGGGGGGGACATGCACACAAGGGGACACTGTGGGCTGGGGGGGTGACACTGTGGGCTGGGGGGGTGACACTGTGGGCTGGGGGGGTGACACTGTGGGCTGGGGGGTGACACTGTGGGCTGGGGGTGACACTGTGGGCTGGGGTGACGCTGGGGGGGTGACACTGTGGGCTGGGGGGTGGGCTGGGGGGTGACACTGTGGGCTGGGGGGGTGACACTGTGGGGGTGACACTGTGGGCTGGGGGGTGACGCTGGGGGGACCCGGGGCCCGTGACTCACCGATGCCGATGCCAATGCTGATGCTCCTTCCATTAGGGGCCCGGACTCGGCAGGTTGAAGCGGCTGTATTACATGCCGCGAATACTGCTAACAGCGCGCGGCTCCCCACCGGCCCCTCCTTCCCTCCCGTCCGTCCCAGGTGACGTCACGACGCATACAGTAGAAGCACCTGGGACGGACAGGAGGGAAGAAGGGGTCGGCGGGGAGCCGCGCGCCGCTAGCAGTATTGTTAGCGGCATCGCGGCATGTAATACAGCCGTTTCAAGTGGCCCCTCATGTGGCCGAGTCCGGGCCCCTAATGGCCCCGGGCCCTCGGGCGGCGCCCGAGTCACCGACCTGTCAGTCCGCCCCTGCGTGATCACTTCCCCGGAGTAGTACAGTAATGACAAAAAATGACAACGGCAAAAAACTTGCCGTGTCTCTTACTAAATACCTCAGACTCTCTACGTTTCATAAAGGGTGAGTTGGGGGGTATTTTTACTGGGGGGTGAGTTGGGGGGTATTTTTACTAGGGGGTGAGTTGGGGGTATTTGTACTGGGGGGGTGAGTTGGGGGGTATTTGTACTGGGGGGTGAGTTGGGGGGTATTTGTACTGGGGGGGTATTTGTACTGGGGGGTGAGTTGGGGGTATTTGTACTGGGGGGGTGAGTTGGGGGGTATTTGTACTGGGGGTTGAGTTGGGGGGTATTTGTACTGGGGGGTGAGTTGGGGGGGTATTTGTACTGGGGGGGTATTTGTACTGGGGGTGAGTTGGGGGTTATTTTTACTGGGGGGTGAGTTGGGGGGTATTTTTACTGGGGGGTGAGTTGGGGGTATTTGTACTGGGGGGTGAGTTGGGGGTATTTGTACTGGGGGGTGAGTTGGGGGTATTTGTACTGGGGGGGGGGGGTGAGTTGGGGGGTATTTGTACTAGGGGGGGGGGGGGTGAGTTGGGGGGGTATTTGTACTAGGGGGGGGTGAG
This sequence comes from Lithobates sylvaticus, assembly GCA_028564925.1. Lineage (NCBI taxonomy): Eukaryota > Metazoa > Chordata > Amphibia > Anura > Ranidae > Lithobates > Lithobates sylvaticus. The sequence continues at coordinate 787,877,737 of CM053026.1, forward strand.
TTGGGGGGTATTTGTACTGGGGGTGAGTTGGGGGGTATTTGTACTGTCCTGGCATTTCCAGAAATTAGATTGTCCGTCCGTACATCAGGATCGATCGATTGTCAGATTTATATCCCATAGAATGGGGATTTTCCTACAGACCAAATAATATTCACTGATTTGTGGAATTTTCACCAAAGAATGAAGAAGACATTTTGGCTGAAATTTATGAAGAAATATTATTTATTTGCAAAATTTTATAACAGAAACTAAGAATTTTTTTTTTTATTTATTTAGCAAAAAAAACAATAATATATAATTATAATATACATTGTGTCACCGACTCTCAGTGTATATTTCTCTAGTGCCGACCACTGACCTTCTGATCAGAGCAATGAGAAGATGCAATACCAGAGATGGACAGCAGAGGGCAGCATTGCACTGTCACTGGTGGAGGCTCAGAGAGGGGGATGTAGAGACCCTCAATCTGTGAGGCCAACATCTGACATAGAGGAGGATGGGAGGTTTTAGGTTTATCTTTTCTATGTTTTATTATCTTTGTCATTCATTGGGGTGTGACTTTTATTTTGTATTTATTTTCAGCATAGAATAGGGATCTGGTACTGCCTGGTATAGAATAGGGATCTGGTACTGCCTGGCATAGAATAGGGATCTGGTACTGCCTGGCATAGAATAGGGATCTGGTACTGCCTGGCATAGAATAGGGATCTGGTACTGCCTGGTATAGAATAGGGATCTGGTACTGCCTGGCATAGAATAGGGACCTGGTACTGCCTGGCATAGAATAGGGACCTGGTACTGCCTGGCATAGAATAGGGACCTGGTACTGCCTGGCATAGAATAGGGATCTGGTACTGCCAGGCATAGAATAGGGATCTGGTACTGCCTGGCATAGAATAGAGATCTGGTACTGCCTGGCATAGAATAGGGATCTGGTACTGCCTGGCATAGAATAGGGATCTGGTACTGCCTGGTATAGAAAAGGGATCTGGTACTGCCTGGCATAGAAGAGGGATCTGGTACTGCCTGGCATAGAATAGGGATCTGGTACTGCCTGGCATAGAATAGGGATCTGGTACTGCCTGGCATAGAATAGGGATCTGGTACTGCCTGGCATAGAATAGAGATCTGGTACTGCCTGGCATAGAATAGGGATCTGGTACTGCCTGGCATAGAATAGGGATCTGGTACTGCCTGGCATAGAATAGGGATCTGGTACTGCCTGGCATAGAATAAGGATCTGGTACTGCCTGGCATAGAATAGGGATCTGGTACTTTCTGGCATAGAATAGGGATCTGGTACTGTCTGGCATAGAATAAGGATCTGGTACTGCCTGGCATAGAATAGGGATCTGGTACTGCCTGGAATAGAATAGGGATCTGGTACTGCCTGGCATAGAATATAGATCTGGTACTGCCTGGCATAGAATATAGATCTGGTACTGCCTGGCATAGAATAGGGATCTGGTACTGCCTGGCATAGAAGAGGGATCTGGTACTGCCTGGAATAGAATAGGGACCTGGTACTGCCTGGCATAGAATATAGATCTGGTACTGCCTGGCATAGAATAGGGATCTGGTACTGCCTGGCATAGAATAGGGATCAGGTACTGCCTGGCATAGAAAATGGATCTGGTACTGCCTGGCATAGAATATAAATCTGGTACTGCCTGGCATAGAATTTAAATCTGGTACTGCCTGGCATAGAACATAGATCTGGTAATGCCTGGCATAGAATAGGGATCTGGTACTGCCTGGCATATAATAGGGATCCGGTACTGACTGGCATAGAATAGGGATCGGGTACTGCCTGGCATAGAAAATGGATCTGGTACTGCCTGGCATAGAATATAGATCTGGTACTGCCTGGCATAGAATAGAGATCTGGTACTGCCTGGCATAGACTAGGGATCTGGTACTGCCTGGCATAGAATAGGGATCTGGTACTGCCTGGTATAGAATGAGGATCTGGTACTGCCTGACATAGAATAGGAATCTGGTACTGCCTGGTATAGGATAAGGATCTGGTACTGCCTGGCATAGAATAAGGATCTGGTACTGCCTGGCATAGAATGACGATCTGGTACTGCCTGGCATAGAATAAGGATCTGGTACTGCCTGGCATAGAAGAGGGATCTGGTACTGCCTGGCATAGAATAGGGATCTGGTACTGCCTGGCATAGAATAGGGATCTGGTACTGCCTGGCATAGAATAGGGATCTGGTACTGCCTGGCATAGAATAGGGATATGGTACTGCCTGGTATAGAATAGGGATCTGGTACTGCTTGGCATAGAATAGGGATCCGGTACTGCCTGGCATAGAATAGGGATTTGGTACTGCCCTGCATAGAATAGGGATCTGGTACTGCCTAGCATAGAATATAAATCTGGTACTGCCTGGAATAGAATAGGGATCTGGTACTGCCTGGCATAGAATAGAGATCTGGTACTGCCTGGCTTAGAATATGGATCTGGTACTGCCTGGCATAGAATAAGGATCTGGTACTGCCTGGCATAGAAGAGGGATCTGGTGAAGCCTGGCATAGAATAGGTATCTGGTACTGTCTGGCATAGAATAAGGATCTGGTACTGCCTGGCATAGAATAGGGATCTGGTACTGTCTGGCATAGAATAAGGATCTGGTACTGCCTGGCATAGAATAGGGATCTGGTACTGCCTGGAATAGAATAGGGATCTGATACTGCCTGGCATAGAATATAGATCTGGTACTGCCTGGCATAGAATAGAGATCTGGTACTGCCTGGCATAGAATAGGGATCTGGTACTGCCTGGCATAGAGGAGGGATCTGGTACTCCCTGGCAAAAAATAGGGATCTGGTACTGCCTGGCATAGAATATAGATCTGGTACTGCCTGGCATAGAATAGGGATCTGGTACTGCCTGGCATAGAATAGGGATCGGGTACTGCCTGGCATAGAAAATGGATCTGGTACTGCCTGGCATAGAATATAAATCTGGTACTGCCTGGCATAGAATATAAATCTGGTACTGCCTGGCATAGAATATAAATCTGGTACTGCCTGGCATAGAATATAGATATGGTACTGCCTGGCATAGAATAGGGATCTGGTACTGCCTGGCATATAATAGGGATCCGGTACTGACTGGCATAGAATAGGGATCGGGTACTGCCTGGCATAGAAAATGGATCTGGTACTGCCTGGCATAGAATATAAATCTGGTACTGCCTGGCATAGAATATAGATCTGGTACTGCCTGGCATAGAATAGGGATCTGGTACTGCCTGGCATATAATAGGGATCCGGTACTGCCTGGCATAGAATAGGGATCTGGTACTGCCTGGTATAGAATGAGGATCTGGTACTGCCTGACATAGAATAGGAATCTGGTACTGCCTGGCATAGAATAAGGATCTGGTACTGCCTGGCATAGAATGGCGATCTGGTACTGCCTGGCATAGAATAAGGATCTGGTACTGCCTGGCATAGAAGAGGGATCTGGTACTGCCTGGCATAGAATAGGGATCTGGTACTGCCTGGCATAGTTCCATGATCTGTAGATTAATGTCGGGGGATCCCTGAGACCCCAAAAACAATTGTTCCTCTGTGTTATAAAGACCTTCTAATCAGAGCAATGAGAAGATGCAATACCAGAGATGGACAGCAGAGGGCAGCATTGCACTGTCACTGGTGGAGGCTCAGAGAGGGGTATGTAGAGACCCTCAATCTGTGAGGCCAACATCTGACATAGAGGAGGATGGGAGGTTTTAGGTTTATCTTTTCTATGTTTTATTATCTTTCTCATTCATTGGGGTGTGACTTTTATTTTTATTTATTTTCAGCAGAGAATAGGGATCTGGTACTGCCTGGCATAGAATAGAGATCTGGTACTGCCTGGCATAGAATAGGGATCTGGTACTGCCTGGCATAGAATAGGGATCTGGTACTGCCTAGTATAGAAAAGGGATCTGGTACTGCCTGGCATAGAAGAGGGATCTGGTACTGCCTGGCATAGAATAGGGATCTTGTACTGCCTGGCATAAAATAGGGATCTGGTACTGCCTGGCATAGAATAGGGATCTGGTACTGCCTGGCATAGAGTAGGGATCTGGTACTGCCTGGCATAAAATAGGGATCTGGTACTGCCTGGCATAGAATAAGAATCTGGTACTGCCTAGCATAGAAAAGGGATCTGGTACTGCCTGGCATAGAATAGGGATCTAGTACTGCCTGGAATAGAATTGGGATCTGGTAATGCCTGGCATAGAATAAGGATCTGGCACGGCCTGGCATAGAAGAGGGATCTAGTACTGCCTTGCATAGAAAATGGCTATGGTACTGCCTTGCTAGAATAAGGATCTGATACTGCCTGGCATAGAATAGGGATCTGGTACTACCTGGCCTAGAATAAGGATCTGATACTGCCTGGCATAGAATAGGGATCTGGTACTGCCTGGTATAGAATAGGGCTCACTGCTTGGCATAGAATAGATAACTGGTTCTGCTTGGCATATAATAGGGATCTGGTACTGCCTGGCATAGAATAGGGATCTGGTACTGCCAGGTGTAGAAACAGGATCTGGTACTGCCTGGCATAGAATAGGGATCTGGTACTGCCTGGCATAGAAATGGCTATGGTACTGCCTGGCATATAATAGGGATCTGGTACTGCCTGGCATAGAATGGGGACCTGGTACTGCCTGGCATAGAATAGGGATCTGGTACTGCCTGGCATAGAATGGGGATCTGGTACTGCCTGGCATAGAATAGGGATCTGGTACTGCCTGGCATAGAGTAGAGATCTGGTACTGCCTGGCATAGAATATGGATCTGGTACTGCCTGGCATAGAATAGGGATCTGGTACTGCCTGACATAAAATAGGGATCTGGTACTGCCTGGCATAGAATATGGATCTGGTACTGCCTGGTATAGAATAAGGATCTGGTACTGCCTGGCATAGAATAGGGATCTGGTACTGCCTGGCATAGAATAGGGATCTGGTAATGCCTGGCATATAATAGAGATCTGGTACTGCTTGGCATAGAATAGGGATCTGGTACTGCCTGGCATAGAATAGGGATCTGGTACTGCCTGGCATAGAATAGAGATCTGGTACTGCCTGTCATAGAATATGGATCTGGTACTGCCTGGCATAGAATAGGGATCTGGTACTGCCTGGCATAGAATAGAGATCTGGTACTTCCTGGCATAGAAGAGGGATCTGGTACTGCCTGGCATAGAATAAGGATCTGGTACTGCCTGGCATAGAAGAGGGATCTGGTACTGCCTGTCATAGAATAGGGATCTGGTACTGCCTGGCATAGAATAGGGATCTGGTACTGCCTGGCATAGAATAGAGATCTGGTACTGCCTGGCATAGAATAGGGATCTGGTACTGCCTGGCATAGAATAGAGATCTGGTACTGCCTGGCATAGAATAGGGATCTGGTACTGCCTGGCATAGAATAGGGATCTGGTACTGCCTGGCATAGAATAGGGATCTGGTACTGCCTGGCATAGAATAGGGATCTGGTACTGCCTGGCATAGAATAAGGATCTGGTACTGCCTGGCATAGAATAGGGATCTGGTACTGCCTGGCATAGAAAAGGGATCTGGTACTGCCTGGCATAGAATAGGGATCTGGTACTGCCTAGCATAGAATAGGGATCTGGTACTGCCTGGTATAGAATAGGGATCTGGTGCTGCCTGGCATAGAATAGGGATCTGGTACTGCCTGGCATAGAATAGGGATCTGGTACTGCCTGGCATAGAATAAGGATCTGGTACTGCCTGGCATATAATAGGGATCCGGTATTACCTGGCATATATTAGGGATCTGGTACTGCCTGGCATAGAATAGGGATCTGGTACTGCCTGGAATATATTAGGGATCTGGTACTGCCTGGCATAGAATAAGGACCTGGTACTGCCTGCCATAGAAACTGGATCTGGTACTGCCTGGCATATATTAGGGATCTGGTACTGCCTGGCATAGAATAGGGATCTGGTACTGCCTGGTATAGAATACGGATCTGGTACTGCCTGGCATAGAATAGGAATCTGGTACTGCCTGGCATATAATAGGGACCTGGTACTGCCTGGCATAGAATAGGGATCTGGTACTGCCTGGTATAGAATAGAGATCTGGTACTGCCTGGCATAGAATAGAGATCTGGTACTGCCTGGCATAGAATAGGGATCTGGTACTGCCTGCCATAGAAACTGGATCTGGTACTGCCTGGCATATATTAGGGATCTGGTACTGCCTGGCATAGAATAGGGATCTGGTACTGCCTGGTATAGAATACGGATCTGGTACTGCCTGGCATAGAATAGGAATCTGGTACTGCCTGGCATATAATAGGGACCTGGTACTGCCTGGCATAGAATAGGGATCTGGTACTGCCTGGCATAGAATAGGGATCTGGTACTGCCTGGCATAGAATAGGGATCTGGTACTGCCTGGCATAGAATAGAGATCTGGTACTGCCTGGCATAGAATGGGGATCTGTGAGGGAAGACACAATGTAGGCGTCTGCTTTCCTTTTCTGACATTATTATTGGTGAGTAGAAGTTCTCTGTATGGAGCCGCCCTCGGCATCATCTATGCTCAGTACTCCACATTACCTCTCATGTTATTTAGTCACAATTTCCTGTTCCCCGTCATGTTCCATGGGCTGTAGATTAATGTTGGGGGTTCCCTGAGACCCCAAAAACAATTGTTCCTCTGTGTTATAATGTGAGACCTTCTGATCAGAGCAATGAGAAGATGCAATACCAGAGATGGACAGCAGAGGGCAGCATTGCACTGTCACTGGTGGAGGCTCAGAGAGGGGTATGTAGAGACCCTCAATCTGTGAGGCCAACATCTGACATAGAGGAGGATGGGAGGTTTTAGGTTTATCTTTTCTATGTTTTATTATCTTTCTCATTCATTGGGGTGTGACTTTTATTTTGTATTTATTTTCAGCAGAGAATAGGGATCTGGTACTGCCTGGTATAGAATAGGGATCTGGTACTGCCTGGCATAGAATCGAGATCTGGTACTGCCTGGCATAGAATAGGGATCTGGTACTGCCTGGCATAGAATAGGGATCTGGTACTGCCTGGTATAGAAAAGGGATCTGGTACTGCCTGGCATAGAAGAGGGATCTGGTACTGCCTGGCATAGAATAGGGATCTTGTACTGCCTGGCATAAAATAGGGATCTGGTACTGCCTGGCATAGAATAGGGATCTGGTACTGCTTGGCATAGAATAGAGATCTGGTACTGCCTGGCATAGAGTAGGGATCTGGTACTGCCTGGCATAAAATAGGGATCTGGTACTGCCTGGCATAGAATAAGAATCTGGTACTGCCTAGCATAGAATAGGGATCTGGTACAGCCTGGCATAGAATAGGGATCTAGTACTGCCTGGAATAGAATTGGGATCTGGTAATGCCTGGCATAGAATAAGGATCTGGCACAGCCTGGCATAGAAGAGGGATCTAGTACTGCATGGCATAGAAAATGGCTATGGTACTGCCTGTCATAGAATAGGGATCTTGTACTGCCTGGCATAGAATAGGGCTCACTGCTTAGCATAGAATAGATAACTGGTTCTGCTTGGCATATAATAGGGATCTGGTACTGCCTGGCATAGAATAGGGATCTGGTACTGCCTGGCATATAATAGGGATCTGGTACTGCCTGGCATAGAATAGAGATCTGGTACTGCCTGGCATAGAATAGGAATCTGGTACTGCCTGGCATAGAATAGGGATATGGTACTGCCTGGCATAGAGTAGAGATCTGGTACTGCCTGGCATAGAATATGGATCTGGTACTGCCTGGCATAGAATAGGGATCTGGTAATGCCTGGCATAGAATGTGGATCTGGTACTGCCTGACATAGAATAGGGATCTGGTACTGCCTGGCATAGAATATGGATCTGGTACTGCCTGGTATAGAATAAGGATCTGGTACTGCCTGGCATAGAATAGGGATCTGGTACTGCCTGGCATAGAAAATGGATCTGGTACTGCCTGGCATAGAATAGGGATCTGGTACTGCCTGGCATAGAATATAAATCTGGTACTGCCTGGCATAGAATAGTGATCTGGTACTGCCTGGCATAGAATAGGGATCTGGTACTGCCTGGCATAGAATATAGATCTGGTACTGCCTGGCATAGAATAGGGATCTGGTAATGCCTGGCATATAATAGAGATCTGGTACTGCCTGGCATAGAATAGGGATCTGGTACTGCCTGGCATAGAATAAGGATCTGGTACTGCCTGGCATAGAAGAGGGATCTGGTACTGCCTGGCATAGAATAGGGATCTGGTACTGCCTGGCATAGAATAGGGATCTGGTACTGCCTGGCATATAATAGAGATCTGGTACTGCCTGGCATAGAATAGGGATCTGGTACTGCCTGGCATAGAATAGGGATCTGGTACTGCCTGGCATATAATAGGGATCTGGTACTGCCTGGCATAGAATAGGGATCTGGTACTGCCTGGCATAGAATAGGGATCTGGTACTGCCTGGCATAGAATAAGGATCTGGTACTGCCTGGCATAGAATAGGGATCTGGTACTGCCTGGCATAGAATAGGGATCTGGTACTGCCTGGCATAGAATAGGGATCTGGTACTGCCTGGCATAGAATAGGGATCTGGTACTGCCTGGCATAGAATAGGGATCTGGTACTGCCTGGCATAGAATAGGGATCTGGTACTTCCTGGCATAGAATAGGGATATGGTACTGCCTGGCATAGAATAGGGATCTGGTACTGCCTGGCATAGAATAGAGATCTGGTACTGCCTGGCATAGAATAGGGATCTGGTACTGCCTGGCATAGAATAGGGATCTGGTACTGCCTGGTATAGAAAAGGGATCTGGTACTGCCTGGCATAGAAGAGGGATCTGGTACTGCCTGGCATAGAATAGGGATCTTGTACTGCCTGGCATAAAATAGGGATCTGGTACTGCCTGGCATAGAATAGGGATCTGGTACTGCTTGGCATAGAATAGAGATCTGGTACTGCCTGGCATAGAGTAGGGATCTGGTACTGCCTGGCATAAAATAGGGATCTGGTACTGCCTGGCATAGAATAAGAATCTGGTACTGCCTAGCATAGAATAGGGATCTGGTACAGCCTGGCATAGAATAGGGATCTAGTACTGCCTGGAATAGAATAGGGATCTGGTAATGCCTGGCATAGAATAAGGATCTGGCACAGCCTGGCATAGAAGAGGGATCTAGTACTGCATGGCATAGAAAATGGCTATGGTACTGCCTGTCATAGAATAGGGATCTTGTACTGCCTGGCATAGAATAGGGCTCACTGCTTGGCATAGAATAGATAACTGGTTCTGCTTGGCATATAATAGGGATCTGGTACTGCCTGGCATAGAATAGGGATCTGGTACTGCCTGGCATAGAATAGGGATCTGGTACTGCCTGGCATAGAATAGATAACTGGTTCTGCTTGGCATAGAATAGGGATCTGGTACTGCCTGGCATAGAATAGGGATCTGGTACTGCCTGGCATAGAATAGGGATCTGGTACTGCCTGGCATAGAATAGAGATCTGGTACTGCCTGGCATAGAATAGGTATCTGGTACTGCCTGGCATAGAATAGGGATATGGTACTGCCTGGCATAGAGTAGAGATCTGGTACTGCCTGGCATAGAATATGGATCTGGTACTGCCTGGCATAGAATAGGGATCTGGTAATGCCTGGCATAGAATGTGGATCTGGTACTGCCTGACATAGAATAGGGATCTGGTACTGCCTGGCATAGAATATGGATCTGGTACTGCCTGGTATAGAATAAGGATCTGGTACTGCCTGGCATAGAAAATGGATCTGGTACTGCCTGGCATAGAATAGGGATCTGGTACTGCCTGGCATAGAATATAAATCTGGTACTGCCTGGCATAGAATAGTGATCTGGTACTGCCTGGCATAGAATAGGGATCTGGTACTGCCTGGCATAGAATATAGATCTGGTACTGCCTGGCATAGAATAGGGATCTGGTACTGCCTGGCATATAATAGAGATCTGGTACTGCCTGGCATAGAATAGGGATCTGGTACTGCCTGGCATAGAATAAGGATCTGGTACTGCCTGGCATAGAAGAGGGATCTGGTACTGCCTGGCATAGAATAGGGATCTGGTACTGCCTGGCATAGAATAGGGATCTGGTACTGCCTGGCATATAATAGAGATCTGGTACTGCCTGGCATAGAATAGGGATCTGGTACTGCCTGGCATAGAATAGAGATCTGGTACTGCCTGGCATAGAATAGGGATCTGGTACTGCCTGGCATAGAATAGAGATCTGGTACTGCCTGGCATAGAATAGGGATCTGGTACTGCCTGGCATAGAATAGGGATCTGGTACTGCCTGGCATAGAATATGGATCTGGTACTGCCTGGCATAGAATAGGGATCTGGTACTGCCTGGCATAGAATAGGGATCTGGTACTGCCTGGCATAGAATAGGGATCTGGTACTGCCTGGCATAGAATAGGGATCTGGTACTGCCTGGCATATAATAGGGATCTGGTACTGCCTGGTATAGAATAGGGATCTGGTACTGCCTGGCATAGAATAGGGATCTGGTACTGCCTGGCATAGAATAAAGGATCTGGTACTGCCTGGCATAGAATAGAGATCTGGTACTGCCTGGCATAGAATAGGGATCTGGTACTGCCTGGCATAGAATAGAGATCTGGTACTGCCTGGCATAGAATAGGGATCTGGTACTGCCTGGCATAGAATAGAGATCTGGTACTGCCTGGCATAGAATAGGGATCTGGTACTGCCTGGCATAGAATAGGGATCTGGTACTGCCTGGCATAGAATAGGGATCTGGTACTGCCTGGCATAGAATAGGGATCTGGTACTGCCTGGCATAGAATAGGGATCTGGTACTGCCTGGCATAGAATAGGGATCTGGTACTGCCTGGTATAGAAAAGGGATCTGGTACTGCCTGGCATAGAAGAGGGATCTGGTACTGCCTGGCATAGAATAGGGATCTTGTACTGCCTGGCATAAAATAGGGATCTGGTACTGCCTGGCATAGAATAGGGATCTGGTACTGCTTGGCATAGACTAGAGATCTGGTACTGCCTGGCATAGAGTAGGGATCTGGTACTGCCTGGCATAAAATAGGGATCTGGTACTGCCTGGCATAGAATAAGAATCTGGTACTGCCTAGCATAGAATAGGGATCTGGTACAGCCTGGCATAGAATAGGGATCTAGTACTGCCTGGAATAGAATTGGGATCTGGTAATGCCTGGCATAGAATAAGGATCTGGCACAGCCTGGCACAGAAGAGGGATCTAGTACTGCATGGCATAGAAAATGGCTATGGTGCTGCCTGTCATAGAATAGGGATCTTGTACTGCCTGGCATAGAATAGGGCTCACTGCTTGGCATAGAATAGATAACTGGTTCTGCTTGGCATATAATAGGGATCTGGTACTGCCTGGCATAGAATAGGGATCTGGTACTGCCTGGCATAGAATAGGGATCTGGTACTGCCTGGCATAGAATAGAGATCTGGTACTGCCTGGCATAGAATAGGAATCTGGTACTGCCTGGCATAGAATAGGGATATGGTACTGCCTGGCATAGAATAGGGCTCACTGCTTGGCATACAATAGATAACTGGTTCTGTCTGGCATAGAATAGGGATCTGGTACTGCCAGGTGTAGAAACGGGATCTGGTACTGCCTGGCATAGAATAGGGATCTGGTACTGCCTGGCATAGAAATGGCTATGGTACTGCCTGGCATATAATAGGGATCTGGTACTGCCTGGCATAGAATGGGGACCTGGTACTGCCTGGCATAGAATAGGGATCTGGTACTGCCTGGTATAGAAAAGGGATCTGGTACTGCCTGGCATAGAATAGGGATCTGGTACTGCCTGGCATAGAATAGGGATCTTGTACTGCCTGGCATAAAATAGGGATCTGGTACTGCCTGGCATAGAATAGGGATCTGGTACTGCTTGGCATAGAATAGAGATCTGGTACTGCCTGGCATAGAGTAGGGATCTGGTACTGCCTGGCATAAAATAGGGATCTGGTACTGCCTGGCATAGAACAAGAATCTGGTACTGCCTAGCATAGAATAGGGATCTGGTACAGCCTGGCATAGAATAGGGATCTAGTACTGCCTGGCATAGAATATGGATCTGGTACTGCCTGGCATAGAATATGGATCTGGTACTGCCTGGCATAGAATAAGGATCTGGTACTGCCTGGCATATTATAGGGATCTGGTACTGCCTGGCATATAATAGGGATCTGGTACTGCCTGGTATAGAATAGGGATCTGGTACTGCCTGGCATAGAATAAGGATCTGGTACTGCCTGGCATATATTTGGGCTCTGGTGTTGTATTTCTGCCTGGCACAGGACTGGTTCTGGACCCCCCTCTGTCCTGGATCAGTCTTCAGTCATCAGACAATTCTGCACCTCCAGTGTGTGTTATATCAGAGATGGACAGCAGGGGGCAGCATTGCACCTTCCCTGGTGGTGGAGGCTCCAGAGGGGTCTATTATACTGTACAGTCAGGTTTAGTAAATATTATCTTTACTGACACCATTTACTGACAGGCAGATCCTTCTTCTGACTCAATCCGAGTCTACAACATTTTCCATAAATCCCAGTAAACCGATCCGGGAGGTGTGGGGGAGGGGAGGGGGCTTCATATAATAATAATAATAATCACACCATATAAAAGGGTTTTTTCTCTTGCAGTCAGTAATTTTACTGACAGGTTTGGACTCGCTGACAATGTCCTCAGATCCCCCCCCCCCCAATTCGCTAACACCAATGTAAGATTGATGTCATCCATGGGAGTGGGGGAGGGGAGGGGGCTGTGATTATGTCACTGGATGTAATCATAATGTCCCAAATCACACCCCTGAGATAAGGGGGAGGGGCATATAGCTGGACACACCCCCAGTCACACAGACATATGCTGAAGATTGATGTATAAGTGCCCCTCCCCCTCATCACCCACTTATCTTTTCTGGTTCCCCCTCATTATAATATACACCCCTTCTGTTTTTCATATACTTTATTTTACGCCCAGTGACATCATCACCGGGTCTCTGTGCTTCTCTATGACATGCAGGTGGGAGGGGCCAGCAGGGGGCGGTACAGAGCTTCCTGGACACATCACAATGATAAGTCATCGGAGCACAGGAAGTTCTCGGCTCTCTGGCGGGATCAACACATATTATCCAATGAGATATTCTACAGCCCAGAGGGAGGAGATAAGAGAAGATGATTGGTGGAGATTCCTTCTGTTTCCTGTGTTTGGGATCCGGAGAGAAGTCATAGAAATGTCCGCAGATTACAAAGTATCCTTCTGATCTCTTTATAAATCTTTATTTACAATCCGAGAGAAACAAAATATCAATATTGTCCCCATTCATCTCTGATGACAAAGTGTCCGCCTTGTGATTATCAAGAAAGATTCTTCTGGATGAGATCCAATCCGGACCGACAGATCCCCACCCCTCCCCCCGAGATCCAACCCTGACCAACAGATCCCCTCCCCCGAGATCCAACCCTGACCAACAGATCCCCTCCCCCGAGATCCAACCTTGACCAACAGATCCCCTCCCCCGAGATCCAATCCGGACCGACAGATCCCCCCACCCCCGAGATCCAATCCTGACCGACAGATCCCTCCCCCTCTCCCCAGATCCAATCCTGACCGACAGATCCCTCCCCTCCCCCGAGATCCAATCCTGACCGAGAGATCCCACCACCCCGAGATCCAATCCTGACCGACAGATCCCTCCCCCTCTCCCCAGATCCAATCCAGACCGACAGATCCCTCCCCCTCTCCCCAGATCCAATCCTGACCGAGAGATCCCACCACCCCGAGATCCAATCCTGACCGACAGATCCCTCCCCCTCTCCCCAGATCCAATCCTGACCGACAGATCCCTCCCCCTCTCCCCAGATCCAATCCTGACCGACAGATCCCTCCCCCTCTCCCCAGATCCAATCCTGACCGACAGATCCCTCCCCTCCCCCGAGATCCAATCCAGACCAACAGATCCCTCCCCCTCCCCCCAGATCCAATCCTGACCGACAGATCCCTCCCCCTCCCCCCAGATCCAATCCTGACCGACAGATCCCTCCCCCACCCCTGAGATCCAATCCTGATCGATGATATATATATAACTCTATATACAGAACTTCTATGAATAATGTGTTTGTTTAGTAGAATGTTGTCTCCTATGAGGTCACATTGTTGTTGTCTATATTTAATGAACATTTTCATATTTTGTTACATAGTTGCGGTTTATATCTTTCTTTTTTTTTTTTTTTTTTTTTAAATTCTTTATTTCTTTACAGGGAAACAGAAGTATACAACTTAAGCGTAAAAGAAAAGTATGGCATAGCATTTTCGTATTGTTTCACATTATCTTCATGTTACCTATATGCTTCTGCCTTTCTATATTCTAAATCTGTAGACCTGTATTTTCTTTACATTTCCCTCTTAATTACCCCCTATTTTATCTGCTATGCTTAAACCTACACCCCCCCCTTCCCCCCCCCCCCCCCAAAGAAAAAAAAGAAAAAAAAAAAAAAAAAAAGAAAAAACCCCAACAAATAAAAATAGAAATAAATTTCCCCCTTCACCCCCCCCCCCCCTCTCCCAGCCCGTCCAGTCCACTCTAGGTATACCTCCTGAGCTCTATTTAGACTAATCACAACCTTCCTCTCCAATCTGTCTCTTACCTTCCTCAGTTTGCAAAAAAAGCTCCCATGGAGCCCATATTTGGGATATTTGTTCTTTTTTACTCATAGATGTAGGTATCATATTTTCCATAATCCCTATATTTCTCACTTTGCTGAGCCACATGGAGATCCGAGGTGCACTTGAGCTCTTCCAGCATGCAGTTATAGAACTTTTAGCAGCATTCACCATGTGACTCAGCAGTGAGTTTTTGTATTTCTCCATGGGAATTTGTGAGGATTGTAAGAGAAAAAATGCCGGGTCCCAGGGAATCTGATATTCTGTAAATAGTTGAGTAATTCTCTGGACTTCCTGCCAAAAGTTTTTAATTATTGGACATGTCCAGAAGATATGTGCTATAGTGCCTCTTTCTTGGCAACCCCTCCAGCACCTGTCCGAAGCCGTTTGAGAGAATTTATTCATTAATGAGGGTGTATAGTACCATCGCGTTAGAATTTTATAATTCAATTCCTGAATCTTGGTACATCTGGAAGAGTTTAAGGTTAAATGTATTATCTTCTGTTGTTGGTCTGTTGTAAAACTTTGTTCCAAGTCTCTCTCCCACTTTCCCAGACTTAACATCTTAAAGTGCTCTGGAGGGGCAGTCAACAAAGCGTATATCTTAGAAACACTGTGGGAGAAGGGCCCTTTCTCCTCACAGTATCTCTCGAAGTTTGTTCTTGGGCGATTATAGCTTTCCTGGGACCCTAGAGATTCCAGATAGTGTCCAATCTGTCGTGCTTGCCAAAAAGGTAATTTAAACTGACCTCCCATATTTGTTAGTAGATCTATTGTTGACCAATAGGTTTATATCTTTCTGTGTGAATTATGTGTTTGTCTTTCCTATGAGCTTCATTTTTATGTTTTTATTTAGCAGAATATTTTCATCCATTGTTACACTGAGGGGGTTATTTACTAAAGGAAAATCCACTTTGCACTGAAAGTGAACTTGGAAGGAAAGTCGCTGTAGATCCGAGGGGGACATCCAAGGAAAATAAAGCAGAGCTTCCCCCTCATTTCACATCTACCCCTTAGATTTACAGCGACTTCCAGTGCAAAGTTCATAAATAACCCCCTTTGTGTTTATTTACTAAACCTCTCTGTGTGTTACATAGTTGTCTTTTATGTTTTACATCGATGTGTCAATAATGTGTTTTATTTGTCAGAATGTTGTTCTTGATATGTCGTCCCCCTGATACAGCTTCTCTACTACGTGTTTATTGAGTAGAATCTCTCTGTATGTGTTACATAGTTGTAGTTTATATCGTATATCTTGTTGTGTGTGAAAAATGTGTTGTTACTCTTTCCTATGTTTTAGTTTATTGTTTATGTTTTTTTTTTTTTGTATAAAATTTTCATATGTTGTTACATAGTTGCAGTATGTTTGTATGTGTATGTATATATATATTATGTGTCTTAGTAGACGCTCTGTGTACGTTACATAGTTGCAGTATGTTTGTATGTGTATGTATATATATATTATGTGTCTTAGTAGACGCTCTGTGTACGTTACATAGTTGCACTCTGGAGCTGCTTGTGTTTGGTCTCCATGTTGGGACGGCGCGGGGATCGGAGACCTATAGAGATTAGGAGCTCTGTGTACGTTACATAGTTGCAGTATATAGATATATATATATATATATTATGTGTCTTAGTAGACGCTCTGTGTACGTTACATAGTTGCACCTCAGAGCTGTCTGTTTGGTCTCCATGTTGGGATGGTGCCGGGATCGGAGACCTATAGAGATTAGGAGTTCTGTGTATATTACATAGTTGCAGTATATAGATATATATATAATGTGTCTTAGTAGACGCTCTGTGAACGTTACATAGTTGCACTCCGGAGCTGTCTGTTTTTTCGGTCTCCATGTTGGGACGGCGCGGGGATCGCAGACCTATAGAGATTAGAAGTTCTGTGTATGTTACATAGTTGCACTTTGGATCTGTGTCTCTTTGGTCTCCATGTTGGGACGGCGCGGGGATCGCAGACCTATACAGATTAGGAGTTCTGTGAACGTTACATAGTTGCACCTCGGAGCTGTCTCTTTGGTCTCCATGTTGGGACGGCGCGGGGATCGGAGACCTATAGAGATTAGGAGTTCTGTGTATGTTACATAGTTGCACTCTGCAGCTGTCTCTTTGGTCTCCATGTTGGGACGGCGCGGGGATCGCAGACCTATAGAGATTAGGAGTTCTGTGAACGTTACATAGTTGCACCTCGGAGCTGTCTCTTTGGTCTCCATGTTGGGACGGCGCGGGGATCGCAGACCTATAGAGATTAGGAGTTCTGTGTATGTTACATAGTTGCAGTATATAGATATATATATATAATGTGTCTTAGTAGACGCTCTGTGAACGTTACATAGTTGCACTCTGGAGCTGTCTCTTTGGTCTCCATGTTGGGACGGTGCCGGGATCGGAGACCTATAGAGATTAGGAGTTCTGTGAATGTTACATAGTTGCAGTATATAGATATATATATATAATGTGTCTTTAGTAGACGCTCTGTGAATGTTACATAGTTGCGCTGTGTATCCCCTCGGAGCTGTCTCTTTGGTCTCCATGTTGGGACGGCGCGGGGATCGGAGACCTATAGAGATTAGGAGTTCTGTGAATGTTACATAGTTGCAGTATATAGATAGATATATATATAATGTGTCTTTAGTAGACGCTCTGTGTATGTTACATAGTTGCGCTGTGTATCCCCTCGGAGCTGTCTCTTTGGTCTCCATGTTGGGACGGCGCGGGGATCGGAGACCTATAGAGATTAGGAGTTCTGTGTATGTTACATAGTTGCACTCTGGAGCTGTGTCTCTTTGGTCTCCATGTTGGGACGGCGCGGGGATCGCAGACCTATAGAGATTAGGAGTTCTGTGAACGTTACATAGTTGCACCTCGGAGCTGTCTCTTTGGTCTCCATGTTGGGACGGCGCGGGGATCGCAGACCTATAGAGATTAGGAGTTCTGTGTATGTTACATAGTTGCAGTATATAGATATATATATATAATGTGTCTTAGTAGACGCTCTGTGAATGTTACATAGTTGCACTCTGGAGCTGTCTCTTTGGTCTCCATGTTGGGACGGTGCCGGGATCGGAGACCTATAGAGATTAGGAGTTCTGTGAATGTTACATAGTTGCAGTATATAGATATATATATATAATGTGTCTTTAGTAGACGCTCTGTGAATGTTACATAGTTGCGCTGTGTATCCCCTCGGAGCTGTCTCTTTGGTCTCCATGTTGGGACGGCGCGGGGATCGGAGACCTATAGAGATTAGGAGTTCTGTGAATGTTACATAGTTGCAGTATATAGATATATATATATATAATGTGTCTTTAGTAGACGCTCTGTGTATGTTACATAGTTGCGCTGTGTATCCCCTCGGAGCTGTCTCTTTGGTCTCCATGTTGGGACGGCGCGGGGATCGGAGACCTATAGAGATTAGGAGTTCTGTGTATGT
The DNA here is from genome assembly GCA_028564925.1 of Lithobates sylvaticus. NCBI lineage: Eukaryota > Metazoa > Chordata > Amphibia > Anura > Ranidae > Lithobates > Lithobates sylvaticus. The sequence continues at coordinate 787,895,958 of CM053026.1, forward strand.
TACATAGTTGCACTCTGGAGCTGTGTCTCTTTGGTCTCCATGTTGGGACGGCGCGGGGATCGGAGACCTATAGAGATTAGGAGTTCTGTGTATGTTACATAGTTGCACCTCGGAGCTGTCTCTTTGGTCTCCATGTTGGGACGGCGCGGGGATCGGAGACCTATAGAGATTAGGAGTTCTGTGTATGTTACATAGTTGCAGTATATAGATATATATATATAATGTGTCTTAGTAGACGCTCTGTGTATGTTACATAGTTGCGCTGTGTATCCCCTCGGAGCTGTCTCTTTGGTCTCCATGTTGGGACGGCGCGGGGATCGGAGACCTATAGAGATTAGGAGTTCTGTTTTTAGCAGAGTATAAGATTACAGGACACAATGTATAGGACGTCAGTAGCGGTAGGTGGCCTGTAGGGGGAGTGGTGCCCCTTGGTCTGGGTGTTTGTGGTATGACATCTGGAGAGAGAGGTGAGGGGGGCTGTGAAGTAAGGAGGAGGAGGAGGAGGAGGAGACCATCTCATAGCCGTCTTCTTCTCTCAGCTCTGGGATATCTGTGTGTGTTTTTGCTCCTGTCCTGTGTGCCCAGGGGAGGCCCCCCCCCCCCCGCGTGCCGCCGTCTGACGCTGCCCTTTGGGTGTGGAGGGTATGGCCCGTCTACATACGTGACTGAGAGACGCGTGTTCCTGGACGCCGAAGCGCACCCTCCAAGTCCTAGATGACGATGCCAATATTGGAGTGTCCTGTCCCGAGACTCAGCACTCTACCTACCTTCCTTCTCCTTCTTTTCCTGTCCTGCCTCCCGCCGCCGTCCCATCAGACTCCCACCGCTAACCGCACATTGACATTGGCCGTGGTCCTGCCTGACAGCAACCTGCGCTATGCTTGGTCGTGGCCCCGCGTGTCCCCGGCATTGCATATGGCGGTGGAACGGGCACAGAACGAACTTCAGCTCCTGCCGGGATACCAGGTGAAAATAATCTTCCTGACCTCGGAGCTGGACGGGGCCTGCTCGGAATATGTGGCCCCTCTCAATGCCGTAGACTTGAAGCTCTACCACAACCCTGACGTACTTTTTGGTCCAGGGTGCGTCTATCCTACTGCCTCGGTCGCCCGCTTTGCCACCCATTGGCGCCTTCCGCTTGTTACAGCCGCGGCCCTGGCATTTGGCTTTAAACCCGATGATGAGCAGTACAACACAACGGTGAGGACAGGCCCCACAGCCAACAAGCTCGGCGAGTTCGTAACTCACCTACATGACCACTTCAACTGGACCTCACGGGCGGCTCTCGTCTACCACGATGTCAAGAAGGACGATCGGCCTCATTACTTCATCATTGAAGGGGTCTTCCTGGCCCTGCAGGAGTTCAACAATCTGACTGTGAACTACCAGACGTACCCCGAGGATGACAATGTGGCCAATGTCATCCAGTTCATCCAGAACAATGGGCGAGGTAAGTGCCCCCCCCCCGATACATTCTTCCTTCTCCATCAGGTTTGGTGTTCAGGTTCCACCGTCAGGATTGTGTAATGTCTGTCCTGCTGGGGAGTTGTGGCCTCCATGTCATCTAGGTCTGGGAAACTGGAGCTCTGAGTGTTGGGGACTGTTTGAGGGTGGCACCACCAATATCAGGATCTATTGATTCATCCAGAACCATGGGCGAGGTAAGTGCCCCCTGATACGTTCTTCCTTCTCCATCAGGCTTGGTGGTCAGGTTCCACTTTTGGGATTGTGCAGTGTCTGCCCCTCTCAGGGTATGTGGCCTCCACCATGCAGGTCCGGGCTGGTGGAGCTCTGTCAGGGACTGTTTGATGTGGACTCCCTCTCCGTGGTAGGGTGGCACCACCAATATCAGGATCTATTGACTCATCCAGATGGAAGTGTTCTGATGGCTCCAACAATCTGTCAGGAGATCCTGATGATGGGAGATTGGAATGAGATTGGGTCACCCCTATGGTGATGGGAGATTGGAATGTGATTGGGTCACCCCTATGATGATAGGAGATTGGAATGTGATTGGGTCACCCCTATGATGATGGGAGATTGGATTGAGATTGGGTCACCCCTATGATGATGGGAGATTGGAATGTGATTGGGTCACCCCTATGGTGATGGGAGATTGGAATGTGATTGGGTCACCCCTATGATGATGGGAGATTGGATTGAGATTGGGTCACCCCTATGATGATGGAAGATTGGAATGTGATTGGGTCACCCCTATGGTGATGGGAGATTGGAATGTGATTGGGTCACCCCTATGGTGATGGGAGATTGGAATGTGATTGGGTCACCCCTATGGTGATGGGAGATTGGAATGTTATTGGGTCACCCCTATGATGATGGGAGATTGGAATGTGATTGGGTCACCCCTATGGTGATGGGAGATTGGAATGTGATTGGGTCACCCCTATGATGATGGGAGATTGGAATGTGATTGGGTCACCCCTATGATGATGGGAGATTGGAATGTGATTGGGTCACCCCTATGGTGATCGGAGATTGGAATGTGATTGGGTCACCCCTATGGTGATGGGAGATTGGAATGTGATTGGGTCACCCCTATGGTGATGGGAGATTGGAATGTGATTGGGTCACCCCTATGATGATGGGAGATTGGAATGTGATTGGGTCACTCCTATGGTGATGGGAGATTGGAATGTGATTGGGTCACCCCTATGGTGATAGGAGATTGGAATGTGATTGGGTCACCCCTATGGTGATGGGAGATTGGAATGTGATTGGGTCACCCCTATGGTGATGGGAGATTGGAATGTGATTGGGTCACCGCTATGATGATGGGAGATTGGAATGTGATTGGGTCACCCCTATGGTGATGGGAGATTGGAATGTGATTGGGTCACCCCTATGGGGATGGGAGATTGGAATGTGATTGGGTCACCCCTATGGTGATGGGAGATTGGAATGTGATTGGGTCACCCCTATGGTGATGGGAGATTGGAATGTGATTGGGTCACCCTATGGTGATGGGAGATTGGGATGTGATTGGGTCACCCCTATGGTGATGGGAGATTGGAATGTGATTGGGTCACCCCTATGGTGATGGGAGATTGGAATGTGATTGGGTCACCTCTATGGTGATGGGAGATTGGAATGTGATTGGGTCACCCCTATTGTGATGGGAGATTGGAATGTGATTGGGTCACCCCTATGGTGATGGGAGATTGGAATGTGATTGGGTCACCCCTATGGTGATGGGAGATTGGAATGTGATTGGGTCACCCCTATGGTGATGGGAGATTGGAATGTGATTGGGTCACCCCTATGGTGATGGGAGATTGGAATGTGATTGGGTCACCCCTATGGTGATGGGAGATTGGAATGTGATTGGGTCACCCCTATGGTGATGGGAGATTGGAATGTGATTGGGTCACCCCTATGATGATGGGAGATTGGAATGTGATTGGGTCACCCCTATGGTGATGGGAGATTGGAATGTGATTGGGTCACCCCTATGGTGATGGGAGATTGGAATGTGATTGGGTCACCCCTATGGTGATGGGAGATTGGAATGTGATTGGGTCACCCCTATGGTGATGGGAGATTGGAATGTGATTGGGTCACCCTATGGTGATGGGAGATTGGAATGTGATTGGGTCACCCCTATGGTGATGGGAGATTGGAATGTGATTGGGTCACCCCTATGGTGATGGGAGATTGGAATGTGATTGGGTCACCCCTATGGTGATTGGAGATTGGAATGTGATTGGGTCACCCCTATGGTGATGGGAGATTGGAATGTGATTGGGTCACCCCTATGATGATGGGAGATTGGAATGTGATTGGGTCACCCCTATAGTGATGGGAGATTGGAATGTGATTGGGTCACCCCTATGGTGATGGGAGATTGGAATGTGATTGAGTCACCCCTATGGTGATGGGAGATTGGAATGTGATTGGGTCTCCCCTATGGTGATGGGAGATTGGAATGTGATTGGGTCACCCCTATGGTGATGGGAGATTGGAATGTGATTGGGTCACCCCTATGGTGATGGGAGATTGGAATGTGATTGGGTCACCCCTATGGTGATGGGAGATTGGAATGTGATTGGGTCACCCCTATGACGAGGGACAGTTGTTGGGGATGTAAATAGTTGGGTTTCGGGGTCTTCTGATCACACGGGAGATATATCTTCTGTTTCTGAGGAGGTATCGGGATTTGCTGTCTGTAATGTGGTCAGAAGATGACCTTCATGGCATCACTCTCACCAATACACGCCATCATGCCAATCTCTCTAGAATATTTCATCCAAATGTGTGGGGGAGGAAGCTTCCCATGGGCCCCAAGCACAGGAAGGGCCCCCGCAGTATAGATCTGGGAGCTAGAAAGGTTCTAGGAGCAAATGAAGCCACTGGAATTCATCCTGCACCAGCAAGGTGGCCATTTTGTGTGATGACAACATCAGGTCTCTCCAACCTCTGGTGCCCAACTCCAACCTGCCAAAAATCTGGGTGAATTAAGGTGAATGGATGGAGGGAAGGGTGCCGGGCAGTGAATGGAGATGATTGGACAGAGGAAATGGTCTCTGGTGTTGGATGGAGGTGAATGGTTGGAGGGAAGATTGTCAAGTGGTGAATGAAGGTAAATAGATGGAGAGAAGGGTGTCTGGTGGTGAACAGAGGTGGCCGGATGGAGGGAAAGGTGTCTGGAGGTGAATGGATAGAGGGAAGGGTGTTTGGTGGTCAATGTAAGTGAATGGATGAAGGGAAGGGGGTCTGGTTGTGCATAGAAGTGAATGGATGGAGGGAAGGGTGGGTGGAGGTAATTGGTTGGAGGGAAGGGTGTCTGGTGGTAAATTGAGGTGATTGGACAAAAAGAAGGGTGACTTGTGGTATATGGAGGTGATTGGAGGAATGGAAGGGTGTCTAGTAGTGATGGGATGTTATTGAAAGGAGAGAATAGTGGTGAATGGAGGTGATTGGACAGAAGGAAGCGTAGTAAATGGTAGTAAATGTTGGGGGTGGATGGAGGGAAAGGTGTCTGGTGGTGAATGGATGGAGGGAAGGGTACCTGGTGATACATGGAGGTGATTGGATGGAGGGAAGAATGTTTGGTGATAAATGAAGGTGATTGGACTGAGGAAACCATCTCTGGTGATCAATGGAGGGGATTGGACAAAAAGAAGACTGGTGGTATATGGAGGTGATTGCATGGATGGAAGGGTAGGGTGATGAAAGGAGATGATTGGATGGAGGGGAGAGTGTCTGTTGATGAATAGCAGTGATTAGATGGAGGGAAGGGGTGTCTGGTGGTGAATGGAGGTGAATAGATGGAGGGAAGGGGTATCTGGTGGTGAATGGAGGTGGTTGGATGGAGGGAAGGGTATCTGGTGGTGAATGGAGGTAATTGGGTGGAGGAAAGGGTCCCTGTTGGTAAATGAAGGTGATTGGATTGAGGGAACAGTCATGGTGGTGAATGGAGGGGATTGGACAGAAGTACAGGTGGATCGTGTTATATGGAGGTGATTGGATGGGGGAAGGGTGTCTGGTGTATGAAGGTGATTAGATGGAGGGAAGGGTGTCTTGCTTGTGAATGGATGGAGGGAAGGTTGTCTGGTGGTGAATGGAGCTGTTTGGACAGAGGAAAGGGTGTCTGGTTGTGAATTGAGGTGAATTGATGGAGGGAAGGGTGTGTGGTGGTTAAATTAAGTGATTGGATGCAGGGGAGAGTGTCTGTTGATAAGGGGAGGTGAATAGATGGAGGGAAGGGTATCTGGTAGTAGATGAAGGTGACTGGATAGAGGGAATTGTATCTGGTGGTGGACTGAGGTCCTTGGTTTAAGGAAGGGGTGTCTGGCTTTGAATGGAGGTGGTTGGATGGAGGAAGGGATGTCTGATGGTGGATAGAGGTGATTGGATGGAGAGATAAGTGTCTGGTGGTGGATAGATTTCATTGGATGGAAGGAAGGGTGGCTGGTGGTGGTGGTGGTGGAGGTGATTGGATGGAGGAAATGCCTGGTTGTGGATGGAGTGAATTGTATCTGGTGATAGATTGAGGTCAATGGTTGAAGGGAAGGGTGTCTGGTGGTGGATAGAGGTGGTTGGATGGAGGAAGGGGGATCTGGTGGTGGATAGAGGTGAATGGATGAAGGGAAGGGTGTCTGGTGGTGGATAGAGGTGGTTGGATGAAGGGAAGGGTGTCTGGTGGTGGATAGAGGTGAATGGATGGAGGGAAAGATTTTTGGTGGTAGATGGATTTAATTGGATGGAAGGAAGGGTGTCTGGTGATTGGATGGAGAGAAGGGTGTCTGATAGTGAATGAATGTTATTGGATGGCGGGATTGGTGCCTGGTGGTGAATGGAGGTGATTGGACAGAGGGAAGGGTGTCTGGTGGTAAATGAAGGTGAATGGATGGAGGGAAGAATGTCTAATGGTAGATGGATTTAATTGGCTGAAGGGAAGGGTGTGTGGTTTTGAATGGAGGTGAATGGATGGAGGGAAGGGTGTCTGGTGGGGGATAGAGGTGAATGGATGGAGGGAAGGGTGTCTGGTGGGGGATAGAGGTGAATGGAAGAAGAAAAGGGTGTTGGGTGGTGGATGGATTTGGCTGGATGAAGGGAAGGGTGTCTGGTGGTGAAGGAGTTGATTGGATGGAGAGGGTGGGGTCTATGAATGGAGTTGATTGGATGGAGAGGGTGGAGTCTATGAATGGAGGTGATTGGATGGAGAGGGTGGGGTCTATGAATGGAGGTGATTGGATGGAGAGGGTGGAGTCTATGAATGGAGGTGATTGGATGGAGAGGGTGGAGTCTATGAATGGAGGTGATTGGATGGAGAGGGTGGGGTATATGAATGGAGGTGATTGGATGGAGAGGGTGGAGTCTATGAATGGAGGTGATTGGAAGGAGAGGGTGGGGTCTCTGAATGGAGGTGATTGGATGAAGAGGGTGGAGTCTATGAATGGAGGTGATTGGATGTAGGGGGTGGAGTCTATAAATGGAAGTGATTGGATGGAGAGGGTGGAGTCTATAAATGGAAGTGATTGGATGGAGAGGGTGGAGTCTATGAATGGAGGTGATTGGATGGAGAGGGTGGAGTCTATGAATAGAGGTGATTGGATGGAGAGGGTGGGGTCTATGAATGGAGGTGTTTGGATGGAGAGGGTGAAGTCTATGAATGGAGGTGATTGGACAGAGAGGGTGGAGTCTATAAATGGAGGTGATTGGAAGGAGAGGGTGGAGTCTTTGAATGGAGGTGATTGGATGGAGAGGGTGGAGTCTATAAATGGAAATGATTGGATGGAGAGGGTGGAGTCTATAAATGGAAATTATTGGATGGAGAGGGTGGAGTCTATAAATGGAAGTGATTGGATGGAGAGGGTGGAGTCTATGAATGGAGGTGATTGGATGGAGAGGGTGGAGTCTATGAATGGAGGTGATTGGATGGAGAGGGTGGAGTCTATGAATGGAGGTGATTGGATGGAGAGGGTGGAGTATATAAATGGAGGTGATTGGATGGAGAGGGTGGAGTCTATGAATGGAGGTGATTGGATGGAGAGCGTGGGGTCTATGAATCGAGGTGATTGGATGGAGAGGGTGGAGTCTATGAATGGAGGTGATTGGATGGAGAGGGTGGAGTCTATGAATGGAGGTGATTGGATGGAGAGGGTGGAGTCTATGAATGGAGGTGATTGGATGGAGAGGGTGGAGTCTATGAATGGAGGTGATTGGATGGAGAGGGTGGAGTCTATGAATCGAGGTGATTGGATGGAGAGGGTGGAGTCTATGAATGGAGGTGATTGAATGGAGAGGGTGGAGTCTATGAATGGAGGTGATTGGATGGAGAGGGTGGAGTCTATGAATGGAGGTGATTGGATGGAGAGGGTGGAGTCTATGAATGGAGGTGATTGGATGGAGAGGGTGGAGTCTATGAATGGAGGTGATTGGATGGAGAGGGTGGAGTCTATGAATGGAGGTGATTGGGTGGAGAGGGTGGAGTCTATGAATGGAGGTGATTGGATGGAGAGGGTGGAGTCTATGAATAGAGGTGATTGGGTGGAGAGCGTGGAGTCTATGAATGGAGGTGATTGGATGGAGAGGGTGGAGTCTATGAATGGAGGTGATTGGACGGAGAGGGGGGAGTCTATGAATGGAGGTGATTGGATGGAGAGGGTGGAGTCTATGAATGGAGGTGATTGGATGGAGAGGGTGGAGTCTATGAATGGAGGTGATTGGATGGAGAGGGTGGAGTCTATGAATGGAGGTGATTGGATGGAGAGGGTGGAGTCTATGAATGGAGGTGATTGGATGGAGAGGGTGGAGTCTATGAATGGAGGTGATTGGATGGAGAGGGTGGAGTCTATAAATGGAAGGGATTGGATGGAGAGGGTGGAGTCTATGAATGGAGGTGATTGGATGGAGAGGGTGGAGTCTATGAATGGAGGTGATTGGATGGAGAGGGTGGGGTCTATGAATGGAGGTGATTGGATGGAGAGGGTGGAGTCTATGAATGGAGGTGATTGGATGAAGAGGGTGGAGTCTATGAACGGAGGTGATTGGATGGAGAGGGGGGAGTCTATGAATGGAGGTGATTGGATGGAGAGGGTGGAGTCTATAAATGGAAGTGATTGGATGGAGAGGGTGTAGTCTATGAATAGAGGTGATTGGATGGAGAGGGTGGAGTCTATGAATGGAGGTGATTGGATGAAGAGGGTGGAGTCTATGAATGGAGGTGATTGGATGGAGAGGGTGGAGTCTATGAATGGAGGTGATTGGATGGAGAGGGTGGAGTATATAAATGGAGGTGATTGGATGGAGAGGGTGGAGTCTATGAATGGAGGTGATTGGATGGAGAGCGTGGGGTCTATGAATCGAGGTGATTGGATGGAGAGGGTGGAGTCTATGAATGGAGGTGATTGGATGGAGAGGGTGGAGTCTATGAATGGAGGTGATTGGATGGAGAGGGTGGAGTCTATGAATGGAGGTGATTGGATGGAGAGGGTGGAGTCTATGAATGGAGGTGATTGGATGGAGAGGGTGGAGTCTATGAATGGAGGTGATTGGATGGAGAGGGTGGAGTCTATGAATGGAGGTGATTGGATGGAGAGGGTGGAGTCTATGAATGGAGGTGATTGGATGGAGAGGGTGGAGTCTATGAATGGAGGTGATTGGATGGAGAGGGTGGAGTCTATGAATGGAGGTGATTGGATGGAGAGGGTGGAGTCTATGAATGGAGGTGATTGGATGGAGAGGGTGGAGTCTATGAATGGAGGTGATTGGATGGAGAGGGTGGAGTCTATGAATGGAGGTGATTGGATGGAGAGGGTGGAGTCTATGAATAGAGGTGATTGGGTGGAGAGCGTGGAGTCTATGAATGGAGGTGATTGGATGGAGAGGGTGGAGTCTATGAATGGAGGTGATTGGACGGAGAGGGGGGAGTCTATGAATGGAGGTGATTGGATGGAGAGGGTGGAGTCTATGAATGGAGGTGATTGGATGGAGAGGGTGGAGTCTATGAATGGAGGTTATTGGATGGAGAGGGTGGAGTCTATGAATGGAGGTGATTGGATGGAGAGGGTGGAGTCTATGAATGGAGGTGATTGGATGGAGAGGGTGGAGTCTATGAATGGAGGTGATTGGATGGAGAGGGTGGAGTCTATAAATGGAAGGGATTGGATGGAGAGGGTGGAGTCTATGAATGGAGGTGATTGGATGGAGAGGGTGGAGTCTATGAATGGAGGTGATTGGATGGAGAGGGTGGGGTTTATGAATAGAGGTGATTGGATGGAGAGGGTGGAGTCTATGAATGGAGGTGATTGGATGGAGAGGGTGGAGTCTATGAATGGAGGTGATTGGATGGAGAGGGTGGAGTCTATGAATGGAGGTGATTGGATGGAGAGGGTGGAGTCTATGAATGGAGGTGATTGGATGGAGAGGGTGGAGTCTATGAATGGAGGTGATTGGATGGAGAGGGTGGAGTCTATGAATGGAGGTGATTGGATGGAGAGGGTGGAGTCTATGAATGGAGGTGATTGGATGGAGAGGGTGGAGTCTATGAATGGAGGTGATTGAATGGAGAGGGTGGAGTCTATGAATGGAGGTGATTGGATGGAGAGGGTGGAGTCTATGAATGGAGGTGATTGGATGGAGAGGGTGGAGTCTATGAATGGTGGTGATTGGATGGAGAGGGTGGAGTCTATGAATGGAGGTGATTGGATGGAGAGGGTGGAGTCTATGAATAGAGGTGATTGGATGGAGAGGGTGGAGTCTATGAATAGAGGTGATTGGATGAAGAGGGTGGAGTCTATGAATGCAGGTGATTGGATGGAGAGGGGGGAGTCTATGAATAGAGGTGATTGGATGGAGAGGGTGCAGTCTATGAATAGAGGTAATTGGATGGAGAGGGTGGAGTCTATGAATGGAGGTGATTGGATGGAGAGGGGGAGTCTATGAATGGAGGTGATTGGATGGAGAGGGTGGAGTCTATGAATGGAGGTGATTGGATGGAGAGGGTGGAGTCTATGAATGGAGGTGATTGGATGGAGAGGGTGGAGTCTATGAATGGAGGTGATTGGATGGAGAGGGTGGAGTCTATGAATGGAGGTGATTGGATGAAGAGGGTGGAGTCTAGGAATGGAGGTGATTGGATGGAGAGGGTGGAGTCTATGAATGGAGGTGATTGGACAGAGAGGGTGGGGTCTATGAATGGAGGTGATTGGATGGAGAGGGGGAGTCTATGAATGGAGGTGATTGGATGGAGAGGGTGGAGTCTATGAATGGAGGTGATTGGACAGAGAGGGTGGGGTCTATGAATGGAGGTGATTGGATGGAGAGAGTGGAGTCTATGAATAGAGGTGATTGGATGGAGAGGGTGGAGTCTATGAATAGAGGTGATTGGATGGAGAGGGTGGAGTCTATGAATGAAGGTGATTGGATGGAGAGGGTGGAGTCTATGAATGGAGGTGATTGGATGGAGAGGGTGGAGTCTATGAATGGAGGTGATTGGATAGAGAGGGTGGAGTCTATGAATGGAGGTGATTGGATGGAGAGGGTGGAGTCTATGAATGGAGGTGATTGGATGCAGAGGGTGGAGTCTATGAATGGAGGTGATTGGATGGAGAGGGTGGAGTCTATGAATGGAGGTGATTGGGTGGAGAGGGTGGAGTCTATGAATAGAGGTGATTGGATGCAGAGGGTGGAGTCTATGAATGGAGGTGATTGGATGGAGAGGGTGGAGTCTATGAATGGAGGTGATTGGGTGGAGAGGGTGGAGTCTATGAATGGAGGTGATTGGATGGAGAGGGTGGAATCTATGAATAGAGGTGATTGGATGGAGAGGGGGGAGTCTATGAATGGAGGTGATTGGATGGAGAGGGTGGAGTCTATGAATAGAGGTGATTGGATGAAGAGGGTGGAGTCTATGAATGGAGGTGATTGGATGGAGAGGGGGGAGTCTATGAATAGAGGTGATTGGATGGAGAGGGTGGAGTCTATGAATAGAGGTGATTGGAAGGAGAGGGTGGAGTCTATGAATAGAGGTGATTGGATGGAGAGGGTGGAGTCTATGAATGGAGGTGATTGGATGGAGAGGGGGGAGTCTATGAATGGAGGTGATTGGATGGAGAGGGTGGAGTCTATGAATGGAGGTGATTGGATGGAGAGTGTGGAGTCTATGAATGGAGGTGATTGGATGGAGAGGGTGGAGTCTATGAATGGAGGTGATTGGATGGAGAGGGTGGAGTCTATGAATAGAGGTGATTGGACAAATAGGTTGGAGTCTATGAGTGGAGGTTGGTGGTTTGTGGTGATTGGATGGAGAGGGTGGAGTCTATGAATAGAGGTTGGTGTTAATTGGAGGTGTGTGGGGGTGATTGATTGTGAATGGTGGTGAATGGAGGTGGTTGGTTGTGGATAATGGTGATTAGAGTGTGTGTGTGGTAATTGGAAATGTGGTTGGTACTTGGAAGTGATTGGTTATGGTTGGTGGTGATTGGTTGTGGTTGGTGGTGATTGGTGGTGATTGGTTGAGGTTAGTGGTGATTGGAGGTGGTTGGTGGTGATTGGTTATGGTTGGTGGTGATTGGCTATGGTTGGTGGTGATTGGTTGTGGTTGGTGGTGATTGGTTGAGGTTGGTGGTGATTGGTTGTGGTTGGTGGTGATTGGTTATGGTTGGTGGTGATTGGTTATGGTTGGTGGTGATTGGTTGAGGTTGGTGGTGATTTGTTGTGGTTGGTTGGTGATTGGTTGGTTGGTTGTGGTTGGTGGTGATTGGTTGTGGTTGGTGGTGATTGTTTGTGGTTGGTGGTGATTGGTTGTGGTTGGTGGTGATTGGTTGTGGTTGGTGGGTGATTGGTTGTGGTTGGTTGTGGTTGGTTGAGGTTGGTTGTGGTGGTGGTTGGTGGTGGTTGGTTGTGGTTGGTGGTGATTGGTTGTGGTTGGTGGTGATTGGTTGAGGTTGGTGTGATTGGTTGTGGTTGGTGGTGATTGGTTGTGGTTGGTGGTGATTGGTTGTGGTTGGTGGTGATTGGTTGTGGTTGGTGGTTGGTTGGTGTTGTTGTGGTTGTTGTGGTTGGTGGTGATTGGTTGTGGTTGGTTGTGGTTGGTTGTGGTTGGTTGTGGTTGGTTGTGGTTGGTGGTGATTGGTTGTGGTTGGTGGGGATTGGTTGAGGTTGGTGGTGATTGGTTGTGGTTGGTGGTGATTGGTTGTGATTGGTGGTGTTTGTTGTGGTTGGTGGTGATTGGTTGTGGTTGGTTGTGGTTGGTGGTGATTGGTTGTGGTTGGTGTGGTTGGTGGTGATTGGTTGTGGTTGGTGGGGATTGGTTGAGGTTGGTGGTGATTGGTTGTGGTTGGTGGTGTTTGGTTGTGGTTGGTGGTGATTTGTTGTGGTTGGTGGTGATTGGTTGTGGTTGGTTGTGGTTGGTGGTGATTGGTTGTGGTTGGTTGTGGTTGGTGGTGATTGGTTGTGGTTGGTGGGGATTGGTTGAGGTTGGTGGTGATTGGTTGTGGTTGGTGGTGATTGGTTGTGGTTGGTGGTGATTTGTTGTGGTTGGTGGTGTTGGTTGTGGTTGGTTGTGGTTGGTGGTGATTGGTTGTGGTTGGTTGTGGTTGGTGGTGATTGGTTGTGGTTGGTGGGGATTGGTTGAGGTTGGTGGTGATTGGTTGTGGTTGGTGGTGATTGGTTGTGGTTGATGGGTGATTGGTTGAGGTTGGTGGTGATTGGTTGTGGTTGGTGGTGATTGGTTGTGGTTGGTTGTGGTTGGTGGTGATTGGTTGAGGTTGGTGGTGATTGGTTGTGGTTGGTGGTTGGATGTGGTTGTGGTTGGTTGTGGTTGGTGGTGATTGGTTGTGGTTGGTGGGGGATTGGTTGAGGTTGGTGGTGATTGGTTGTGGTTGGTGGTGATTGGTTGTGGTTGGTGGTGATTGGTTGTGGTTGGTGGTGATTGGTTGTGGTTGGTTGTGGTTGGTGGTGATTGGTTGTGGTTGGTGGGGATTGGTTGAGGTTGGTGGTGATTGGTTGTGGTTGGTGGTGATTGGTTGTGGTTGATGGGTGATTGGTTGAGGTTGGTGGTGATTGGTTGTGGTTGGTGGTGATTGGTTGTGGTTGATGGGTGATTGGTTGAGGTTGGTGGTGATTGGTTGTGGTTGGTGGTGATTGGTTGTGGTTGGTTGTGGTTGGTGGTGATTGGTTGTGGTTGGTGGGGATTGGTTGAGGTTGGTGGTGATTGGTTGTGGTTGGTGGTGATTGGTTGTGGTTGGTGGTGATTTGTTGTGGTTGGTGGTGATTGGTTGTGGTTGGTTGTGGTTGGTGGTGATTGGTTGTGGTTGGTTGTGGTTGGTGGTGATTGGTTGTGGTTGGTGGGGGGTTGAGGTTGGTGGTGATTGGTTGTGGTTGGTGGTGATTGGTTGTGGTTGGTGGTGATTTGTTGTGGTTGGTGGTGATTGGTTGTGGTTGGTTGTGGTTGGTGGTGATTGGTTGTGGTTGGTTGTGGTTGGTGGTGATTGGTTGTGGTTGGTGGGGATTGGTTGAGGTTGGTGGTGATTGGTTGTGGTTGGTGGTGGTTGGTTGTGGTTGGTTGGTGGGGATTGGTTGAGGTTGGTGGTGATTGGTTGTGGTTGGTGGTGATTGGTTGTGGTTGGTGGTGATTGGTTGTGGTTGGTGGTGATTGGTTGTGGTTGTTGGGTGATTGGTTGAGGTTGGTGGTGATTGGTTGTGGTTGGTGGTGATTGGTTGTGGTTGGTGGGTGATTGGTTGAGGTTGGTGGTGATTGGTTGTGGTTGGTGGTGATTGGTTGTGGTTGGTGGTGATTGGTTGTGGTTGGTGGTGATTGTTGTGGTGGTTGTGGTTGGTGGTGATTGGTTGTGGTTGGTTGTGGTTGGTGGTGATTGGTTGTGGTTGGTGGGGATTGTTGAGGTTGGTGGTGATTGGTTGTGGTTGGTGGTGATTGGTTGTGGTTGATGTGTGGGTGTTGTGTTTGTTGTGTTGTTGTGTGGTTGTTGTGTGTTGTTTTTTGTTTGTTTGTGTGTTGTTGTTTTGTTGTTTGTGTGTTGTTGTGGTGTTGTGGTTTTGTGTGTTTTTTGTTTTGTTTGTGGTTTGTTTTGTTGTTTGTGTTGTTTTTTTTGTGTGTTGTTTTTTGTGTTTTTGTGTTTTGTTGTGTTTGTTGGTTTGTTTTTTGTTGTGTTTGGTTGTTGTTTTTTTTTGTTTTTTGTTTGGTGTGTTTTTTTTGTGTGTGGTGTGGGGGTGTTTTTTTTTTTTTTTGTTGTTTTTTTGTTTTTTTTTGTTTTTTTGTGTTTGTGTTTTTGTTTGTGTTTTTTGTTTGTGTGTTTTGTTTTGTGTTTGTGTTTTTTTTGTGTTGTTTTGTTTTTTGTTGTTTGGTTTGTTTGTGTTTTTGGTGTTTTGTTTGTGTGTTTTTTGGGGTTGGTGTGTTTTGGGTGTTTGTTTGTTGTTTTTGTTTTTGTTTTGTTTTTGGGTTTTTTTTTTGTTTTTTGTGGTTGTTTTTGTGTTGTTTTTTTGTTTTTGGTTTTGTGTTTTTTTTTTTTGTTGTGTGTGTTTTTTGTTGTTTTGTTGTGTTTGTGTTTTTTTTGTTTTTGTGTTTTGTGTTGGTGTTGTGTGGTTTGGTTTGTGTGTTTTTTTGTTGTTTTGTTTTGTGTGTGGGGGGTGTTTTTTTTGTTTTGTTTTTTTGTGTTTGTTGTTTTTTTTTTGGTGTTGTGTGTTTTTTTGTTTTTTGTTGGTGTGTTTTTGTGGGTGTTGTTTTGTGTGTTGTGTTTTGTTTTTTGTTGTTTTGTTGTGTTTGTGTGTTTGTTGTTTTGGTGTGTTTTTTGTGTTTGGTTGTGTGTTGTTGTTTGTTTGTGGGTGTTTGGGGGGTGTTGTGTTTGTTGGTTGTTTTTTTGTTTGGGGTGGTGTGTTTTGTGGGGGTTGTTGTGTTGTTGTGTTTGTTTTGTGGTTGGTTGTGGTTGTTGGTGATTGGTTGTGGTTGGTGGTGATTGGTTGTGGTTGGTGGGGATTGGTTGTGGTTGGTGGTGATTGGTTGTGGTTGGTTGTGGTTGGTGGTTATTGGTTGTGGTTGGTGGTGATCTCTTGTGGTTGGTGGTGATTGGTTGAGGTTGGTGGTGTTTTGTAGTGATCTCTTGTGGTTGGTTGTGGTTGGTGGTGATCTCTTGTGGTTGGTGGTGATTGGTTGTGGTTGGTGGTGTTTTGTAGTGATTGGTTGTGGTTGGTGGTGTGAACCTGATCACACTACAATCTGATTGTACAATCCATTATTATTAGATGTGTGGGGATACAATTGGTGTGAAGTTGGACGGGTCGGAATAAGTCGGGTTGTTACATTGGATCTCACCTGTTTATTATGTAGATTGTGCCGATTATCGATCAGAAGAAGACCCCACCCGGTCTCAGGTCACCAACCCCCACCCCACAGATCTCCCCGTATGTGTGTGTGGCAGATGTAATCTCACAACCGAGGCCTCAGGCTGAGTGGGAATTGACCATCAGATATCATATCTGTGAGATGACCCCACACACAGGAAGACCCGGGAGGGACAATCTGACGGTCGGATTTGTGGAGATTATCTTTGATGTGTGGTGAGAGTTTCCAATGATTGGGGTCTGTGTCCCCGATTGTACCGGTATGGAGGGGGCGATTGGTGGTCAGTGCTGATTGTATACAATCGGTATTTCTGTACATTGTGAGTCCAACTCATTCAGCTGATCCCTTCCCGACATCGATTGTACGGCAGACATCGCCATAACCTGTCCTACCGGGACAACCAATCACTGTTCTCCGATCTGTCGGGCCCAATTATGGGAATCTTTAAGGCTGACCATACACTTTACAATCTGGTTGTACAAACTCTGTACAATGTCCCTATAAGCTCCCTACAATTAGTATCAAGGCCGGTCCTCGTACTGCAAACATCTAAAGGGGATTGTACAATCAGATTGTATGGTGTATGGCCAATCATTTCTCTGCAAACCTTCTGGTGAAATGTTGGGAAGAATTTGATCTGAGAATGTGATGAGATGAGAGCGGCTTTATGAATCAGCAGAACGGTGAGGGGGGAGGGGAGACGGGGGCGGAGTCCCCGGAGGACGGCCATCTGTCTATCGATCGTCTAATGGAAGATCTCATCTGAGTGCCGACTGCACCGCCTCTGGGGCCCGCCCCCTCTGAGTGATAACAATCTATACTGGGACCCCAATCCCTCTGTCCTTCTCCCGGGACCCCAATCCTTCTGTCCTTCTCCCGGGACCCCAATCCTTCTGTCCTCCCGGGACCCCAATCCTTTTGTCCTTATGGAACCCCAATCCTTCTGAGACCCCAATCCATCTGTCCTTTTCCTGGGACCCCAATACTTCTGTCCTTTTTCTGGGACCCCAATCCTTCTGTCCTTTTTCTGGGACCCCAATCCTTCTGTCCTTCTACTGGGACCCCAATCTTTCTGTCCTACTGGGACCCCAATTCTTCTGTCCTTCTACTGGGACCCCAATCATTCTGTCCTTCTACTGGGACCCCAATCCTCCTGTCCTTCTACTGGGACCCCTATCCTTCTGTCCTTCTACTGGGACCCCAATCCTCCTGTCCTCCTCCCGGGACCCCAATCCTTCTGTCCTTCTACTGGGACCCCAATCTTTCTGTCCTACTGGGACCCCCAATTCTTCTGTCCTTCTCCCGGGGACCCCAATTCTTCTGTCCTTCTCCCTGGGACCCCAATCCATCTGTCCTTCTCCCGGGACCCCAATCCTTTTGTCCTTATGGAACCCCAATCCTTCTGAGACCCCAATCCATCTGTCCTTTTCCTGGGACCCCAATACTTCTGTCCTTTTTCTGGGACCCCAATCCTTCTGTCCTTTTTCTGGGACCCCAATCCTTCTGTCCTTCTACTGGGACCCCTATCTTTCTGTCCTACTGGGACCCCAATTCTTCTGTCCTTCTCCCGGGGACCCCAATCCTTCTGTCCTTCTACTGGGACCCCAATCCTTCTGTCCTTCTTCTGGGACCCCAATCCTCCTGTCCTTCTACTGGGACCCCAATCCTTCTGTCCTTCTACTGGGACCCCAATCCTCCTGTCCTTCTACTGGGACCCCAATCCTTCTGTCCTCCTCCCGGGACCCCAATCCTTCTGTTCTTCTACTGGGACCCCAATCTTTCTGTCCTACTGGGACCCCAATTCTTCTGTCCTTCTCCCGGGGACCCCAATTCTTCTGTCCTTCTCCCGGGACCCCAATCCTTTTGTCCTTATGGAACCCCAATCCTTCTGAGACCCCAATCCATCTGTCCTTTTCCTGGGACCCCAATACTTCTGTCCTTTTTCTGGGACCCCAATCCTTCTGTCCTTTTTCTGGGACCCCAATCCTTCTGTCCTTCTACTGGGACCCCAATCTTTCTGTCCTACTGGGACCCCAATTCTTCTGTCCTTCTCCCGGGGACCCCAATCCTTCTGTCCTTCTACTGGGACCCCAATCCTTCTGTCCTTCTACTGGGACCCCAATCCTCCTGTCCTTCTACTGGGACCCCAATCCTTCTGTCCTTCTACTGGGACCCCAATCCTTATGTCCTCCTCCCGGGACCCCAATCCTTCTGTCCTTCTACTGGGACCCCAATCTTTCTGTCCTACTGGGACCCAAATTCTTCTGTCCTTCTCCCGGGGACCCCCATTCTTCTGTCCTTCTCCCGGGGACCCCAATCCTTCTGTCCTTCTACTGGGACCCCAATCCTCCTGTCCTTCTACTGGGACCCCAAACCTTCTGTCCTTCTACTGGGACCCCAATCCTTCTGTCCTCCTCCCGGGACCCCAATCCTTCTGTCCTTCTACTGGGACCCCAATCTTTCTGTCCTACTGGGACCCCAATTCTTCTGTCCTTCTCCCGGGGACCCCAATTCTTCTGTCCTTCTCCCGGGGACCCCAATCCTTCTGTCCTTCTCCCGGGACCCAAATCCTTCTGTCCTCCCGGGACCCCAATCCTTTTGTCCTTATGGAACCCCAATCCTTCTGAGACCCCAATCCATCTGTCCTTTTCCTGGGACCCCAATACTTCTGTCCTTTTTCTGGGACCCCAATCCTTCTGTCCTTTTTCTGGGACCCCAATCCTTCTGTCCTTCTACTGGGACCCCAATCTTTCTGTCCTACTGGGACCCCAATTCTTCTGTCCTTCTCCCGGGGACCCCAATCCTTCTGTCCTTCTACTGGGACCCCAATCCTTCTGTCCTTCTACTGGGACCCCAATCCTCCTGTCCTTCTACTGGGACCCCAATCCTTCTGTCCTTCTACTGGGACCCCAATCCTTCTGTCCTCCTCCCGGGACCCCAATCCTTCTGTCCTTCTACTGGGACCCCAATCTTTCTGTCCTTCTGGGACCCCAATTCTTCTGTCCTTCTCCCGGGGACCCCAATTCTTCTGTCCTTCTCCCGGGACCCCAATCCTTTTGTCCTTATGGAACCCCAATCCTTCTGAGACCCCAATCCATCTGTCCTTTTCCTGGGACCCCAATACTTCTGTCCTTTTTCTGGGACCCCAATCCTTCTGTCCTTTTTCTGGGACCCCAATCCTTCTGTCCTTCTACTGGGACCCCAATCTTTCTGTCCTACTGGGACCCCAATTCTTCTGTCCTTCTCCCGGGGACCCCAATCCTTCTGTCCTTCTACTGGGACCCCAATCCTTCTGTCCTTCTACTGGGACCCCAATCCTCCTGTCCTTCTACTGGGACCCCAATCCTTCTGTCCTTCTACTGGGACCCCAATCCTCCTGTCCTTCTACTGGGACCCCAATCCTTCTGTCCTCCTCCCGGGACCCCAATCCTTCTGTTCTTCTACTGGGACCCCAATCTTTCTGTCCTACTGGGACCCCAATTCTTCTGTCCTTCTCCCGGGGACCCCAATTCTTCTGTCCTTCTCCCGGGACCCCAATCCTTTTGTCCTTATGGAACCCCAATCCTTCTGAGACCCCAATCCATCTGTCCTTTTCCTGGGACCCCAATACTTCTGTCCTTTTTCTGGGACCCCAATCCTTCTGTCCTTTTTCTGGGACCCCAATCCTTCTGTCCTTCTACTGGGACCCCAATCTTTCTGTCCTACTGGGACCCCAATTCTTCTGTCCTTCTCCCGGGGACCACAATCCTTCTGTCCTTCTACTGGGACCCCAATCCTTCTGTCCTTCTACTGGGACCCCAATCCTCCTGTCCTTCTACTGGGACCCCAATCCTTCTGTCCTTCTACTGGGACCCCAATCCTTCTGTCCTCCTCCCGGGACCCCAATCCTTCTGTCCTTCTACTGGGACCCCAATCTTTCTGTCCTACTGGGACCCCAATTCTTCTGTCCTTCTCCCGGGGACCCCAATTCTTCTGTCCTTCTCCCGGGGACCCCAATCCTTCTGTCCTTCTACTGGGACCCCAATCCTCCTGTCCTTCTACTGGGACCCCAATCCTTCTGTCCTTCTACTGGGACCCCAATCCTTCTGTCCTCCTCCCGGGACCCCAATCCTTCTGTCCTTCTACTGGGACCCCAATCTTTCTGTCCTACTGGGACCCCAATTCTTCTGTCCTTCTCCCGGGGACCCCAATTCTTCTGTCCTTCTCCCGGGGACCCCAATCCTTCTGTCCTTCTCCCGGGACCCCAATCCTTCTGTCCTCCCGGGACCCCAATCCTTTTGTCCTTATGGAACCCCAATCCTTCTGAGACCCCAATCCATCTGTCCTTTTCCTGGGACCCCAATACTTCTGTCCTTTTTCTGGGACCCCAATCCTTCTGTCCTTTTTCTGGGACCCCAATCCTTCTGTCCTTCTACTGGGACCCCAATCTTTCTGTCCTACTGGGACCCCAATTCTTCTGTCCTTCTCCCGGGGACCCCAATCCTTCTGTCCTTCTACTGGGACCCCAATCCTTCTGTCCTTCTACTGGGACCCCAATCCTCCTGTCCTTCTACTGGGACCCCAATCCTTCTGTCCTTCTACTGGGAACCCAATCCTTCTGTCCTCCTCCCGGGACCCCAATCCTTCTGTCCTTCTACTGGGACCCCAATCTTTCTGTCCTACTGGGACCCCAATTCTTCTGTCCTTCTCCCGGGGACCCCAATTCTTCTGTCCTTCTCCCGGGGACCCCAATCCATCTGTCCTTCTCCCGGGACCCCAATCCTTTTGTCCTTATGGAACCCCAATCCTTCTGAGACCCCAATCCATCTGTCCTTTTCCTGGGACCCCAATACTTCTGTCCTTTTTCTGGGACCCCAATCCTTCTGTCCTTTTTCTGGGACCCCAATCCTTCTGTCCTTCTACTGGGACCCCAATCTTTCTGTCCTAATGGGACCCCAATTCTTCTGTCCTTCTCCCGGGGACCCCAATCCTTCTGTCCTTCTACTGGGACCCCAATCCTTCTGTCCTTCTACTGGGACCCCAATCCTCCTGTCCTTCTACTGGGACCCCAATCATTCTGTCCTTCTACTGGGACCCCAATCCTCCTGTCCTTCTACTGGGACCCCAATCCTTCTGTCCTCCTCCCGGGACCCCAATCCTTCTGTTCTTCTACTGGGACCCCAATCTTTCTGTCCTACTGGGACCCCAATTCTTCTGTCCTTCTCCCGGGGACCCCAATTCTTCTGTCCTTCTCCCGGGACCCCAATCCTTTTGTCCTTATGGAACCCCAATCCTTCTGAGACCCCAATCCATCTGTCCTTTTCCTGGGACCCCAATACTTCTGTCCTTTTTCTGGGACCCCAATCCTTCTGTCCTTTTTCTGGGACCCCAATCCTTCTGTCCTTCTACTGGGACCCCAATCTTTCTGTCCTACTGGGACCCCAATTCTTCTGTCCTTCTCCCGGGGACCCCAATCCTTCTGTCCTTCTACTGGGACCCAAATCCTTCTGTCCTTCTACTGGGACCCCAATCCTCCTGTCCTTATACTGGGACCCCAATCCTTCTGTCCTTCTACTGGGACCCCAATCCTTCTGTCCTCCTCCCGGGACCCCAATCCTTCTGTCCTTCTACTGGGACCCCAATCTTTCTGTCCTACTGGGACCCCAATTCTTCTGTCCTTCTCCCGGGGACCCCAATTCTTCTGTCCTTCTCCCGGGGACCCCAATCCTTCTGTCCTTCTACTGGGACCCCAATCCTCCTGTCCTTCTACTGGGACCCCAATCCTTCTGTCCTTCTACTGGGACCCCAATCCTTCTGTCCTCCTCCCGGGACCCCAATCCTTCTGTCCTTCTACTGGGACCCCAATCTTTCTGTCCTACTGGGACCCCAATTCTTCTGTCCTTCTCCCGGGGACCCCAATTCTTCTGTCCTTCTCACGGGGACCCCAATCCTTCTGTCCTTCTACTGGGACCCCAATCCTCCTGTCCTTCTACTGGGACCCCAATCCTTCTGTCCTTCTACTGGGACCCCAATCCTTCTGTCCTTCTCCCGGGACCCCAATACTTCTGTCCTTTTCCTGGGACCCCAATCCTTCTACTGGGACCCCAATCCTTCTGTCCTTCTACTGGGACCCCAATCTTTCTGTCCTACTGGGACCCCAATTATTCTGTCCTTCTCCCGGGGACCCCAATCCTTCTGTCCTTCTACTGGGACCCCGATCCTTCTGTCCTTCTACTGGGACCCCAATCCTCCTGTCCTTCTACTGGGACCCCAATCCTTCTGTCCTTCTACTGGGACCCCAATCCTTCTGTCCTCCCGGGACCCCAATCCTTCTGTCCTACTGGGACCCCAATCCTTCTGTCCTTCTCCCGGGACCCCAATCCTTCTGTCCTTTTCCTGGGACCCCAATCCTTCTGTCCTTCTCCCGGGACCCCAATCCTTCTGTCCTTTTCCTGGGACCTCAATCCTTCTGTCCTTCTACTGGGACCCCAATCCTTCTGTCCTTCTACTGGGACCCCAATCTTTCTGTCCTACTGGGACCCCAATTCTTCTGTCCTTCTCCCGGGGACCCCAATCCTTCTGTCCTTCTACTGGGACCCCAATCCTTCTGTCCTTCTACTGGGACCCCAATCCTCCTGTCCTTCTACTGGGACCCCAATCCTTCTGTCCTTATACTGGGACCCCAATCCTTCTGTCCTCCTCCAGGGACCCCAATCCTTCTGTCCTTCTACTGGGACCCCAATCCTTCTGTCCTTCTCCCGGGACCCCAATCCTCCTGTCCTTCTACTGGGACCCCAATCCTACTGTCCTTCTACTGGGACCCCAATCTTTCTGTCCTTCTCCCGGGACCCCAATCCACCTGTCCTTTTCCTGGGACCCCAATCCTCCTGTCCTTCTACTGGGACCCCAATCTTTCTGTCCTTCTCCCGGGACCCCAATCCTTCTGTCCTTCTCCCGGGACCCCAATCCATCTGTCCTTTTCCTGGGACCCCAATCTTTCTGTCCTTCTACAGGGACCCCAATCCTCCTGTCCTTCTCTCGGGACCCCAATCCTTCTGTCCTTCTCCCAGGACCCCAATCCTTCTGTCCTTCTACTGGGACCACAATCCTTCTGTCCTTCTCCCGGGACCCCAATACTTCTGTCCTTATACTGGGACCCCAATCCTTCTGTCCTTCTCCTGGGACCCCAATCCTTCTGTCCTCCCGGGACCCCAATCCATCTGTCCTTCTCCCGGGACCCCAATCCTTTTGTCCTTATGGAACCCCAATCCTTCTGAGACCCCAATCCATCTGTCCTTTTCCTGGGACCCCAATACTTCTGTCCTTTTTCTGGGACCCCAATCCTTCTGTCCTTTTTCTGGGACCCCAATCCTTCTGTCCTTCTACTGGGACCCCAATCTTTCTGTCCTACTGGGACCCCAATTCTTCTGTCCTTCTCCCGGGGACCCCAATTCTTCTGTCCTTCTCCCGGGGACCCCAATCCTTCTGTCCTTCTACTGGGACCCCAATCCTTCTGTCCTTCTACTGGGACCCCAATCCTCCTGTCCTTCTCCCGGGACCCCAATCCTTCTGTCCTCCCGGGACCCCAATCCTTCTGTCATTCTCCCGGGACCCCAATCCTTCTGTCCTCCCGGGACCCCAATCCATCTGTCCTTCTCCCGGGACCCCAATCCTTTTGTCCTTATGGAACCCCAATCCTTCTGAGACCCCAATCCATCTGTCCTTTTCCTGGGACCCCAATACTTCTGTCCTTTTTCTGGGACCCCAATCCTTCTGTCCTTTTTCTGGGACCCCAATCCTTCTGTCCTTCTACTGGGACCCCAATCTTTCTGTCCTACTGGGACCCCAATTCTTCTGTCCTTCTCCCGGGGACCCCAATCCTTCTGTCCTTCTACTGGGACCCCAATCCTTCTGTCCTTCTACTGGGTCCCCAATCCTCCTGTCCTTCTACTGGGACCCCAATCCTTCTGTCCTTCTACTGGGACCCCAATCCTTCTGTCCTCCTCCCGGGACCCCAATCCTTCTGTCCTTCTACTGGGACCCCAATCTTTCTGTCCTACTGGGACCCCAATTCTTCTGTCCTTCTCCCGGGGACCCCAATTCTTCTGTCCTTCTCACGGGGACCCCAATCCTTCTGTACTTCTACTGGGACCCCAATCCTCCTGTCCTTCTACTGGGACCCCAATCCTTCTGTCCTTCTACTGGGACCCCAATCCTTCTGTCCTCCTCCCGGGACCCCAATCCTTCTGTCCTTCTACTGGGACCCCAATCTTTCTGTCCTACTGGGACCCCAATTCTTCTGTCCTTCTCCCGGGGACCCCAATTCTTCTGTCCTTCTCCCGGGGTCCCCAATCCTTCTGTCCTTCTACTTGGACCCCAATCCTCCTGTCCTTCTAATGGGACCCCAATCCTTCTGTCCTTCTACTGGGACCCCAATCCTTCTGTCCTTCTCCCGGGACCCCAATACTTCTGTCCTTTTCCTGGGACCCCAATCCTTCTACTGGGACCCCAATCCTTCTGTCCTTCTACTGGGACCACAATCTTTCTGTCCTACTGGGACCCCAATTCTTCTGTCCTTCTCCCGGGGACCCCAATCCTTCTGTCCTTCTACTGGGACCCCGATCCTTCTGTCCTTCTACTGGGACCCCAATACTCCTGTCCTTCTACTGGGACCCAAATCCTTCTGTCCTTCTACTGGGACCCCAATCCTTCTGTCCTCCCGGGACCCCAATCCTTATGTCCTACTGGGACCCCAATCCTTCTGTCCTTCTCCCGGGACCCCAATCCTTCTGTCCTTTTCCTGGGACCCCAATCCTTCTGTCCTTCTCCCGGGACCCCAATACTTCTGTCCTTTTCCTGGGACCTCAATCCTTCTGTCCTTCTACTGGGACCCCAATCCTTCTGTCCTTATACTGGGACCCCAATCTTTCTGTCCTACTGGGACCCCAAAACTTCTGTCCTTCTCCCGGGGACCCCAATCCTTCTGTCCTTCTACTGGGACCCCAATCCTTCTGTCCTTCTACTGGGACCCCAATCCTCCTGTCCTTCTACTGGGACCCCAATCCTTCTGTCCTTCTACTGGGACCCCAATCCTTCTGTCCTCCTCCCTGGACCCCAATCCTTCTGTCCTTCTACTGGGACCCCAATCCTTCTGTCCTTCTACTGGGACCCCAATCCTTCTGTCCTACTCCCGGGACCCCAATCCTTCTGTCCTTCTACTGGGACCCCAATTCTTCTGTCCTTCTCCCGGGGACCCCAATCCTTCTGTCCTTCTACTGGGACCCCAATCCTTCTGTCCTTCTACTGGGTCCCCAATCCTCCTGTCCTTCTACTGGGACCCCAATCCTTCTGTCCTTCTAATGGGACCCCAATCCTTCTGTCCTTCTCCCGGGACCCCAATCCTCCTGTCCTTCTACTGGGACCCCAATCCTCCTGTCCTTCTACTGGGACCCCAATCTTTCTGTCCTTCTCCCGGGACCCCAATCCACCTGTCCTTTTCCTGGGACCCCAATCCTTCTGTCCTTCTACTGGGACCCCAATCTTTCTGTCCTTCTCCCGGGACCCCAATCCTTCTGTCCTTCTCCCGGGACCCCAATCCATCTGTCCTTTTCCTGGGACCCCAATCTTTCTGTCCTTCTACAGGGACCCCAATCCTACTGTCCTTCTCCCGGGACCCCAATCCTTCTGTCCTTCTCCCCGGACCCCAATCCTTCTGTCCTTCTACTGGGACCCCAATCCTTCTGTCCTTCTCCCGGGACCCCAATCCTTCTGTCCTTCTCCCGGGGACCCCAATCCTTCTGTCCTCCCGGGACCCCAATCCTTCTGTCCTCCCGGGACCCCAATCCTTCTGTCCTCCTCCCGGGACCCCAATCCTTCTGTCCTCCTCCCGGGACCCCAATCCTTCTGTCCTCCTGGGACCCCAATCCTTCTGTCCTTCTCCCGGGACCCCAATACTTCTGTCCTTCTACTGGGACCCCATTCCTTCTGTCCTTCTCCTGGGACCCCAATCCTTCTGTCCTCCCGGGACCCCAATCCATCTGTCCTTCTCCCGGGACCCCAATCCTTTTGTCCTTATGGAACCCCAATCCTTCTGAGACCCCAATCCATCTGTCCTTTTCCTGGGACCCCAATACTTCTGTCCTTTTTCTGGGACCCCAATCCTTCTGTCCTTTTTCTGGGACCCCAATCCTTCTGTCCTTCTACTGGGACCCCAATCTTTCTGTCCTACTGGGACCCCAATTCTTCTGTCCTTCTCCCGGGGACCCCAATTCTTCTGTCCTTCTCCCGGGGACCCCAATCCTTCTGTCCTTCTACTGGGACCCCAATCCTTCTGTCCTTCT
The DNA here is from genome assembly GCA_028564925.1 of Lithobates sylvaticus. Lineage (NCBI taxonomy): Eukaryota > Metazoa > Chordata > Amphibia > Anura > Ranidae > Lithobates > Lithobates sylvaticus. The sequence continues at coordinate 787,922,100 of CM053026.1, forward strand.
ACTGGGACCCCAATCCTTCTGTCCTTCTCCCGGGACCCCAATCCTTCTGTCCTCCCGGGACCCCAATCCATCTGTCCTTCTCCCGGGACCCCAATCCTTTTGTCCTTATGGAACCCCAATCCTTCTGAGACCCCAATCCATCTGTCCTTTTCCTGGGACCCCAATACTTCTGTCCTTTTTCTGGGACCCCAATCCTTCTGTCCTTTTTCTGGGACCCCAATCCTTCTGTCCTTCTACTGGGACCCCAATCTTTCTGTCCTACTGGGACCCCAATTCTTCTGTCCTTCTCCCGGGGACCCCAATCCTTCTGTCCTTCTACTGGGTCCCCAATCCTTCTGTCCTTCTACTGGGACCCCAATCCTCCTGTCCTTCTACTGGGACCCCAATCCTTCTGTCCTTCTACTGGGACCCCAATCCTTCTGTCCTCCTCCCGGGACCCCAATCCTTCTGTCCTTCTACTGGGACCCCAATCTTTCTGTCCTACTGGGACCCCAATTCTTCTGTCCTTCTCCCGGGGACCCCAATTCTTCTGTCCTTCTCCCGGGGACCCCAATCCTTCTGTCCTTCTACTGGGACCCCAATCCTCCTGTCCTTCTACTGGGACCCCAATCCTTCTGTCCTTCTACTGGGACCCCAATCCTTCTGTCCTTCTCCCGGGACCCCAATACTTCTGTCCTTTTCCTGGGACCCCAATCCTTCTACTGGGACCCCAATCCTTCTGTCCTTCTACTGGGACCCCAATTCTTCTGTCCTTCTCCCGGGGACCCCAATCCTTCTGTCCTTCTACTGGGACCCCGATCCTTCTGTCCTTCTACTGGGACCCCAATCCTCCTGTCCTTCTACTGGGACCCCAATCCTTCTGTCCTTCTACTGGGACCCCAATCCTTCTGTCCTCCCGGGACCCCAATCCTTCTGTCCTACTGGGACCCCAATCCTTCTGTCCTTCTCCCGGGACCCCAATCCTTCTGTCCTTTTCCTGGGACCCCAATCCTTCTGTCCTTCTCCCGGGACCCCAATCCTTCTGTCCTTTTCCTGGGACCTCAATCCTTCTGTCCTTCTACTGGGACCCCAATCCTTCTGTCCTTCTACTGGGACCCCAATCTTTCTGTCCTACTGGGACCCCAATTCTTCTGTCCTTCTCCCGGGGACCCCAATCCTTCTGTCCTTCTACTGGGACCCCAATCCTTCTGTCCTTCTACTGGGACCCCAATCCTCCTGTCCTTCTACTGGGACCCCAATCCTTCTGTCCTTCTACTGGGACCCCAATCCTTCTGTCCTCCTCCCGGGACCCCAATCCTTCTGTCCTTCTACTGGGACCCCAATCCTTATGTCCTTCTCCCGGGACCCCAATCCTCCTGTCCTTCTACTGGGACCCCAATCCTCCTGTCCTTCTCCCGGGACCCCAATCCTTCTGTCCTTCTCCCGGGACCCCAATCCATCTGTCCTTTTCCTGGGACCCCAATCTTTCTGTCCTTCTCCCGGGACCCCAATCCTTCTGTCCTTCTCCCAGGACCCCAATCCTTCTGTCCTTCTACTGGGACCCCAATCCTTCTGTCCTTCTCCCGGGACCCCAATCCTTCTGTCCTTCTCCCGGGACCCCAATCCTTCTGTCCTTCTCCCGGGACCCCAATCCTTCTGTCCTCCCGGGACCCCAATCCTTCTGTCCTCCCGGGACCCCAATCCTTCTGTCCTCCTCCCGGGACCCCAATCCTTCTGTCCTCCTCCCGGGACCCCAATCCTTCTGTCCTCCTCCCGGGACCCCAATCATTCTGTCCTCCTGGGACCCCAATCCTTCTGTCCTTCTCCCGGGACCCCAATACTTCTGTCCTTCTACTGGGACCCCAATCCTTCTGTCCTTCTCCTGGGACCCCAATCCTTCTGTCCTCCCGGGACCCCAATCCATCTGTCCTTCTCCCGGGACCCCAATCCTTTTGTCCTTATGGAACCCCAATCCTTCTGAGACCCCAATCCATCTGTCCTTTTCCTGGGACCCCAATACTTCTGTCCTTTTTCTGGGACCCCAATCCTTCTGTCCTTCTACTGGGACCCCAATCCTTCTGTCCTTTTTCTGGGACCCCAATCCTTCTGTCCTTCTACTGGGACCCCAATCTTTCTGTCCTACTGGGACCCCAATTCTTCTGTCCTTCTCCCGGGGACCCCAATTCTTCTGTCCTTCTCCCGGGGACCCCAATCCTTCTGTCCTTCTACTGGGACCCCAATCCTTCTGTCCTTCTACTGGGACCCCAATCCTCCTGTCCTTCTACTGGGACCCCAATCCTTCTGTCCTTCTACTGGGACCCCAATCCTTCTGTCCTCCTCCCGGGACCCCAATCCTTCTGTCCTTCTCCCGGGACCCCAATACTTCTGTCCTTTTCCTGGGACCCCAATCCTTCTACTGGGACCCCAATCCTTCTGTCCTTCTACTGGGACCCCAATCTTTCTGTCCTACTGGGACCCCAATTCTTCTGTCCTTCTCCCGGGGACCACAATCCTTCTGTCCTTCTACTGGGACCCCGATCCTTCTGTCCTTCTACTGGGACCCCAATCCTCCTGTCCTTCTACTGGGACCCCAATCCTTCTGTCCTTCTACTGGGACCCCAATCCTTCTGTCCTCCCGGGACCCCAATCCTTCTGTCCTACTGGGACCCCAATCCTTCTGTCCTTCTCCCGGGACCCCAATCCTTCTGTCCTTTTCCTGGGACCCCAATCCTTCTGTCCTTCTCCCGGGACCCCAATCCTTCTGTCCTTTTCCTGGGACCTCAATCCTTCTGTCCTTCTACTGGGACCCCAATCCTTCTGTCCTTCTACTGGGACCCCAATCTTTCTGTCCTACTGGGACCCCAATTCTTCTGTCCTTCTCCCGGGGACCCCAATCCTTCTGTCCTTCTACTGGGACCCCAATCCTCCTGTCCTTCTACTGGGACCCCAATCCTTCTGTCCTTCTACTGGGACCCCAATCCTTCTGTCCTCCTCCCGGGACCCCAATCCTTCTGTCCTTCTACTGGGACCCCAATCCTTCTGTCCTTCTCCCGGGACCCCAATCCTCCTGTCCTTCTACTGGGACCCCAATCCTCCTGTCCTTCTACTGGGACCCCAATCTTTCTGTCCTTCTCCCGGGACCCCAATCCACCTGTCCTTTTCCTGGGACCCCAATCCTTCTGTCCTTCTACTGGGACCCCAATCCTTCTGTCCTTCTCCCGGGACCCCAATCCTTCTGTCCTTCTCCCGGGACCCAAATCCATCTGTCCTTTTCCTGGGACCCCAATCTTTCTGTCCTTCTACAGGGACCCCAATCCTCCTGTCCTTCTCCCGGGACCCCAATCCTTCTGTCCTTCTCCCAGGACCCCAATCCTTCTGTCCTTCTACTGGGACCCCAATCCTTCTGTCCTTCTCCCGGGACCCCAATCCTTCTGTCCTTCTCCCGGGACCCCAATCCATCTGTCCTTTTCCTGGGACCCCAATCTTTCTGTCCTTCTACAGGGACCCCAATCCTCCTGTCCTTCTCCCGGGACCCCAATCCTACTGTCCTTCTCCCAGGACCCCAATCCTTCTGTCCTTCTACTGGGACCCCAATCCTTCTGTCCTTCTCCCGGGACCCCAATCCTTCTGTCCTTCTCCCGGGACCCCAATCTTTCTGTCCTTCTACAGGGACCCAAGCCCTTTTTGTCCTTCTCCTGAACATAAAGTAATGATTGCCTGGTAGTGTTTTGTGCCATGATTTCCTAGTTATTACCCGGTTATTGCCATGATTGCCCATTTATTGCCTGGCTATTGCCCAGTTATTGCCATGATTTCCAAGTAATTGCCTGGTTAATGCCCAGTTAATGCCAAGTTATTGCCATGATTTCCCCGTTATTCAAATGATTGCCCAGTTTTTACCATGACTCCCCAGTGATTACCCAGTTATTGCCATGATTGCCCAATTATTGCCAGTTATTGCCCAGTTAATGCTAAATTATTGCCATGATTGCCCAGTGATTGCAATGATTGCCCAGTTACCGCCATGATTGCCCAGTGATTGCCCGGTCATTGCAATGTTTGCCCAGTTACCGCCATGATTGCTCAGTTATTGCCATGATTGCCCAGTTACCGCCATGATTGCCCAGTTACCACCATGATTGCCCAGTTACCACCATGATTGCCCAGATATTGCCTGGTTATTGCCTAGTTAATGCCAAGTTATTGCCATGATTTTCCAGTTGTCGCCACGATTGCCCGGTTATTTCCATGATTTCCCAATTATTGTCTGGTTATTACCCAGTTAATTTCATGATTGCCTAATTATTGCTCAGTTATTACCCAGTTAATGCCATGACTGCCTAGTTATTTCCAGAATTGCCCAGTGATTACATGGGTTATTGCAATGATTCTCTGTTACTGCCCAGTTATTGTCATAATTGCCCAGTGATTACCCAGTTGTTGTCATGATTGCCCAGTTATTGCCCGGTTGTTGTTGTCATGATTATTACCCAGTTAATGCCAAGTTATTGCCATGATTTCCCAGTTAATATCTGGTTATTGCCCAGTCAATGCTGTGATTGCCTAATTATTGCCCAGTTATTACCCAGTTAATACCATGACTGCCCAGTTATTGCCAATATTTCCCAGTAATTGCCATGATTGCCCAGTTGTTGCCATGATTTCTCTGTTATTGCCCAGTTATTCCCATGAATGCCCAGTGAATGTCCAGTTGTAGCCATGATTTCCCAGTAATTGCCATGATTTCCTAGTTATTTCCCAGTTTTTGAAATGATTAATGCCATGACTGCCCAGTTATTGCCATAATTGCCCAGTGATTACCCGGTTATTACCATGATTGCCCAGTTATTTTCAGGATTGCCCAGTTATTGCCTGGTTGTTGCCATGATTGCCTAGTTATTGCCATGATTGCCCAGTTATTGCTATAATTACTCTAGTATTGCCATGATTGCCCAGTGATTGCCCGGTTGTTTCCATGATTGCCCAGTTATTACCCAGTTATTGAAATGATTGCCTAGTAAATGCCGTGATTGTCTAATTATTGTCCAGTTATTACCAGGTTAATGCCATGACTGCCCAGTTTTTGCCATGATTGCCCAGTGATTAGCCAGTTATTGCCATGATTACCCAGTAATTGCCTGGTTGTTGCCTTGCCCAGTTAATGCGATGATTGCCTAGTTATTGCCATGATTTCCCAGTTATCGTCATGATTGCCCAGTTATTGCCATGATTTCCCCATTATTGTCTGGTTATTGCCCAGTTAATGCCATGACTGCCTATTAATTGCCCAGTTTTTACCCAGTTATTGTCATGACTGCCCAGTTATTGCCATGATTGCCATTGCCATGACTGCCCAGTTATTGCCATGATTGCCATGATTACCCGGTTATTGCCATGATTGCCCAGTTGTTGTCATGATTGCACAGTGATTGCCTGTTTGCCTGTTTATTGCCATGATTGCTTAGTTTTTGCCTGATTATTGCCATGATTACCTAGTTATTGCCCAGTTATCGCCATGAATGCCCAGTTATAGCCATGATTGCCCAGTTATTGCCATGAATGCCCAGTTATCACCATGAATTCTCAGTTATAGCCATGATTGCCCAGTTATCGCCATGAATGCTCAGTTATAGCCATGATTGCCCAGTTATTGCCCAGTTATTGCCATGAATGCCCAGTTATCACCATTAATGCTCAGTTATAGCCATGATTGCCCAGTTATTGCCCAGTTATTGCCATGAATGCCCAGTTATCACCATGAATGCTCAGTTATAGCCATGGTTGCCCAGTTATTGCCCAGTTATCGCCACGAATGCTCAGTTATTGCCTTGATTGTCCAGGTAATGCCCAATTATTGCCATCATATTGTCCATGCCCATGAGGTGGTGGTAGAAGCACATTTGATGTTGAAATCAGAAGATATGCAGTGCTCGGGGTTATTTACTGGTTCCAGGGACATTCTTGGGGTGGTGAATGAGACACAGATACAGGAAGATTGAGGACTTTGTCTAATAGTAACACAGAATGGAATCATATATAAGCGGTATACATCTCACAGGGGCCCCGTATATATCACACCAGGGCCCCAAATCCACCTCCCTGTCACTCCTGGCACACACCGCGCCCAGGACATGGAGGAAGTGAGGAGAAGAGACTTGTGACTCCTCTTTGTACATATAATAATGAGAGTCGGGCAGAATATAAGGAATATAACGGGTAAAATGTTTCCTGGTGTCGGGAATGTCAGAGGATTCGCCATAAGAACTTCTTTTATGGAAAAGTATGAAAAGTGACATCATGCGGATTCCGGAGCTGGGGGGTTGTGTTCAGGCGGGGCCCCTCTGTGGTTTTGTAGAATGAGCCCCATGTGGTCTGTTACCCCCCCCCCCCTCCCCCAGGGGCACACTTCCCGGCACTCACATACTTTGCCCATGAGCTGTGCGCACGCCGGAGAGCCGGGCACCTGTCTGTCTGTCTGCCGGCCGGACGCTCATGTTTATATAACCCCCCCAGAGAGCTGTAACACCTCTGCTGCCCTGACCTGGGGGCATTAACCCTTTCCTGACCAATGGGGCGGGTGCAATTCACTTATTCCTGACCTGACCTGAGCAATGAGGGGGGTTGGGAGGCATTTAACCCCTTTGTGACCTGACTGGGGCAATTCATCTTGTGCTTACCTAAGCAATGGGAGCATTTAACCCTTTCCTGATCTGCCCTGGGAAATGAGGGGCATTAACCATTTCCTGACCTGGGCAACGGGGGGGGGGTGCATTTAACTCTTTCATTACCTGATCTGGCCAGTAGGGAGGTCATATAACCCCTTCCTGACCTAATGGAATTATTACCCCCTTTCCTAACCTAGGCAATGGCTGAGAATCTACTCTTTCATCACCCCTGGGCAATGGGGGCATTTAACCCTTTAGCTGACCCTAGCGAATGGGGGCATTTAACCATTTTTGTGATCTGACCTGGGAAATGAGGGACGTTAACCCTTTTCTGGCCTGGGGAGGTAACTCTTTCCTGACCTAGGCAATGGCGAGCATTTACCCTTTGACCTGACTAGGGAAATGGGGGCATGTAACCCTTAGCTGACCTGAGCAATGGGGGACATTTAACCCCTTTACTGACCTGGAGAATGGGGGACATTTAACACTTTCTTGGGCTGACCTTTGGAAATGAGTGTGTGCGGGTAGGAATGGGGGGAGCAACTTTAACCCTTTCCTGACCTAGGAAATGAAGGGTGACATTTAACCCTTACCTGCCCTGATCAAAATGTGGGTGAAATGGGGGCAGAAAGGGGGGCACTTTAAACCCTTTCCTGACCTAGGTAGTAGGGCCCAGTCAACCCTTTTCTGCAATGATCTGGATATTGGGGGGGGGGGGGTCTAGTAACCCTTTCCTGGCTTAGGGAATGAGGGGTACACTTAATTCTTTCCTGACCTGGGCAATGGGGGGTTGAGGGCATTTAACCCATTTGTGACATGAAGGGCATATAAACCTTTCCTGACCTGGGGGGGGGGGGCATTTAACCCTTTCCTAACCTGGGGGGTGAATTTAACCTTTTCCTAACTGGGGCAATAGGGGGCATTTAACCCTTTTCTAACCTGGGGAGTGAATGTAACCTTTTCCTAACTGGGGCAATGGGGGGCATTTAACCCTTTGCTGATCTGACTGGGGCAATAGATGGGGGGGACATTTCCTGATCTGACCTGGGAAACGAGGGACATCAACCCTTTCCTGCCCTGCAAAATGGGGGGGGGGTAACTCTTTTTTTACCTGACCAATGGGGGCTGTTACATTTAACCATTTCCTGACATGAAGGGCATATAACACTTTCCTGACCTAGGCAATGGCTAGCATGTACCCTTTCATGACTTGACCTGGGGCAGCGAGGGGCATTTACCACCTTACTGACCTGCCCTGACCTGGAAAATGTGGGGGTATTTAACCTTTAACCATTTTCTTGATGTGGCCTTGGGGATGGGGGACATTTAACCCTTTTCTTGACCCGTAAGAACAAGAAGACTCCTATACGCCGCACATCGCTGCAAGACCCTGTGAAAGTGTGAATGACGACTCAAGCCTGGGTTCGAACCCAAGCCATGCCCAACGCGTTTCGCTCCACCCCAGAGCTTAGTCATGGGCCTTGGAAGTGTGAGCGTGTGCGTGGGTAGGAATGGGGGGAGAAACTTTAACGCTTTCCTGGCCTGGAAAATGGAGGGTGCATTTAACCTTTTCCTGCCCTGATCTAAATGTGTGGGAAATAGGGGGGCATTTAACCTTTTTTGGACCTGGAGAACGTGGGGCACATTAAACCCTTTTCTGACTTAGACAATAGGGGGAATTCAACCCTTTTGTGCAATGACCTGGATATGGAGGGGCCCAGACCCCTCTGAGGTCTCTGCACACTCTGGAAATTGATTTGTCCGGTGATCATCTGCTCTCCATACACAGGGAGTTTGGTGGTCATTTCATATATGGGACGTATCGGTTGTAGATTGTCTCCTCTTCATACTTGGGGGTTTGGGGGAGTTTGGTGGTCATTTCATATATCGGACATTTCGGTTGTTGATTGTCTCCTCTTCATACTTGGGGGTGTTGGGGGAGTTTGGTAGTCATTTCATTTAAATAGATTTTCCCGGCTGATTGTCTCCTCTTCATACTTGTGGGGTTAGGAGAGTTTGGTGGACATTTCATATATTTAACGTATTGGTTGTAGATTGTTACCTCTCCATATTGGGGGGTTGGGTGGTCATTTCATGATTGTCTCCTCTCCATATTTGGGGGGGGGGTTTGGTGGTCATTTCATATATTGGATGTATTGGCTGTAGATTGTCTTCTCTTCATAATTGGGGGGTTGGGTGTTCATTTCATGATTGTCTCCTCTCCATATTTGGGGGGGGGGGGGGGGGGGTTGGTGGTCATTTCATATATTGGATGTATTGGTTGTAGATTGTCTCCTCTCCATACTTGGGGGTTTTAGGAGGGTTTAGTGGTCATTTTATATATTGGATGTATTGGTTGTCTCCTCTTCATAATTGGGGGGTTGGGTGGTCATTTCATATATCGGACGCTACAGGAAAGCCATAGGGGTGTCCCCGTGCATCACAGGGGGTGGGGTCACCTGGGGACATCACCATGTGGCCCCGCCTTCAGTTATTAAAGAACTGTCACCTGCGAAGACGCGTCACGCGGCGGGTGCCTCCCATGGAGGCGGGTCGGTCGCGGCTTTTGTATTTATTTATTTTCAGTCCATCGGAGCGAGAGAAGAAGAAGACTTTGCGGGACATTTATTTTATTTTTTTTAATAAAGGACTTGTCCCAAGCCGTGTCTTGTCATTTTTACAATTTTCACACTTATTTTGTGAAATGGTAGGGGTACCCTATTACCATTTCACACGGGGGGGGGGCCGGGATCTGGGGGTCCCCTGTTAAAGGGGGCTTCGAGATTCCGATAAGCCCTCCGTCTGCAGACCCCAACAACCACCGGGCAAGGGTTGTGGGGATGAGGCCCTTCTCCCATCAACATGGGGACAAGATGGTTTGGCGTGGGCCGCTACCCCAAAGCACCCTCCCCATGTTGAGGGCATGTGGCCTGGTACTGTTCAGGAGGGGGGCGCTCTCTCGTCCCCCCCTCTTTTCCTGCGGCCTTCCAGGCTATGTGCTCGCATAAGGGTCTGGTATGGATTTTGGGGGGGGGACCCTCAAACCATTTTTTTTTATTTTGGTGTGGGGTTCCCCATAATATCAATACCAGACCCAAAGGGCCTGGTAATGGACTGGGGGGGAACCCATGCTCTTTTTTTCAATGACTTATTTTATGTGTATTGCCGGGACCCGACAATTCATTACAGCCGCGAGTAGTTTTAAATTACTTTTTTTTCCTTTAGAAATGTAGATTTGCTCTCGGACAGTTCTAAACACGGGAAACATGCGCCCCTTTACAGGCATACTATAGACACCCCCCAGGTACGAAATTTAAAGGAATATTACACTTTTATTGTTTCACTTTAAGCATTATTAAAATCACTGCTCCCGAAAAAACTGACATTTTTAAAACTTTTTTTTGCATTGATACATGTCCCCTGGGGAGGGCCCAGGTCCACAAACATTCCCCTGGGGCAGGACCCCGGGCCCCAAACACTAAACACTCCCCTAGTGCAGGACCCCGGGCCCCAAACACTCCCCTGGGGCAGGACCCGGGCCCCAAACCCCCCCCCCCTGGGCAGGACCCCGGGCCCCAAACACTCCCCTGGGGCAGGACCCCGGGCCCCAAACACTCCCCTGGGGCAGGACCCGGGTCCCCAAACCCTTTTTATGACAATAACTTGCATATAAGCCTTTAAAATTAGCACTGATTATTTATGTTCATGTCCCATAGACTTTAATGATGTTCAAACAAATTTTTTGCCTGTTCGCATGTTCTGCTGCGAACCGACCCGGGGGGGGGGGGGGGTGGTTTGGTGTTCGGCTCATCCCTAGTAAGGAGAGGAAACACCACTGGCGGGGGTGTCTGTAGCTCAGAAAGGTAAATTGGATAAATCATGTGATCCTTATCTGGTCATACTAAACGGGGGTTGGTTATAGGGTCACTCCACTCAATGATGACAATTCAGTTATGGGTGGAGACTGTGGGGCCCCGGAGGGGAATTGGGGCCCCAGGGAATCCTAAATTCTGCACAGAGTGTTAAGATTGCAGAGTGAGATGAGAAGGTCCCAGGTGGGGGAGGGGAGAGCTTGAAGGGTTAATGTTTGTGCTTCCATAAAGTAGAGAGAGGAAGAGGCTCTTATCACCTAATCCTCCCCCCCATTAATCCATAACCCCCCCATCCCCCCCCCCCCCCCCCCCCCCCCCCCCCACCCCCCCCACCCCGCCCCCCCCGCCCCCCCCTCTAGTCCCCCCGCCCCCCCCCCCCCCCCCACCCCCCCCCCCCCCCCCCGTCTAACAGAGCTCACTGGATAAAAAGGACGCTCACACATCTTCTACATTTTTCCATAAATAAACACTTATATAAAAAGAGGGACAGTCACAGCTTATCTTGGCTGCTCCTCATTCCCCGGGACCCCCAGAATTCATGGGGAGACCCCCAGAATTCACGAGACCCCCAGAATTCCCAGAACCCCCAGAATTCCCGAGACCCCCAGAATTCCCGAGGAGACCCAGAGAATTCCCGAGACCCCCAGAATTCACGGGACCCCCAGAATTGCCGGGACCCCCAGAATTCACGAGACCGCCCAGAATTCCCAGGACCCCCAAAATTCCTGAGACCCCCAGAATTCCCGTGACCCCCCAGAATTCCTGAGACCCCCAGAATTCCCGGGACCCCCAGAATTCCTGAGACCCCCAGAATTCCCGGGACCCCCAGAATTCACGAGACCCCCAGAATTCCTGAGACCCCCAGAATTCCAGAGACCCCCAGAATTCACGAGACCCCCAGAATTCCCGAGACCCCAAGAATTCACGAGACCCCCAGAATTCCAGAGACCCTCAGAATTCCAGAGACCCCCAGAATTCACGAGACCCCCAGAATTCCCGAGACCCCAAGAATTCAAGAGACCCTCAGAATTCCAGAGACTCCCAGAATTCACGAGACCCCCCAGAATTCAAGAGACCCTCAGAATTCCAGAGACTCCCAGAATTCACGAGACCCCCCAGAATTCCAGAGACCCTCAGAATTCCTGAGACCCCCAGAATTCCTGAGACCCCCAGAATTCCAGAGACCCCCAGAATTCCAGAGACCCTCAGAATTCCTGAGACCCCCAGAATTCCTGAGACCCCCAGAATTCCTGGGACCTGCAGGCTGGACAGGTGACCACAGCTCACTCATAGGTACCTTTCCTGCCTAGACAGCATGGCTCCTTCCAAGATGGAAGTTACATACTTACCTGTCACCGTAATGTAGGTACTTACCTGTCCAATGTAGATACTAATTCCTGTGATGTAGGTACTTACCTGTCCAATGTAGGTACCTGTTTCTGTGATGTAGGTACTTACCTGTCCAATGTAGGTACTTATTCCTGTGATGTAGGTACTTACCTGTCCAATGTAGGTACCCCTTCCTGTGATGTAGGGACTTACCTGTCCAATGTAGGTACTTATTACTGTGATGTAGGTACTTACCTGTCCAATGTAGGTACCTGTTTCTGTGATGTAGGTACTTACCTGTCTAATTTAGGTACCATTTCCAATGATATAGATACTTACCTGCCAGGTATTTTCCAGCACATACATGCCGGACTGATGGACGGTGTTCTCCTGTATAATGTGGAGTCTCACTCCTCCTGGCTGCATTATTGATGAAGGACAGATGTGTAGACAGGAAGTGGTTAATGAGTGGATATGGAGGGGCCCCCCTTCTCCCTCTCCTGTTACACAGAGCCGGGGCCCCGGAGCCTCTAATGTATCTCCTGCTGGGATTGTAGATAATGGACTGAGTGCTTCTCCTCCATCTGCTAATCAGGAGACGTCATTCCAAGAGGAACACGCAGAACACGCTAATTACACGGCTCTGCACAACAACACGCACAGGGGAGATATATATATATACTGCTCTACATACTACACAACAACACGCACTCAGCGCAGGGGAGATATATATATATATATACTGCTCTACATACTACACAACAACACGCACTCAGCACAGGGGAGATATATATCTCTATGGGGGGTGTATATATATATATATATCTCTACGGGGGCCGGGGGGGGGGGTATTTATATATATATATATATCTCTACGGGGGCCGGGGGGTATTTATATATATATATATATCTCTACGGGGGCCGGGGGGTATTTATATATATATATATATCTCTACGGGGGCCGGGGGGTATTTATATATATATATATATCTCTACGGGGGCCGGGGGGGTATTTATATATATATATATATCTCTACGGGGGCCGGGGGGGTATTTATATATATATATATATCTCTACGGGGGCCGGGGGGGGGGATATTTATATATATATATATATATATATATCTCTACGGGGGCCGCGGGGGGTATTATATATATATATATATATCTCTACGGGGGCCGGGGGGGTATTTATATATATATATATATATATATATATATATATATATATATATATATCTCTACGGGGGCCGGGGGGTATTTATATATATATATATATATATATATATCTCTACGGGGGCCGGGGGGTATTTATATATATATATATCTCTACGGGGGCCGGGGGGGTGTATATATATATATATATCTCTACGGGGGCCGGGGGGTATTTATATATATATATATATATCTCTACGGGGCCGGGGGGTATTTATATATATATATACTGCTCTACATACTACACAACATCCCACCTGGGGGGGACATACACAGTGAGGTATATACTGTATATACATCTTCCTATAAAATCATCAGTCACTATAGATCTCTGTGTACTATAGTGAGTATGTATAGAGTGACTCTGTGTATAATGACCGGTCTGTATATACCTCTGTATAGAATAGGCACCTTTTATATATGGGACTAAAAACAAGAGTTAGGCACAACTTGTATATGGGACCAGAGACTGGAGATTGGCACCACTGGTATATGGGACCAGAGACTTGAGATAGGCACCACTGGTATATGGGACCAGTGGCTGGAGGTAGGCACCATTGGTATATGGGACCAGAGACTGGAGATGGGCACCATTGGTATATGGGACCAGAGACTGGAGATAGGCACCACTGGTATATGGGACCAGTGGCTGGAGGTAGGCACCATTGGTATATGGGACCAGAGACTGGAGATGGGCACCATTGGTATATGGGACCAGAGACTTGAGATAGGCACCTCTGGAATATGGGACCAGAGACTGGAGATAGGCACCATTGGTATATGGGACCAGAGACTGGAGATAGGCACCTCTGGAATATGGGACCAGAGACTGGAGATGGGCACCATTGGTATATGGGACCAGAGACTGGAGATGGGCACCATTGGTATATGGGACCAGAGAATAGAGATAGGCACTACTTGTATATGGGACCAGAGACTGGAGATAGGCACCATTGGTATAAGGGACCAGAGAATGGAGATAGGCACTACTTGTATATGGGACCAGAGACTGGAGACAGGCACTACTTGTATATGGGACCAGAGACTGGAGATAGGCACCATTGGTATAAGGGACCAGAGAATGGAGATAGGCACTACTTGTATATGGGACCAGAGACTGGAGATAGGCACCACTGGTATATGGGACCAGAGACTGGAGATAGGCACCACTGGTATATGGGACCAGAGACTTGAGATAGGCACCACTGGTATATGGGACCAGTGGCTGGAGGTAGGCACCACTGGTATATGGGACCAGTGGCTGGAGGTAGGCACCATTGGTATATGGGACCAGAGACTGGAGATGGGCACCATTGGTATATGGGACCAGAGACTTGAGATAGGCACCTCTGGAATATGGGACCAGAGACTGGAGATAGGCACCATTGGTATATGGGACCAGAGACTGGAGATAGGCACCTCTGGAATATGGGACCAGAGACTGGAGATGGGCACCATTGGTATATGGGACCAGAGACTGGAGATGGGCACCATTGGTATAAGGGACCAGAGAATAGAGATAGGCACTACTTGTATATGGGACCAGAGACTGGAGATAGGCACCATTGGTATAAGGGACCAGAGAATGGAGATAGGCACTACTTGTATATGGGACCAGAGACTGGAGACAGGCACTACTTGTATATGGGACCAGAGACTGGAGATAGGCACCATTGGTATAAGGGACCAGAGAATGGAGATAGGCACTACTTGTATATGGGACCAGAGACTGGAGATAGGCACCACTGGTATATGGGACCAGAGACTGGAGATGAGCACCATTTGTATATGGGACCAAAGACTGGAGATAGGCACCACTGGTATATGGGACCAGAGACTGGAGATAGGCACTACTTGTATATGGGACCAGAGACTGGAGATGGGCACCGGTGGTTGTGTTTTTGGATTCTGCAGTTGCTGTATTGGTTGTGGTTGTATCGTTGTCTGTAACATCACCTTGCTCTGTTCTCCTCACAGTTATCTACATCTGTGGCCCTCTGGAGATGCTCCATAAGATCATGCTACAGGCCCACAAGGAGAAGCTGACCGACGGCGATTATGTCTTCTTCTATGTGGACGTGTTCGGTGAAAGCCTGCGCCCAAATGGAAGCCGGGACGCCAATAAGCCATGGCAGACCAACCAGACCCACGAAGAGGAGCTGAAGGAGGCCTTCAAGGTGAGGCACCTCGTAGACCACCCCCTTCCCAGACAGTACTAGTAGGGAACGATCCGCCCATAACGTGCCAGACCGACCCGTCTTTCCCTTCGCCAGGGTGAAGGCTCTTCTGGAGGACAGTTAGTATCTATAGCAACCATTCTCAACCAGGTTTCCTCCAGAAGTTGTGAGGGGTGTGGCTAATTGAACTCTGCTGGCGCCTGCGTAGTTTGGGGCCCCAACTGCCTGACAAGAAGGATCTGTAAGGAGCCATCACTACCCCTGACAATTAGGGGTGAGCTGACAGTTGGCCAAACTCTGTCTGTCTGTCGGTTCGGACATGTGGCCTAGGGTGACCACATTTCCAAACTCCCATTCAGGGACACAACCCCTCCCCCCAGCTTTATTATTCAGCTGTCAGCGGGGATGCCCATTGACAGCTGATGACTCATCGGTTCCTGGGGGGGGTTCCCAGCCCCACTCCTTAACAACCAACTTTTTACTGCGCCCGCCGAACACCCTGGGCTGGGAAAGTAGTGACAGATTCCATCACCGGCTCATCAGGTGGCTGTGTCACTTTCATTCCAGGACACTGTACTGTCTCGGAATGAAAGTCCCCGGGACCCTGGACAGACCTGCAAAATGCGGGACTGTCCTGGACAATGCGGGACTGTCCCGGACAATGCGGGACTGTCCCGGACAATGCGGGACTGTCCCGGACAATGCGGGACTGTCCCGGACAATGCGGGACTGTCCCGGACAATCCGGGACGCGTGGTCCCCCTAATGTGGCCTCCTGTTTGGTGGGAGGCCGGCATCATGTATAGAAGTGATATTTCTACCACTTCTTTATATGACAGCTTCCCACTGTCACTGGTTCCTCTGGAAGCGTCCCGAGAAGCTGCGGAAGCATGGCACGTTGCCTTTCATGGCCGCGTAAGCAAAGGGGCGGGGATGGCATCACTGCCCAAAGATGGCCACCACTGTCCTCGAGACCCTTCTCTTATATAGCTGATGACCGCTCAGGCAGATGTTGTTTGGCTGGTGGGACTGTCGGGATCCATGGTGTTCTCCAGGTTGTTGGTCCTTTTTTATGGTGAGAGGCTGACGATGGATTTACGAGGGACATTTTTTTTTGGGGGGGGGGCGATGTTTGTTTTTAGTAAATGTTCGAGTGTCTTTACTTCTAAGTTACATTCCGTAGAGGTACCCTCTACCCATTGACCAAGAGGGATGACAGTATTTCGGGGGCCCCTTTATTATTATAGGTCGCTTCCAGATTCTGGTGCGCTCCTCCTCCTTGCCTGCAGATCCCCACAACCACCAGCCAGGGTTGTGGGGAAGAGGCCCTTGTCCTCATCAACATGGGGGACAAGGTACCTCCCCAGATCCCCCACAACCACCGGCCAGGGTTGTGGGGAAGAGACCCTTGTCCTCATCAACATGGGGGACAAGGTACCTCCCCAGATCCCCCACAACCACCGGCCAGGGTTGTGGGGAAGAGGCCTTTGTCCTCATCAACATGGGGGACAAGGTACCTCCCCAGATCCCCCACAACCACCGGCCAGGGTTGAGGGGAAGAGGCCCTTGTCCTCATCAACATGGGGGACAAGGTACCTCCCCAGATCCCCCACAACCACCGGCCAGGGTTGTGGGGAAGAGGCCCTTGTCCTCATCAACATGGGGGACAAGGTACCTCCCCAGATCCCCCACAACCACCAGCCAGGGTTGTGGGTAGACATGTGCACAATAGAAAAATTAGTTTAGTTCTGTTTCGTTTCCGTTGATTCGTAATTTCGTAAGTCGTCGGTGTTCGTATTCGGACTCGTTCGTATTTTCGTAAGAGTTATTTTTTCGTTAATTCGTCTTTCCGTTAGTCTAATTTTCTTTCATTCGAAATTTGTATTTTCGTTATATTTTGTATTCGGACGCATTCGTATTTTTGTAGATTTAGTTACATTCGTTCGATTTATTTGTACTTTCGTAACATTGTTTTCGTAGATTCGTAATCGGAGCATAATGTATAATTTTACGTAATGTGTATGCTATTTACATGTTTAAGAAACAAAGAATTTCTCTCTCACAAGTCAGAACTTAACTAAAAAATCCACCAAAACACAGAGCCTCCGACCCAACCACACCCAACCACGTTTATCAACTAACAAAAAAAGTAACGAATTTACGAATCCATTCGAAGCACGTTAAGCAGCGCCATTGTAAGAGACACAGAAAATTACGAATCAACAAACAAAAAAAAAAGTTACGAATGTACGAATTTTTTCGTTCATTTTGATTTTCGTTACTTTTGAATCTTTGTTCGGTATTTTCGTTGTTTCTGTTTTCGTTTTTCGGATTTTCATTCTTTCGTAGTTTCGTTGTTTCTAACTTACTTATTTCGTATTTTCCTTGTTTTTCATATTCGTTCGTTATTCGTTAGAATTTTTAGTAAACCGTTCGTTCATTCGTACGATAACAAATGAACGAATATAACGAATTTGAACTGAAAACAAATTCGTAACTAAACGAATTGCACATGGCTAGTTGTGGGGAAGAGGCCCTTTTCCTCATCAACATGGGGGACAAGGTTCCTCCCCAGATCCCCCACAACCACCAGCCAGGGTTGTGGGGAAGAGGCCCTTGTTCTCATCAACATGGGGGACAAGGTTCCTCCCCAGATCCCCCACAACCACCAGCCAGGGCTGTGGGGAAGAGGCCCTTGTTCTCATCAACATGGGGGACAAGGTTCCTCCCCAGATCCCCCACAACCACCAGCCAGGGTTGTGGGGAAGAGGCCCTTGTTCTCATCAACATGGGGGACAAGGTACCTCCCCAGATCCCCCACAACCACCAGCCAGGGTTGTGGGGAAGAGGCCCTTGTCCTCATCAACATGGGGGACAAGGTTCCTCCCCAGATCCCCCACAACCACCAGCCAGGGTTGTGCGGAAGAGGCCCTTGTCCTCATCAACATGGGGGACAAGGTTCCTCCCCAGATCCCCCACAACCACCAGCCAGGGCTGTGGGGAAGAGGCCCTTGTCCTCATCAACATGGGGGACAAGGTACCTCCCCAGATCCCCCACAACCACCGGCCAGGGTTGTGGGGAAGAGGCCCTTGTCCTCATCAACACGGGGGACAAGGTGCCTCCCCAGATCCCCCACAACCACCGGCCAGGGTTGTGGGGAAGAGGCCCTTGTCCTCATCAACACGGGGGACAAGGTACCTCCCCAGATCCCCCACAACCACCGGCCAGGGTTGTGGGTAGACATGTGCACAATAGAAAATTTGTTTAGTTTAGTTTCGTTTCTGTTCGTTTCCGTTGATTCGTAACAATTCGTAATTTCGTAAGTCGTTGGTGTTCGTATTCGGACTCGTTCGTATTTTCGTAAGAGTTATTTTTTCGTTAATTCGTTTTTCCGTTAGTCTAATTTTCTTTTATTCGAAATTCATATTTTCGTTATATTTTGTATTCGGACGCATTCGTATTTTCGTAGATTTAGTTACATTCGTTCGATTTATTCGTACTTTCGTAACATTGTTTTCGTAGATTCGTAATCGGAGCATAATGTATAATTTTACGTAATGTGTATGCTATTTACATGTTTAAGAAACAAAGAATTTCTCTCTCACAAGTCAGAACTTAACTAAAAAATCCACCAAAACACAGAGCCTCCGACCCAACCACACCCAACCACGTTTATCAACTAACAAAAAAAGTAACGAATTTACGAATCCATTCGAAGCACGTTAAGCAGCGCCATTGTAAGAGACACAGAAAATTACGAATCAACAAACAAAAAAAAAAGTTACGAATGTACGAATTTTTTCGTTCATTTTGATTTTCGTTACTTTTGAATCTTTGTTCGGTATTTTCGTTGTTTCTGTTTTCGTTTTTCGGATTTTCATTCTTTCGTAGTTTCGTTGTTTCTAACTTACTTATTTCGTATTTTCCTTGTTTTTCATATTCGTTCGTTATTCGTTAGAATTTTTAGTAAACCGTTCGTTCATTCGTACGATAACAAATGAACGAATATAACGAATTTGAACTGAAAACAAATTCGTAACTAAACGAATTGCACATGGCTAGTTGTGGGGAAGAGGCCCTTTTCCTCATCAACATGGGGGACAAGGTTCCTCCCCAGATCCCCCACAACCACCAGCCAGGGTTGTGGGGAAGAGGCCCTTGTCCTCATCAACATGGGGGACAAGGTTCCTCCCCAGATCCCCCACAACCACCAGCCAGGGCTGTGGGGAAGAGGCCCTTGTTCTCATCAACATGGGGGACAAGGTACCTCCCCAGATCCCCCACAACCACCAGCCAGGGTTGTGGGGAAGAGGCCCTTGTTCTCATCAACATGGGGGACAAGGTACCTCCCCAGATCCCCCACAACCACCAGCCAGGGTTGTGGGGAAGAGGCCCTTGTCCTCATCAACATGGGGGACAAGGTTCCTCCCCAGATCCCCCACAACCACCAGCCAGGGTTGTGCGGAAGAGGCCCTTGTCCTCATCAACATGGGGGACAAGGTTCCCCCCCAGATCCCCCACAACCACCAGCCAGGGCTGTGGGGAAGAGGCCCTTGTTCTCATCAACATGGGGGACAAGGTACCTCCCCAGATCCCCCACAACCACCAGCCAGGGTTGTGGGGAAGAGGCCCTTGTCCTCATCAACATGGGGGACAAGGTTCCTCCCCAGATCCCCCACAACCACCAGCCAGGGTTGTGCGGAAGAGGCCCTTGTCCTCATCAACATGGGGGACAAGGTTCCTCCCCAGATCCCCCACAACCACCAGCCAGGGCTGTGGGGAAGAGGCCCTTGTCCTCATCAACATGGGGGACAAGGTACCTCCCCAGATCCCCCACAACCACCAGCCAGGGTTGTGGGAAAGAGGCCCTTGTCCTCATCAACATGGGGGACAAGGTACCTCCCCATATCCCCCACAACCACCGGCCAGGGTTGTGGGAAGAGGCCCTTGTCCTCATCAACATGGGGGACAAGGTTCCTCCCCAGATCCCCCACAACCACCAGCCAGGGCTGTGGGGAAGAGGCCCTTGTTCTCATCAACATGGGGGACAAGGTACCTCCCCAGATCCCCCACAACCACCAGCCAGGGTTGTGGGGAAGAGGCCCTTGTTCTCATCAACATGGGGGACAAGGTACCTCCCCAGATCCCCCACAACCACCAGCCAGGGTTGTGGGGAAGAGGCCCTTGTCCTCATCAACATGGGGGACAAGGTTCCTCCCCAGATCCCCCACAACCACCAGCCAGGGTTGTGCGGAAGAGGCCCTTGTCCTCATCAACATGGGGGACAAGGTTCCCCCCCAGATCCCCCACAACCACCAGCCAGGGCTGTGGGGAAGAGGCCCTTGTTCTCATCAACATGGGGGACAAGGTACCTCCCCAGATCCCCCACAACCACCAGCCAGGGTTGTGGGGAAGAGGCCCTTGTCCTCATCAACATGGGGGACAAGGTTCCTCCCCAGATCCCCCACAACCACCAGCCAGGGTTGTGCGGAAGAGGCCCTTGTCCTCATCAACATGGGGGACAAGGTTCCTCCCCAGATCCCCCACAACCACCAGCCAGGGCTGTGGGGAAGAGGCCCTTGTCCTCATCAACATGGGGGACAAGGTACCTCCCCAGATCCCCCACAACCACCAGCCAGGGTTGTGGGAAAGAGGCCCTTGTCCTCATCAACATGGGGGACAAGGTACCTCCCCATATCCCCCACAACCACCGGCCAGGGTTGTGGGGAAGAGGCCCTTGTCCTCATCAACACGGGGGACAAGGTACCTCCCCAGATCCACCACAACCACCGGCCAGGGTTGTGGGGAAGAGGCCCTTGTCCTCATCAACATGGGGACAAGGTACCCCCCATATTTAGGGCATGTGGTCTGCTATGGCTTTTGGGGGGGGGGCATGCTTGTCTTTCCCCCTTTCCAAGATGAATGTGGAGTTTAGGGGTCTGGTATGGATGATAAGGGGATTTCACACTTTTTTTCGGTACCCCCCTTACATACAGATAAGACTCAAGGGAACTGTTTTTGGGGGATACTCCACGCGATGTTTCTTCATTCTTGGTGGAGGATGTGCTACATCAAAAGTGAAATTTACAAAGAAATAAAATTAGACATGTTAACTGCCGGGAAATGAGATTTCATCCTCTGCTTTTTAATAACTCCAAACAGTCCCGAATTTCGAGGGACTGTCCCAGATTCAAGACGACGTCCCTTTGTCCTCCTTTCCTCCTCGTTGGTCTGATCTATATAGTTGTATGTAAAATGCACTATTTATCAAAAAGGGTTTCCCAGTGATAAACCTTCCATCCGATCTCTAAATTCCTATAAATAGGAAGAGTAGAAAAAGCCCTGCTGGGTTCACCCAATCTTCTTCTTTTTGTATAATTCTCCTTTAAGGGGGTGTGGCAAGGGGTGTGTCCTATGCCCCTTAAAGAGGACCGTCACCTCCTATTACTGTCACATGGGATGTTTACATTCATTATAGACCCCAGATCCCTCCATAAAGAGGACCCGTCACCTCCTATTACTGTCACATGGGATGTTTACATTCATTATAGACCCCAGATCTCGCCATAAAGAGGACCGTCACCTCCTATTATTGTCACATGGGATGTTTACATTCATTATAGACCCCAGATCTCTCCATAAAGAGGACCTGTCACCTCCTATTACTGTCACATGGGATGTTTACATTCATTATAGACCCCAGATCTCTCCATAAAGAGGACCTGTCACCTCCTATTACTGTCACATGGGATGTTTACATTCATTATAGACCCCAGATCTCGCCATAAAGAGGACCCGTCACCTCCTATTATTGTCACATGGGATGTTTACATTCATTATAGACCCCAGATCTCTCCATAAAGAGGACCCGTCACCACCTAATACTGTCACATGGGATGTTTACATTCATTATAGACCCCAGATCTCGCCATAAAGAGGACCCGTCACCTCCTATTATTGTCACATGGGATGTTTACATTCATTATAGACCCCAGATCTCTCCATAAAGAGGACCCGTCACCACCTAATACTGTCACATGGGATGTTTACATTCATTATAGACCCCAGATCTCTCCATAAAGAGGACCCATCACCTCCTATTACTGTCACATGGGATGTTTACATTCATTATAGACCCCAGGTCTCGCCATAAAGAGGACCCGTCACCTCCTATTATTGTCACATGGGATGTTTACATTCATTATAGACCCAGATCTCTCCATAAAGAGGACCTGTCACCTCCTATTACTGTCACATGGGATGTTTACATTCATTATAGACCCCAGATCTCTCCATAAAGAGGACCTGTCACCTCCTATTACTGTCACATGGGATGTTTACATTCATTATAGACCCCAGATCTCGCCATAAAGAGGACCCGTCACCTCCTATTATTGTCACATGGGATGTTTACATTCATTATAGACCCCAGATCTCTCCATAAAGAGGACCTGTCACCTCCTATTACTGTCACATGGGATGTTTACATTCATTATAGACCCCAGATCTCGCCATAAAGAGGACCCGTCACCTCCTATTATTGTCACATGGGATGTTTACATTCATTATAGACCCCAGATCTCTCCATAAAGAGGACCTGTCACCTCCTATTACTGTCACATGGGATGTTTTCATTCATTATAGACCCCAGATCTCTCCATAAAGAGGACCTGTCACCTCCTATTACTGTCACATGGGATGTTTACATTCATTATAGACCCCAGATCTCGCCATAAAGAGGACCCGTCACCTCCTATTATTGTCACATGGGATGTTTACATTCATTATAGACCCCAGATCTCTCCATAAAGAGGACCCGTCACCTCCTATTACTGTCACATGGGATGTTTACATTCATTATAGACCCCAGGTCTCTACATAAAGAGGACCCGTCACCTCCTATTACTGTCACATGTTATTGTTTGGAATAATTTCTTCCGTTCCATTTGTTTACATACAGCATTGGCTATTTCGGATAATTCGTAACTTCAGATAAATTTGTATTTGTTACGTTAACTAACAGCCAAATTTTGAAAGGAAATTCCAAAACGTATAATTTAATAGTTAGTTATTATTTAGAATTTTCGGATTTTCAAATTCACGAATTTACGAATTGCGATCATAACGAATAACCCCCAAAAAAAATAATGAAACAAAAACAAACATTTTTTGGCAGTGCACATGTCTAATGTTTATTTTTACTTAAAAAAAATAAAAAAACGTGAACCTTTTACAATCACTTTATTTGTGAATGGATAACTCCCCTGATTCGTTCTCACCAAGTGATGACCTTCTGGTGGAGACATTCAGGTCTCCTCTCGTCTTCTTCATGGACAGATAAGAGGTGAGGCCTGAAATGTCCCCCGCCAGCCTTGTACCTTCAGGCCGTCATTCTTCTCTGGTGAAGGACTCTATGAGAGGTCAGGAGTGAAGGTCATAGACGTCATCCAGCAAGCTGGAACCTGTTTACCGATGTGACCGCCTGACCGTCCATTTTCCTGAAGTGTAAGCCAAAACATTATTAGGCATGGAGTGGGGAAGGATTAGAACTTCTGTTGAATTTCTCTTTACTACCACCCAGGGCCCCATTTTTATTACCCAATTGCACATTGGGGTGACACCCTCCCCCCGCCTTACTTCATCTCATGTAACAAGCACAGAAGATAAGGAGAAACCTCCACGGACAGCAATAATAACTGACTAGAGGTCCTTCTTCTCTCTGTATTGCTCTATCTGAGCTTTCAATCAGAGAGCGGTGCCGAAAAGGAAGTACTTCAGCCGCGCTCCTTCTTTTAGCTAACCCATCGTGCTCTAAAAATCCTGTACTATCAATGAAATATATATCATTAAAACAAAGAGTATCTATACAGTGACTGACGATCGTATCAACCAAAACAAAGACTCCAAAAAATGGCAGCCCAACCGTTATCTCTATACAGTTCACAGTTTGTATGGTCCCTTGCAGGTCTAGCCTCTCGGGGCTGCCTGCCCATGACTCTAGGCCTCTCTGGTCGACTCTAGCCTCTCGCTGCTGCCTTAAACTGACCGTAGACAGTTCCCTGCTGGACTGGCCGAGATCCGAACTATGTATTGGCAGAATGATTGTTACCAAGCTGATCGATCAATCAACTTGGGTACAACCAGCCTGTCATGTTGGATACTTCATGCGATTAATAGCCACTAGCAATAATTACTGTGTTCTCCCAGTAGGAACGGCTACACCAACCCCCCCCCCCCCCCCTCCCAGGAGGAACACAATGGCTCTGCGGGAGGGATTCGCCCATCTACACTGACTGTGTTGATGGGGAAATTACGTGATTTTCTTTCCTGCAACCCGTGTTTGCAGGAAAGAAAATCGCTCCTTCTTTGGCCATCTTTAGGAGCTGTTTTTTGTTTCTGACATGTTGCTGGTGCCGGGAGCCTGTGAGGCCCTTTGCTTTGGGATATTTTATTTCCAGATGTTTTTTTTAGCAGCCGCAGCCATGAATGTGGACAGGAGACAAACATTTTTATTTCATCATCTCAATCAATCTCCCACCCGCCGTATTCTACGCCTGTGACGTCAGCGAGCCGCCACACTCCGGCGTTATTAATCTGGTGAGAGAAGCCAAGTCATTGCTCCTAATACAAACATTGGATTAAAGAAACACGCACAGCTTTGTACTCAGTGCAGATAAGATTCCATATCAGATTCAGTGAAATAACCGGAGTCCTCCAGGTCTTAGATAAACCCCAACCATGTGTCCCCTCCTCTTAGATAAACCCCAGCCATGTGTCCCCTCCTCTGGTGAGACCCTGGCCAGAGTCAGGAGTGTCTACGTCAATCAGGCCACCAACTAAGCCTCATATTGCATAGGATCTGTGTTCTCTCTGATTGGATGCAAACTAGAGACCAATGGTCTATCAGCCAAAAATTTCCATTCAACCCTTTACACCTGTTCAGGTGAACTAACTATTCTGCAGGTTAGAAAACCTTCACCAATCCCTGCAAGTAGGACAACTTCCCTGGAGGAGGGAGGAGGCAGCCTGGAGAAAAAGTCTGGCTCATTGGAGGAATGATAGGGATAGGTCATATCGACACCACTGACTGCCCTCTGCATTCTATAGACAGACCCATGTAAGGCACAGGTGGGCTTCCAAAAGCTGACTGGTAGGTTGTAAGGTATCTCATATCTGGTGGAGAGTAAATTCTAGGGACTGACAGTTCAGCGATGGAGGATTTGGCAGAGGTACCTGAGGGGAGGGGTTTATTTTGGGGCTGTGGGGTCAGACATACACTATGCCCAATGTTCAGTATTTAGGATCTTTCCCTGAATACTGTTCTGTCTCTGTAGATGGTTCATTGAGGGGACAGATCAGTGTGTTCTGTACATGGTTCCTCAGAGGCCGAGCTTGGTGGGTCCTATAGATTGTTACTCAGTAGACTTCAGTGTGGTCTGCCTCTGTAGATTGTTCCTCAGGAGCAGAGGTCCGTGTGTTGTGTAGATTGTTCCTTGGGGGCAGAGCTCAGTGTGCTGTAATGATTGTTCCTCAGGAGCAGAGCTCTGTGTGTTGTGTTGATTGTTCCTTGGGGCAGAGCTCAGTGTGTTGTGTTGATTGTTCCTTGGGGGCAGAGCTCAGTGTGTTGTAATGATTGTTCCTTGGGGGCAGAGCTCAGTGTGTTGTAATGATTGTTCCTTGGGGCAGAGCTCAGTGTGTTGTGTTGATTGTTCCTTGGGGGCAGAGCTCAGTGTGTTGTGTTGATTGTTCCTTGGGGGCAGAGCTCAGTGTGTTGTGTTGATTGTTCCTTGTGGGCAGAGCTCAGTGTGTTGTAATGATTGTTCCTTGGGGGCAGAGCTCAGTGTGTTGTAATGATTGTTCCTTGGGGCAGAGCTCAGTGTGTTGTGTTGATTGTTCCTTTGGGGCAGGGCTCAGTGTGTTGTGTAGATTGTTCCTTGGGGGCAGAGCTCAGTGTGTTTAAATGATTGTTCCTTGGGGCAGAGCTCAGTGTGTTTAAATGATTGTTCCTTGGGGCAGAGCTCAGTGTGTTGTGTAGATTGTTCCTTGGGGCAGAGCTCAGTGTGTTGTAATGATTGTTCCTTGGGGCAGAGCTCAGTGTGTTGTGTTGATTGTTCCTTGGGGGCAGAGCTCAGTGTGTTGTAATGATTGTTCCTTGGGGTAGAGCTCAGTGTGTTGTAATGATTGTTCCTTGGGGGCAGAGCTCAGTGTGTTGTGTAGATTGTTCCTTGGGGGCAGAGCTCAGTGTGTTGTGTTGATTGTTCCTTGGGGCAGAGCTCAGTGTGTTGTGTAGATTGTTCCTTGGGGGCAGAGCTCAGTGTGTTCTGTAGATGGTTCCTTTGGGGCAGAGCTCAGTGTGTTGTGTTGATTGTTCCTTGGGGGCAGAGCTCAGTGTGTTGTGTAGATTGTTCCTTGGGGGCAGAGCTCAGTGTGTTCTGTAGATGGTTCCTTTGGGGCAGAGCTCAGTGTGTTCTGTAGATGGTTCCTTTGGGGCAGGGCTCAGTGTGTTGTGTAGATTGTTCCTTGGGGCAGAGCTCAGTGTGTTGTGTAGATTGTTCCTTGGGGGCAGAGCTCAGTGTGTTGTTTAGATTGTTCCTTGGGGGCAGAGTTCAGTGTACTGTAATGATTGTTCCTCAGGAGCAGAGCTCTGTGTGTTGTAATGATTGTTCCTTGGGGGCAGAGCTCAGTGTTTTGTGTTGATTGTTCCTTGGGGGCAGAGCTCAGTGTGTTGTAATAATTGTTCCTTGGGGGCAGAGCTCAGTGTGTTGTGTTGATTGTTCCTTGGGGGCAGAGCTCAGTGTGTTGTAATGATTGTTCCTTGGGGCAGAGCTCAGTGTGTTGTAATGATTGCTCCTTGGGGGCAGAGCTCAGTGTGTTGTAATGATTGTTCCTTGGGGCAGAGCTCAGTGTGTTGTGTTGATTGTTCCTTGAGGGCAGAGCTCAGTGTGTTGTAATGATTGTTCCTTGGGGCAGAGCTCAGTGTGTTGTAATGATTGTTCCTTGGGGCAGAGCTCAGTGTGTTGTGTTGATTGTTCCTTGGGGGCAGAGCTCAGTGTGTTGTGTTGATTGTTCCTTGGGGGCAGAACTCAGTGTGTTCTGTAGATGGTTCCTTTGGGGCAGAGCTCAGTGTGTTCTGTAGATGGTTCCTTTGGGGCAGAGCTCAGTGTGCTGTAATGATTGTTCCTCAGGAGCAGAGCTCTGTGTGTTGTGTTGATTGTTCCTTGGGGGCAGAGCTCAGTATTTTGTGTTGATTGTTCCTTGGGGGCAGAGCTCAGTGTGTTGTAATGATTGTTCCTTGGGGGCAGAGCTCAGTGTGTTGTGTTGATTGTTCCTTGAGGGCAGAGCTCAGTGTGTTGTAATGATTGTTCATTGGGGGCAGAGCTCAGTGTGTTGTAATGATTGTTCCTTGGGGGCAGAGCTCAGTGTGTTGTAATGATTGTTCCTTGGGGCAGAGCTCAGTGTGTTGTGTTGATTGTTCCTTGGGGGCAGAGCTCAGTGTGTTGTAATGATTGTTCCTTGGGGCAGAGCTCAGTGTGTTGTGTTGATTGTTCCTTGGGGGCAGAGCTCAGTGTGTTGTAATGATTGTTCCTTGGGGCAGAGCTCAGTGTGTTGTAATGATTGCTCCTTGGGGGCAGAGCTCAGTGTGTTGTAATGATTGTTCCTTGGGGGCAGAGCTCAGTGTGTTGTGTTGATTGTTCCTTGAGGGCAGAGCTCAGTGTGTTGTAATGATTGTTCCTTGGGGCAGAGCTCAGTGTGTTGTAATGATTGTTCCTTGGGGCAGAGCTCAGTGTGTTGTGTTGATTGTTCCGTGGGGGCAGAGCTCAGTGTGTTGTGTTGATTGTTCCTTGGGGGCAGAACTCAGTGTGTTCTGTAGATGGTTCCTTTGGGGCAGAGCTCAGTGTGTTCTGTAGATGGTTCCTTTGGGGCAGAGCTCAGTGTGCTGTAATGATTGTTCCTCAGGAGCAGAGCTCTGTGTGTTGTGTTGATTGTTCCTTGGGGGCAGAGCTCAGTATTTTGTGTTGATTGTTCCTTGGGGGCAGAGCTCAGTGTGTTGTAATGATTGTTCCTTGGGGCAGAGCTCAGTGTGTTGTGTTGATTGTTCCTTGAGGGCAGAGCTCAGTGTGTTGTAATGATTGTTCATTGGGGGCAGAGCTCAGTGTGTTGTAATGATTGTTCCTTTGGGGCAGAGCTCAGTGTGTTGTAATGATTGTTCCTTGGGGCAGAGCTCAGTGTGTTCTGTTGATTGTTCCTTGGGGGCAGAGCTCAGTGTGTTGTAATGATTGTTCCTTGGGGCAGAGCTCAGTGTGTTGTGTTGATTGTTCCTTGGGGGCAGAGCTCAGTGTGTTGTAATGATTGTTCCTTGGGGCAGAGCTCAGTGTGTTGTAATGATTGTTCCTTGGGGCAGAGCTCAGTGTGTTGTGTTGATTGTTCCTTTGGGGCAGGGCACAGTGTGTTCTGTAGATGGTACCTTTGGGGCATGACTCAGTGTGTTCTGTAGATGGTTCCTTTGGGGCAGGGCTGATTGTGTTCTGTAGACGGTTCCTTTGGGGAAGGGCTCAGTGTGTTCTGTAGATGGTTCCTTTGGGGCATGACTCAGTGTGTTCTGTAGATGGTTCCTTTGGGGCAGGGCTGATTGTGTTCTGTACACGCTTCCTTTGGGGAAGGGATCAGTGTGTTCTGTAGATGGTTCCTTTGGGGCAGGGATCAGTGTGTTCTGTAGATGGTTCCTTTGGGGCAGAGCTCATTGTGTTCTGTAGATGGTTCCTTTGGGGCAGGGCTCAGTGTGTTCTGTAGATGGTTCCTTTGGGGCAGAGCTCAGTGTGTCATGTAGATGGTTCCTTTGGGGCAGGGCTCAGTGTGTCCTGTAGACGGTTCCTTTGGGGAAGGGCTCAGTGTGTTCTGTAGACGGTTCCTTTGGGGCAGGGCTCAGTGTGTTCTGTAGATGGTTCCTTTGGGGCAGGGCTCAGTGTGTTCTGTAGATGGTTCCTTTGGGGCAGAGCTCAGTGTGTTCTGTAGATGGTTCCTTTGGGGCAGAGCTCAGTGTGTTCTGTAGATGGTTCCTTTGGGGCAGAGCTCAGTGTGTTCTGTAGATGGTTCCTTTGGGGCAGAGCTCAGTGTGTTCTGTAGATGGTTCCTTTGGGGCAGAGCTCAGTGTGTTCTGTAGATGGTTCCTTTGGGGCTGGGCTCAGTGTGTTCTGTAAATGGTTCCTTTGGGGCAGGGCTCAGTGTGTTCTGTCCCTGTAGATGGTTCCTCAGGGACAGAGCTTAGTTTTCTTTCACATCTGGTGGATGACGAATCCCAAGGACTGACAGTTTAGGGGTGGAGAATTTATCATGTCTGCTATGAGAGACTTATTGTTGGGGCTGTGAAGTCAGAATTACACTCAATATTTAGGGTCTTCCCTGACAGTCACAGTTCAGACAGTGGAGGACTTCCCACTGGTGACATAGAGGAGCCAAAACTCTGCACAGAGAAGCCAGGAGACCCCGATTCATACAGCACAGTATCTGCTTATGGGATTGGAGAGCCTCCAAATGTAGAATCGCATACACTCAATAGGTAGGCTACCCCCAAAATATCCCAGACCTTCACAAGGGATGGTGAGGTACTTCCCCCCAATTGTCCCAGACCTTCACAAGGGATGGTGAGGTACTTCCCCCAAAATATCCCAGACCTTCACAAGGGATGGTGAGGTACTTCCCCCAAAATATCCCAGACCTTCACAAGGGATGGCGAGGTACTTCCCCCAAAATATCCCAGACCTTCACAAGGGATGGTAAGGTACTTCCCCCAAGATATCCCAGACCTTCACAAGGGATGGCGAGGTACTTCCCCCAAAATATCCCAGACCTTCACAAGGGATGGTAAGGTACTTCCCCCAAAATATCCCAGACCTTCACTAGGGATGGTGAGGTACTTCCCCCAAAATATCCCAGACCTTCACAAGGGATGGTAAGGTACTTCCCCCAAAATATCCCAGACCTTCACAAGGGATGGCGAGGTACTTCCCCCAAAATATCCCAGACCTTCACAAGGGATGGTGAGGTACTTCCCCCAAAATATCCCAGACCTTCACAAGGGATGGCGAGGTACTTCCCCCAACATATCCCAGACCTTCACAAGGGATGGCGAGGTACTTCCCCCAACTTATCCCAGACCTTCACAAGGGATGGTGAGGTACTTCCCCCAAATTTTCCCAGACCTTCACAAGGGATGGTTAGGTACTTCCCCCAAAATATCCCAGACCTTCACAAGGGATGGTAAGGTACTTCCCCCAAAATATCCCAGACCTTCACAAGGGATGGTGAGGTACTTCCCCCAAAATATCCCAGACCTTCACAAGGGATGGCGAGGTACTTCCCCCAACATATCCCAGACCTTCACAAGGGATGGTGAGGTACTTCCCCCAACATATCCCAGACCTTCACAAGGGATGGTGAGGTACTTCCCCCAAAATATCCCAGACCTTCACAAGGGATGGTGAGGTACTTCCCCAAAATATCCCAGACCTTCACAAGGGATGGCGAGGTACTTCCCCCAACATATCCCAGACCTTCACAAGGGATGGTGAGGTACTTCCCCCAACATATCCCAGACCTTCACAAGGGATGGTGGGGTACTTCCCCCAACATATCCCAGACCTTCACAAGGGATGGTGAGGTACTTCCCCCCAATTGTCCCAGACCTTCACAAGGGATGGTGGGGTACTTCCCCCAAAATATCCCAGACCTTCACAAGGGATGGTAAGGTACTTCCCCCAAAATATCCCAGACCTTCACAAGGGATGGTGAGGTACTTCCCCCAAAATATCCCAGACCTTCACAAGGGATGGCGAGGTACTTCCCCCAACATATCCCAGACCTTCACAAGGGATGGTGAGGTACTTCCCCCAACATATCCCAGACCTTCACAAGGGATGGTGAGGTACTTCCCCCAAAATATCCCAGACCTTCACAAGGGATGGTGAGGTACTTCCCCCAAAATATCCCAGACCTTCACAAGGGATGGCGAGGTACTTCCCCCAACATATCCCAGACCTTCACAAGGGATGGTGAGGTACTTCCCCCAACATATCCCAGACCTTCACAAGGGATGGTGAGGTACTTCCCCCAACATATCCCAGACCTTCACAAGGGATGGTGAGGTACGTCCCCCAAAATATCCCAGACCTTCACAAGGGATGGTGAGGTACTTCCCCCAAAATATCCCAGACCTTCACAAGGGATGGCGAGGTACTTCCCCCAACATATCCCAGACCTTCACAAGGGATGGTGAGGTACTTCCCCCAAAATATCCCAGACCTTCACAAGGGATGGCGAGGTACTTCCCCCAAAATATCCCAGACCTTCACAAGGGATGGCGAGGTACTTCCCCCAACATATCCCAGACCTTCACAAGGGATGGTGGGGTACTTCCCCCAAAATATCCCAGACCTTCACAAGGGATGGTGAGGTACTTCCCCCAAAATATCCCAGACCTTCACAAGGGATGGCGAGGTACTTCCCCCAAAATATCCCAGACCTTCACAAGGGATGGTGAGGTACTTCCCCCAAAATATCCCAGACCTTCACAAGGGATGGTGAGGTACTTCCCCCCAATTGTCCCACAACCTCACAAGGGACCTCCAAGAGAAAAATGTGACTTCCATGAATGATGAGGACTCCTAGCATGCTTGGGGCCCCACATGTGACAAGAAGTCCCACCCTCATCTCTTAGTCCATCCTGCTGTCTGATCATGTGTTCCTCCTGCAGACAGTGCTGGTCATCTCCTACCATGAGCCACAAAATCCTGAATATCGCATCTTCCAGAAGAATCTCATCCAACGCAGCAAGGAGGAATTTGGGGTGACCCTCGACTATTCTTTGGTAAGTGACCCACCCACATATCTGCACACATCCACAACCCCCCATCAAATCATACTTGTAACTGTCCATGCAGAATAAGAACAGATATATAGAATAATCTGGACTTTCTTTGCCCTCACAGAAGAACTTGATTGCGGGCTGCTTCTATGATGGGGTGCTGCTGTACATCCATGCCTTGAATGAGACGCTGCAAGAAGGCGGATCGCAGAAAGACGGGATTCGGATAGTACAGAAGATTCAGGATCGCACCATGCAGGGTGAGGAGCATCCTCTCATTTTACTGAGCATTCCTTCACCTCTACTGCAGGGCTGTGCACTGCCTCCGGGGATGATGATGGCACAATCTTCCCTCCTGAGGAGGAGGATGGCACATACTTCACTCCTGAGGATGATGATGAAACATTCTTCACTCCTGAGGATGAGGATGGCACATTCTTCACTCCTGAGGATGAGGATGGCACATTCTTCACTCCTGAGGATGAGTATGACACAATCTTCCCTCCTGAGGATGAGGATGACTCAATCTTCTCTCTTGAGGATGAGGATGACTCAATCTTCTCTCTTGAGGATGAGTATGACACAATCTTCCCTCCTGAGGGATCTTTCTTAGTGATACACATTACTGATGACACAAAGATGGGGGTGCACACACACACAGAGCTCATCTATTTTATCATCCCACTGGTCACACTAAGGATTCTGGGAGATCATCCCACTGGTCACACTAAGGATTCTGGGAGATTCTCATTTCTTCCCTCCACAGGTATCACTGGCACAGTCAGCATGGACAAGTCCAATGACCGCAACACGGACTTTAACCTCTGGGCGATGGCTGACCACGACAGTGGTCATTTCCAGGTGAGTTTGGAGTAAATGCGTCAGTCATCCTTTGATTATTATTATTATTATTAACTAGTTGTATAGCATCCACCTATTCCACACTGCTTCTATATAAAGTTCAGTACACCGTTCTAGTAAAGAGTACATTTTATGAAGTATGAGGGTCCTGATCATTACAACTTACATCTAATAGGGACCAGGAGGTATGAGGGTCCTGATTATTACAACTTACATCTAATAGGGACCAGGAGGTATGAGGGTCCTGATTATTACAACTTACATCTAATAGGGACCAGGAGGTATGAGGGTCCTGATCATTACAACTTTCATCTAATAGGGACCAGGAGGTATGAGGGCCCTGATCATTACATCTTACATCTAATAGGGACCAGGGGGTATGAGGGTCCTGATCATTACATCTTACATCTAATAGGGACCAGGAGGTATGAGGGTCCTGATCATTACATCTTACATCTAATAGGGACCAGGAGGTATGAGGGCCCTGATCATTACATCTTACATCTAATAGGGACCAGGAGGTATGAGGGTCCTGATCATTACAACTTACATCTAATAGGGACCAGGGGGTATGAGGGTCCTGATCATTACATCTTACATCTAATAGGGACCAGGAGGTATGAGGGTCATGATCATTACATCTTACATCTAATAGGGACCAGGAGGTATGAGGGTCCTGATCATTACAACTTACATCTAATAGGGACCAGGAGGTATGAGGGTCCTGATCATTACATCTTACATCTAATAGGGACCAGGAGGTATGAGGGTCCTGATTATTACAACTTACATCTAATAGGGACCAGGAGGTATGAGGGTCCTGATTATTACAACTTACATCTAATAGGGACCAGGAGGTATGAGGGTCCTGATCATTACAACTTTCATCTAATAGGGACCAGGAGGTATGAGGGCCCTGATCATTACATCTTACATCTAATAGGGACCAGGGGGTATGAGGGTCCTGATCATTACATCTTACATCTAATAGGGACCAGGAGGTATGAGGGTCCTGATCATTACATCTTTCATCTAATAGGGACCAGGAGGTATGAGGGCCCTGATCATTACATCTTACATCTAATAGGGACCAGGAGGTATGAGGGTCCTGATCATTACAACTTACATCTAATAGGGACCAGGGGGTATGAGGGTCCTGATCATTACATCTTACATCTAATAGGGACCAGGAGGTATGAGGGTCCTGATCATTACATCTTACATCTAATAGGGACCAGGAGGTATGAGGGTCCTGATCATTACATCTTACATCTAATAGGGACCAGGAGGTATGAGGGTCCTGATCATTACAACTTACATCTAATAGGGACCAGGAGGTATGAGGGTCCTGATCATTACATCTTACATCTAATAGGGACCAGGAGGTATGAGGGCCCTGATCATTACATCTTACATCTAATAGGGACCAGGAGGTATGAGGGACCTGATCATTACATCTTACATCTAATAGGGACCAGGAGGTATGAGGGTCCTGATCATTACATCTTACATCTAATAGGGACCAGGGGGTATGAGGGTCCTGATCATTACAACTTACATCTAATAGGGACCAGGAGGTATGAGGGTCCTGATCATTACATCTTACATCTAATAGGGACCAGGAGGTATGAGGGTCCTGATCATTACATCTTACATCTAATAGGGACCAGGGGGTATGAGGGTCCTGATCATTACATCTTACATCTAATAGGGACCAGGAGGTATGAGGGTCCTGATCATTACAACTTACATCTAATAGGGACCAGGGGGTATGAGGGTCCTGATCATTACAACGTACATCTAATAGGGACCAGGGGGTATGAGGGTCCTGATCATTACAACTTTCAGTCACCCAATGGGAAGACATTGGAGGATCCTCACTAAGAATTAGAGACACTGGAGTCTCTTTGATCAGGAGAAGAGACATTAGGGGTATGAGGGTCCAGCTAATAACAGCTTACATATAATGAAGAACACAAGGTATGGCTAGAGAACAGGAGGTAGAGATATTAGGGGCTCATTGAACAAGAATATAGACATTAGGGACTCATCAGTCAGGAGTAGAGACATTAGCAGCTCCTTGCACATTTGGAAATCTCCAGTTTGAAGTAAAGACATTGGGGCTCCTCAGTCCAGGGGTGGAGGTACTGGGGTCTCCTTAGTCCAGGGATGGAGACATTGGGGTCTCCTCAGTCCAGGGGTGGAGACACTAAGGTCTCCTAAGTACATGGATGGAGACATCGGGCATATCAGTCCAGGGATAGATACACTAGGGTCTCCTCAGTCCAGGGGTGAAGACCTTGGGGCCTCCACAGTCTAGGGGTGAAGACATTGGGGGCTCATCAGTCCAGGTATGGAGACATTAGGGGCTCCTCAGTCCAGGGGTGAAGACCTTGGGGCCTCCTCAGTCTATGGGTGAAGACATTGGGGGCTAATTGGTCATACTGTACATTCAGATCAGTCTTTGCCCTCAAGGAACTCACAATTTAATGTTCCTATCTCACCTGTATACAAACCTGCACACATATTAGGGAGAGTTTTGACAGGAACCAATTCACCTGTCTTCACGACTTTGGACTGTTGGAGGAAATCCACACAAGCACAGGAAAAACAATCAAGCTCCACGCATAAGGTCAGGAGAGGCAACATTGGGTATCCAGTCAGAAATAGAGACATTCTTGGCTCCTTGGCCAGCAATAAAGACACTGGGGGGGTTCTCTGGTCTTTAGTGTAGACATTGTGGCTTCCCTGTCAGCAGTACTGGTTTTGGCAGTCCTCAGCCTACAGCAGAAACACGGGAGGCTTCTCAGTTAGCGGTAGAGAAATTGGGGGGGTCCTTGGGCAGCATTAGAGGCATCAGGGACTCCTCAGTCAGTAACAGAGGCATCTACTATTCCTGATTATTAAACGCTCCATGTCTCTACTCCTATCTGAGGAGCCCCCATTGCCTCTACTCCTGACTGAGGAGCCCCCAATGTCTCTACTCCTATCTGAGGAGCCCCCATTGCCTCTACTCCTGACTGAGGAGCCCCCAATGTCTCTACTCCTATCTGAGGAGACCCCATTGCCTCTACTCCTGACTGAGGAGCCCCCAATGTCTCTACTCCTATCTGAGGAGCCCCCATTGCCTCTACTCCTGACTGAGGAGCCCCCAATGTCTCTACTCCTATCTGAGGAGCCCCCATTGCCTCTACTCCTGACTGAGGAGCCCCCAATGTCTCTACTTCTATCTGAGGAGCCCCCATTGCCTCTACTCCTGACTGAGGAGCCCCCAATGTCTCTACTCCTATCTGAGGAGCCCCCATTGCCTCTACTCCTGACTGAGGAGCCCCCAATGTCTATATTCATGACTCAGAAGCCCTCAATGTCTCTACTCCTATCTGATAATCCCCAAAGGTCTCTACTGCTGACTGAGAAGTCCCCAATGTCACTACTGCTGACTGAGAAGCCCCCAATGTCCCTACTGTTGACTGAGGAGCCCCCAATGTCTCTACTTCTGCATGAGGAGCCCCCAATGTCTCTACTCCTGACCAATGAGTCCCCAATGTCTCTACTCCTGACTAAGAAGCCCCCATTGCCTCTATTCCTAACTGAGGAGCCCCCAATGTCTCTACTCATGACTCAGAAGCCCCCAGTGCCTCTACTCCTGACTGAGGAGCCCCCGATGTTTCTACTTCTGACTGATGATTTCCCAAAGTCTGTACTCCTGACTTATGATTCCCCAAAGTCTGTACTCCTGACTGAGGAGCCCCTAAAGTCTCTATTCCTGATTTAGGAACCGCCAATGTCTCTACTCCTAAATGATGAGTCTCTACTCCTGACTGAGGTGCCCCCAATGTCTCTACTACTAAATGAAGTGCCCCCAATGTCTCTACTCCTGACTGCGGTGCCCCAATGTCTCTACTCCTGACTGAGGATCACCCAGTGTCTCTACTGCTGACTGAGAAGCACCAAATGTCCCTACTTCTGACTAAGGAGACCCCAATGTATCTAATTCTGACTGAGGAGTCCCCAAAGTCTATACTCCTGACTGAGGAGAACCCAGTGCCCCTACTGCTGACTGATGAACCCCCAATGTCTCTACTCCTGCATGAGGAGCCCCCAATGTCTCTACTCCTGACCAATGAGTCTCCAATGTCTCTACTCCTGACTGAGGAGCCCCCAATGTCTCTACTCATGACTCAGAAGCCTCCAGTGCCTCTACTCCTGACTGAGTAGCCCCCAATGTTTCTACTTCTGACTGATGATTCCCCAAAGTCTGTACTCCTGACTGAGGAGCCCTCTAAAGTCTCTATTCCTGATTGAGGAACTGCCAATGTCTCTACTCCTGATTGATGAGTCTCTACTCCTGACTGAGGTGCCCCTAATGTCTCTACTCCTGACTGAGGTGCCCCCAAGGTCTCTACTCCTGACTGAGGTGCCCCCAATGTCTCTACTCCTGACTGAGGTGCCCCCAATATATCTAATGCGGCGTACACACGAAGGGACAATCCCGCGGGATTATCCTCTGGACTCAAGTCCAGCGGACAATCCCCTCGTGTGTGGGCGTCGGCGGACTTTTTGGCGCCAAAGTCCGGCGGACCAAAGTTTTAAGTTTTGTTTTAAAATTATCCGCTGGACTTGGCAGTCCAGCGGACAATCCCGCCTTTAGTAGGCTAGTCCGCCGGACTTTTTAAATGAACGGACTTGCCGCTCATCGGAAAGTCCGTTGATTTAGAACGTGACTTCAGGTTACGTAGCTAGCGTAGGCAGTAAATGCCGGCGCGCTAGCTCCGATACCTGGCATGGATTTAAAGGGAATCCCCATGCCGAAAAACGGCGTGGGGGTCCCCCCAAATCCATCTCAGACCCTTATCCGAGCACGCAGCCCGGCCGGCCAGGAAAGGGGTGGGGACGAACGAGCGCCCCCCCCCTCCTGAGCCGTACCAGGCCGCGTGCCCTCAACATGGGGGGTGCCCTGGGGAAAGGGGGGCGTGTGGCCCCCCCCACCCCAAAGCACCTTGTCCCCATGTTGATGAGGACAAGGGCCTCTTCCCGACAACCCTGGCCGTTGGTTGTCGGGGTCTGCGGGCGGGGGCTTATCGGAATCTGGGAGCCCCCTTTTATAAGGGGGCCCCCAGATCCCGCCCCCCACCCTATGTGAATGAGTATGGGGTACGATGTACCCCTACCCATTCACCTAAAGTGTAAAATGTAAAGTAAAGAAACCACACTTTTGAAAAAATAATTTATTGCACTGCTCCGGGGGTCTTCTTCCGTCTTGGGGGGTCTTCTCGCCGGACTCCTCCGCCATTTACGTAGCTCTTTTACCGAGCGGAGAAGTCCGGCTACCTTCTTCGTCGTCGCTGCCGTCGTCTGGGGGTCTCGATCCGCCTTCGGGGGTCTTCGGGGGTCTTCCGGTGTCTTCCGGGGTCTCTTCTGTTCTTGCCGCTGTCGTCGCTTTCTGCGCCGCCTTCTTCTTCCGCCTTCTTCTTCTTGTTCTTGTTCTTCTTCCTCCGATGTTGACACGTCGCTCCCTCTGGCCGGAATGGCAGAGCCGCGCTGTGCTGGGACTTATATAGTGACAAGGGGACAGGGTCACATGCTCATGTCACATGGTGACCCCGCCCCCTTGTGATGTCACAGTCCCAGCATCCTCCGGGACTTATAAAAGGGGGCTCCCAGATTCCGATAAGCCCCCGCCCGCAGACCCGACAACCAACGGCCAGGGTTGTCGGGAAGAGGCCCTTGTCCTCATCAACATGGGGACAAGGTGCTTTGGGTGGGGGGGCCGCACGGCCCCCTTTCCCCAGGGCACCCCCCATGTGAGGGCACGCGGCCTGGTACGGCTCAGGAGGGGGGGGCGCTCACTCGTCCCCTCCCCTTTCCTGGCCTGCCGGGCTGCGTGCTCGGATGAGGGTCTGACATGGATTTGGGGGGGACCCCCACGCCGTTTTTCGGCGTGGGGATTCCCTTTAAATCCATGCCAGGTGACGGAGCTAGCGCGCCGGCATTTACTGCCTACGCTAGCTACGTACCTGAAGTTACATTCGAAATGAACGGACTGCTCCGTGTGTGGGCAAGTCCGTTCATTTTCAAAAGTCCCGCGGACTTTGTTCAGCAGACTGTCCGCCGGAGAAGTCCGGGCGTGTGTGGGCAAGTCCACACGCTCGGAAAGTCCGGCGAAGCCAGCTGGAAAGTCCAGCGGATTGTCCGCTGGACTAGGTCCGCCGGGAAAAGTCCCGCACGTGTGTACGCCGCATAAGTCTGACCGAGGAGTCTTCAAAGTCTATACTCCTGACAGAGGAGTACCCAGTTTCTCTACTGCTGACTGAGGAGCCCCCAATGTCTCTACTCCTGACTAAGGAGACCCAAATGTATCTAATTCTGACTGAGGAGTCCCCAAAGTCTATACTCCTGACTGAGGAGTCCCCAAAGTCTATACTCCTGACTGAGGAGTCCCCAAAGTCTATACTCCTGACTGAGGAGTCCCCAATGTCTCTACTCCTGACTGAGGAACTGCCAATGTTTTTACTGCTAACTGAGGAGCCCAATGACTCTACTAATGACCAATGTGTTCCAATGCCTCGACTCTGACTGATGAGCCCCCGATGACTCTACTGCTTACCAAGGAACCCAGTATCTATATTCCTGACTGAGCAGCACTCAATGTGTCCCTGGTCAGCAGTACATTGGGAGCCAATCTTTATGCATCAGGGGTGGAGTATATAAAGTATATAGGGTTCAATGGGAATACAGATTATAATGGAAGGTGTGTACATTATACAGTATATAGGGAGTGTATGTACAGTGTATATAGTGGGGGTGTATACACCGAGCAGCCACCGACTCCTGACCCTGACAGGTTAAGTGAATAACATTGATTATCTCATTACAGTGGCAAAGTATATATATATATATAGGGGCGGTTGTATATCCTGTATACAGTGGGGATATATGTACATAGCGGGGAGTGATGTATACGGTAAATGTAATGAGAATATAAATTAGATACTTGTATATACAGTATATAGTGGGGTGATGATGAGTATACAGAGGGGGGTCTCTCTATAGAGATAGTATATAGCTATGTATAGGGTATACAGCATATAGTGTGTTGGGGGTTGTACAGTATATAGTGGGATGATAAGTATACAGTGGAGGAGGGGTCTATTTAAATAGTATATAGTACACAGTGTATATAGGTAGGGTATATAGTAGGCTTTGTATATACAGTATATAGAGTAGTGGGGTTTGCACAGTATATAGCGGGGTGATGATGAGTTTATATGTATTTTGTGTATATAACGTACAGTATATATATATAGGGTATACAGTATACTATATAGTGTGGTGGTGTTTGTACAGTATATAGCCAGGTGATGAGTATACAGTGGGGGGGTGGTATATAGTAGGAAGTTCTGTATACAATGTATATAGTAGGTGTGGTATATACATTATATATAGGGATGGTGAGTTCTCTGAGTATATAGTGAGTGAAGGAAGGAAGGGGCGGCTGTGACCAGTGAAGGGTTAATCTTACTGGTATTCTGACCATTCCATTCCAGTGATAAGAGCCCCCCATCCCCCCTCCTCCCCACAGACCCTCCAGCTGCTGCTTCTCATATAACAGTCTCTTCCAGGGACAGCTCACCCTGCCACCCCGGGGCCCTCCACCACTTCCACTGCTGGGGGCCCCAATGTGTGCTGTCACACCTCACAGGGCCCCCCCCCCCCCCGCATGGATCTACCCTGTGACACAATCATTATTATATATCAGAACCGAGGAGCTTACACTCTAATGTCCCTCCCCACAGTCACACACTATTATTATACATTTATATAGCTCTGACATATACCGCAGCGCTGTACAGAGAGCAGTGTCAGTTGGCGTCAGTTGGAGTCAGTTAGTGTCAGTTGGTGTCAGTCGGCGTCAGTTGGTGTCAGTCGGCGTCAGTTGGCGTCAGTTGGCGTCAGTTGGCGTCAGTTGGCGTCAGTTGGCGTCAGTTGGTGTCAGTTGGTGTCAGTTGGCGTCAGTTGGTGTCAGTTGGCGTCAGTTGGTGTCAGCCCCCCAGGTAGAGTTGCCCCCTCATCCCTATAAACCAGAACACATGAATTATTCGGGTTCTGAGGGTAATTAATAAGACACCAAGAGAGTGTAATGACCCCCCCAGCCCCAGAACCCATATGGGTCAGGATTATAGGGATTATAGGGATGAGGAGGAACCTCCAGTATGAGCTCCATTCATTCACCTCCTTCTCTGTCTTCTCACAGATGGTTGGTCATTATGATGGGATAACAAAGCAGATAAACTGGACCGGGACCCCCATCCTGTGGCTGAAGGGGGCCCCACCATTGGACAGCCCGCCGTGTGTATTTGACACAGATGACCCGAGCTGTGTGAAGAGTAAGTGACATCCCCTGCTCTGCACTCTCTGCACGCATTGTCCTCCATTGTCACCAATGTCTATTCTGTCTGTTCCAGCTCCGCTCTCCACCCTGGCCATGGTGGCGCTGGGCGCCGGGCTCACCCTCATCATCTTTGGGATGGCCAGTATAATCATAATGAGGTCAGTGTATGGACCCCACTACTACCCCGTGTGTGCCAGCGATAACCAAACCCCACATACCCCACACACATTCACCCCCCCAATGTACCCCCACATTCCCCACACACATTCATCCCATCCCCCCCCACTGTACCCCCCACCCCCACCCCCCCCAGTGTATGGATCCCATTACTACCCCGTGTGTGCCAGCTATAACCAAACCCCACATACCCCACTGTACCCCCACATACCCCACCCCCCCAGTGTATGGACCCCATTACTACCCCGTGTGTGCCAGCGATAACCAAACCCCACATACCCCACACACATTCACCCCCCCACTGTACCCCCACATACCCCATACACATTCATCCCACCCCCCCCCACTGTACCCCCACACCCCCCCACCCCCCCCCCCCCAGTGTATGGTCCCCACTACTACCCCGTGTGTGCCAGTGATAACCAAACCCCACATACCCCACACACATTCATCCCACCCCCCCCCCCCCCCCCCAGTGTATGGACCCCACTACTACCCCGTGTGTTCCAGCGATAACCAAAACCCACATACCCCACACACATTCATCCCACCCCCCCCCACTGTACCCCCACATACCCCACCCCCCCCAGTGTATGGACCCCACTACTACCCCGTGTGTGCCAGCGATAACCAAATCCCACATACCCCACACACATTCATCCCACCCACCCCCCCCGTGTATGGACCCCACTACTACCCCGTGTGTGCCAGCGATAACCAAACCCCACATACCCCACACACATTCATCCCACCCTGCCCCCCCAGTGTATGGACCCCACTACTACCCCGTGTGTTCCAGCGATAACCAAACCCCACATACCCCACACACATTCATCCCACCCTGCCCCCCCAGTGTATGGACCCCACTACTACCCCGTGTGTGCCAGCGATAACCAAACCCCACATACCCCACACACATTCACCCCCCCAATGTACCCCCACATACCCCACACACATTCATCCCATCCCCCCCCACTGTACCCCCACCCCCACCCCCCCCCAGTGTATGGATCCCATTACTACCCCATGTGTGCCAGCTATAACCAAACCCCACATACCCCACTGTACCCCCACATACCCCACCCCCCCAGTGTATGGACCCCATTACTACCCCGTGTGTGCCAGCGATAACCAAACCCCACATACCCCACACACATTCACCCCCCCACTGTACCCCCACATACCCCACACACATTCATCCCACCCCGCCCCCCCCAGTGTATGGACCCCACTACTACCCCGTGTGTGCCAGCGAAAACCAAACCCCACATACCCCACACACATTCATCCCACCCCCCCACTGTACCCCCACATACCCCCCCCCCCAGTGTATGGACCCCACTACTACCCCGTGTGTTCCAGCGATAACCAAACCCCACATACCCCACACACATTCATCCCACCCACCCCCCCCGTGTATGGACCCCACTACTACCCCGTGTGTTCCAGCGATAACCAAACCCCACATACCCCACACACATTCATCCCACCCCCCCCCAACTGTACCCCCACATACCCCACACACATTCATCCCACCCCGCCCCCCCAGTGTATGGACCCCACTACTACCCCGTGTGTTCCAGCGATAACCAAACCCCACATACCCCACACACATTCATCCCCCCCCACTGTACCCCCACATACCCCCCACCCCCCCCCAGTGTATGGACCCCACTACTACCCCGTGTGTGCCAGCGAAAACCAAATCCCACATACCCCACACACATTCATCCCACCCCACCCCCCCCACTGTACCCCCACATACACCCAACACACATTGACCCCACCCCCCCACTCTACCCCCCCCATACACCAACACACATTCATCCCCCCCCCCCCCCCACTGTACCCCCACATACCCCACACACATTCATCCCACCCCACCCCGCCCCCCCAGTGTATGGACCCCACTACTACCCCGTGTGTGCCAGTGATAACCAAACCCCACATACCCCACACACATTCATCCCACCCCCCCCACTGTACCCCCACATACCCCACACACATTGATTCCACCCCCCCCCAGTGTATGGACCCCACTACTACCCCGTGTGTGCCAGCGATAACCAAACCCCACATACCCCACACACATTCACCCCCCCCTCCCCCACTGTACCCCCACTTACCCCACACACATTCATCCCACCCCCCACTGTACCCCCACATACCCCACCCCCCAGTGTATGGACCCCACTACTACCCCGTGTGTGCCAGCGATAACCAAACCCCACATACCCCACACACATTCATCCCCCCCCACTGTACCCCCACATACCCCCCCCCCCACTGTAACCCCCACATACCCCACCCCCCCCCCAGTGTATGGACCCCACTACTACCCCGTGTGTGCCAGCGATAACCAAACCCCACATACCCAACAACCCTTCATCCCACCCCGCCCCCCCCAGTGTATGGACCCCACTACTACCCCGTGTGTGCCAGCGATAACCAAACCCCACATACCCCACACACATTCACCCCCCCACTGTACCCCCACATACCCCACACACATTCATCCCACCCCCCCCACTGTACCCCCACCCCCCCCCAGTGTATGGACCCCACTACTACCCCGTGTGTGCCAGCGAAAACCAAATCCCACATACCCCACACACGTTCATCCCACCCCACCCCCCCCCACTGTACCCCCACATACACCCAACACACATTGACCCCACCCCCCCACTCTACCCCCCCCCCCATACACCCACACACATTCATCCCACCCCCCCCACTGTACCCCCACATACCCCACACACATTCATCCCACCCCCCCCACTGTACCCCCACCCCCCCCCCAGTGTATGGACCCCACTACTACCCCGTGTGCCAGCGAAAACCAAATCCCACATACCCCACACACGTTCATCCCACCCCACCCCCCCCACTGTACCCCCACATACACCCAACACACATTGACCCCACCCCCCCACTCTACCCCCCCCCCCCATACACCCACACACATTCATCCCACCCCCCCCACTGTACCCCCACATACCCCACACACATTCATCCCACCCCACCCCGCCCCCCCCCAGTGTATGGACCCCACTACTACCCCGTGTGTGCCAGTGATAACCAAACCCCACATACCCCACACACATTCATCCCACCCCCCACTGTACCCCCACATACCCCACACACATTGATTCCACCCCCCCCCCAGTGTATGGACCCCACTACTACCCCGTGTGTGCCAGCGATAACCAAACCCCACATACCCCACACACATTCACCCCCC
The DNA here is from genome assembly GCA_028564925.1 of Lithobates sylvaticus. Classification (NCBI taxonomy): domain Eukaryota; kingdom Metazoa; phylum Chordata; class Amphibia; order Anura; family Ranidae; genus Lithobates; species Lithobates sylvaticus. The sequence continues at coordinate 787,966,869 of CM053026.1, forward strand.
CCCCCCCACTGTACCCCCACTTACCCCACACACATTCATCCCACCCCCACTGTACCCCCACATACCCCACACACATTCATCCCACCCCCACTGTACCCCCACATACCCCACACACATTCATCCCACCCCCACTGTACCCCAGCATACCCCACACACATTCATCCCGCCCGCCCCCCCCCCCAGTGTATGGACCTCACTACTACCCCGTGTGTGCCAGCTATAACCAAACCCCACATACCCCACACACATTCATCCCGCCCCCCCCCCCCCCAGTGTATGGACCCCACTACTACCCCGTGTGTGCCAGCGATAACCAAATCCCACATACCCCACACACATTCACCCCCCCCCACTGTACCCCCACATACCCCACACACATTCATCCCACCCTGCCCCCCCAGTGTATGGACCCCACTACTACCCTGTGTGTGCCAGCTGTAACCAAATCCCACATACCCCACACACATTCACCCCCCCACTCTACCCCCCCCCATACACCAACACACATTCATCCCGCCCCTCCCCCCAGTGTATGGACCCCACTACTACCCCGTGTGTGCCAGCGATAACCAAACCCCATATACCCCACACACATTCATCCCACCCCCCCACTGTACCCCCACATACCCCACACACATTCATCCCACCCCCCCAGTGTATGGACCCCACTACTACCCCGTGTGTGCCAGCGATAACCAAACCCCACATACCCCACACACATTCACCCCCCCCCCCCCAGTGTATGGACCCCACTACTACCCTGTGTGTGCCAGCGATAACCCCCACACCCACCCCAACCCAACCCTTCACCCACCCTCCCCCCCCACTGTACCCCCCATACACCAACACACCTTCATCCCACCCCCCTCCCCCACTGTACCCCCCATACACCAACACACATTCATCCCACCCGCCACCCCCAGTCTACCCCCCATACACCCCCCCACTGAACCCTCACATACCCAACACACATTCAACCCACCCCCCACTGTAACCCCCATACACCAACACACATTCATCCCACCCCCCCCACTGTATCTCTACATACCCCACACACATTCATCCCACCCAACCCCCCCCCCAGTGTATGGACCCCACTACCCCGTGTGTGCCAGCGAAAACCAAACCCCACATACCCAACAACCCTTCATCCCACCCCGCCCCCCCCACTGTACCCCCACATACACCCAACACACACATTGATCGCACCCCCCACTCTACCCCCCCCCCCCCATACACCCAACACACATTCATCCCACCCCCCTCCCCCACTGTACCCCCCATACACCCAACACACATTCATCCCACCCCCCCCTCCCCCACTGTACCCCCCCATACACCCACTACACATTCATCCCACCTGCCACCCCCACTCTACCCCCCATACACCCCCCCCCACTGTACCCCCACATACCCAACACACAATTATCCCCCCCCCCCCCCACTGTACCCCCTATACACCTAACACATATTGATCCCACAACCCCCCCCCCCCACTGTACCCCCCATACCACCAACACACATTGATCCCACCCCACCCCCCACGGTTCCCCCCATGTACACCCAATACACATCTCTCCCACCCCCACTGTACCCCCATACACCCACCCAATACACATCCAGTACCCCCCCCCACCATACACCCAACACACATCCATACCACCCCTCTGTACCCCCCATACATCCAATACACATCCATCCCACCTCCACTGTACCCCACACCCATATACATCCACCCAAAACACATCTAGCCCCCCCCCCCCCAAATACACGCACACATCCATCCTGCCCCCTCCCCCCCCCCATACACCCAGTACAAGGACATTTATTGGGTTATGAAGGTTTACACTGATGATGGATTGTATGGATTGTACTGGGTGGTGGGGGGATTGTACTGGGAGGGGGAGGGATTGTACTGGGAGGGGGAGGGATTGTACTGGGTGGTGGGGGGATTGTACTGGGTGGTGGGGGGATTGTACTGGGAGGGGGAGGGATTGTACTGGGAGGGGGAGGGATTGTACTGGGTGGTGGAGGGATTTTACTGGGTGGTGGAGGGATTGTACTGGGTGGTGGGGGGATTGTACTGGGGGGTGGAGGGATTGTACTGGGTGGTGGAGGGATTGTATTTGGTGGTGGAGGGATTGTACTGGGTGGTGGAGGGATTGTACTGGGTGGTGGGGGGATTGTACTGGGAGGGGGAGGGATTGTACTGGGAGGGGGAGGGATTGTACTGGGTGGTGGAGGGATTGTACTGGGTGGTGGAGGGATTGTACTGGGAGGGGAAGGGATTGTACTGGGAGGTGAGGGGGTTGTACTGGGTGGTGGAGGGATTGTACTGGGCAGGGGCAGGGTTTGGTCTCCTGGTAATGTAGAGTTTGGTGTTCTGTCTGTCAACAGGAAGCTGATGTTGGAGAAGGAACTGGCCAGCATGCTGTGGAGGATCAGATGGGAGGAGCTTCAGTTCGGAAATTCTGATCGATACCACAAATATGCTGGGAGCCGCCTGACTCTATCATTAGTGAGAGTCCTTATATCATACCTTCTCTATGTTCTCCATGTACTGTCCTTTCCCATCATACCTTCTCTATGGTCTCCATGTACTGTCCTCTTCCATCATACCTTCTCTATGGTCTCCATGTACTGTCCTCTTCCATCATACCTTCTCTATGGTCTCCATGTACTGTCCTCTTCCATCATACCTTCTCTATGTTCTCCATGTACTGTCCTCTTCCATCATACCTGCTCTATGGTCTCCATGTACTGTCCTCTTCCATCATACCTTCTCTATGTTCTCCATGTACTGTCCTCTTCCATCATACCTTCTCTATGGTCTCCATGTACTGTCCTCTTCCATCATACCTTCTCTATGGTCTCCATGTACTGTCCTCTTCCATCATACCTTCTCTATGTTCTCCATGTACTGTCCTCTTCCATCATACCTTCTCTATGGTCTCCATGTACTGTCCTCTTCCATCATACCTTCTCTATGGTCTCCATGTACTGTCCTCTTCCATCATACCTGCTCTATGGTCTCCATGTACTGTCCTCTTCCATCATACCTTCTCTATGGTCTCCATGTACTGTCCTCTTCCATCATACCTGCTCTATGGTCTCCATGTACTGTCCTCTTCCATCATACCTTCTCTATGGTCTCCATGTACTGTCCTCTTCCATCATACCTTCTCTATGGTCTCCATGTACTGTCCTCTTCCATCATACCTGCTCTATGATCTCCATGTACTGTCCTCTTCCATCATACCTTCTCTATGGTCTCCATGTACTGTCCTCTTCCATCATACCTTCTCTATGGTCTCCATGTACTGTCCTCTTCCATCATACCTGCTCTATGATCTCCATGTACTGTCCTCTTCCATCATACCTGCTCTATGGTCTCCATGTACTGTCCTCTTCCATCATACCTTCTCTATGTTCTCCATGTACTGTCCTCTTCCATTATACCTCATCTATGATCTCCATGTACTGTCCTCTCACTACATACCTTCTCTATGACCTCTATGTACTGTCCTCTTCCATCATGCCTGCTCTATGATCTCCATGTACTGTCCTCTTCCATCATACCTGCTCTATGATCTCCATGTACTGTCCTCTTCCATCATACCTGCTCTATTATCTCAATGTACTGTCCTCTTCCATCAGACCTCATCTATGGTCTCCATGTACTGTCCTTTCCCATCATACCTTCTCTATGGTCTCCATGTACTGTCCTCTTCCATCATAACTCATCTATGATCTCCATGTACTGTCCTCTTCCATCATAACTCATCTATGGTCTCCATGTACTGTCCTCTTCCATCATAACTCATCTATGGTCTCTATGTACTGTCCTCTTCCATCATACATTCTCTATGGTCTCCATGTACTGTCCTCTTCCATCATACCTCATCTATGGTCTCTATGTACTGTCCTCTTCCATCATACCTCATCTATGGTCTCCATGTACTGTCCTCTTCCACCATAACTCATCTATGGTCTCTATGTACTGTCCTCTTCCATCATACATTCTCTATGGTCTCCATGTACTGTCCTCTTCCATCATACCTCATCTATGGTCTCTATGTACTGTCCTCTTCCATCATACCTCATCTATGTTATCCATGTACTGTCCTCTTCCATCAGACCTCATCTATGACCTTCTCCAGGTACTGTCCTCTTCCATCATAACTCATCTATGGTCTCCATGTACTGTACTCTTCCATCATAACTCATTTATGGTCTCCATGTACTGTCCTCTTCCATCATAACTCATCTATGGTCTCTATGTACTGTCCTCTTCCATCATACATTCTCTATGGTCTCCATGTACTGTCCTCTTCCATCATACCTCATCTATGGTCTCTATGTACTGTCCTCTTCCATCATACCTCATCTATGGTCTCCATGTACTGTCCTCTTCCACCATACCTCATCTATGTTATCCATGTACTGTCCTCTTCCATCAGACCTCATCTATGACCTTCTCCAGGTACTGTCCTCTTCCATCAGACCTCATCTATGATCTCCATGTACTGTACTCTTCATTCAGACCTCATATATGATCTCCATGGACTGTCCTCTCATTACATACCTTCTCTATGACCTCTATGTACTATCATAATCTTCCATCATACCTGATCTATGATTTCCATGTACTCTCATTTAACTGCTTTCCTCATCTCCTCTGTCTGCATTCTATTCTATTCTTCTCTCCTCATTGGTCCTCCCACTCCTCAGTATACTTTCCCTGTCAGTCCCCATAGGCCTTTCACTTCCTGTCTATAGCCCCTTCCATCTCTTTTGGACCATCTCCAATGGTCTTACCCTTCCTCTCTATAGCTCCACCCATATCTCTCCATCGGACATTCCTCTCCTCTCCGTAGCTCCTCCCACCTCTCCTCATAGGTGGTCTCTTTCAACTACATAATTCCTGATAACTCATCCTGTAGGTGTTCCACTCATTCTCTTTAGCTACCCCCATCTCTCCCCATTGGTCTTCTCATTCCTCACTGTGGCTCCTCCCATCTCTCCCCATTGGTCTGCTGCTTCCTCACTGTGGCTCCTCCCATCTCTCCCCATTGGTCTGCTGCTTCCTCTCTACAGTCTCTCTCCCTATAGGTTTTCTCATTAATCTCTAAACATTTCCCATCTTCCGAATTAGTCTTCCATTTTCTCACAGGAGCTCCAGTAATTCTTTTAAAAGATCTTCCTATTCCGCACTATAGAGCCTCCATCTTCCTCCTCTTTGGCTTTCCCGTTCCTTTCTATAGCCCTTCTTATTTCCCCTGTTGATTTTCCTATACTTGTCTATAGCTTCTCCCATCTCCCTTATTGGTCTTCCCATTCTATAGCTCTGGCCATCTTCCCTCATTAACCTTCCCATCCATATCTATAGCTCCTCCTACTTACCTCATATGCCTTCCTATTCTGCTCTACAACTCCTCCCGTCTCACTTTTTGTTCCTCCCATTCCTCTCTAGCTCCTCTCATCTCCTTCATTGGTCTTCTAATTCCTCACTATAACTCTGCCCCTCTTCCTCGTTGGTCTTCTTATTCCTCTGTATAATTCCTCTCATCTCCCTCATTGGTCTTCTTATTCCTCTCTATAGCTCCTCCCATCCCGCTCATTGGTTTTCCTATTCTGCGCTATATCTGTACCCATCTACCATTTTGGTCTTCATATTCCTTTCCATAACCCCTCCTATTTCCCTTATTGGTCGTTCTGTTTCTCACTATAACTGGTTCTCACTATAACTCACTATTCCTGTTGGTCTTTTTCTGCATAGCTCCTCCCATTCTTCCTGTTGGTCTTCTTATTCCTCTGCATAGCTCCTCCCATTTGCCATGTTGATCATCTTATTCTTTTCCATAGCTCTTCCCATCTCCCTCATTGGTCTTCTTATTCCTCTGCATAGCTCCTCCCATCTCCCTTGCTGGTCTTTCTACTCCTCCCTTTATCTTCTCCCATCTCCTTCATTGGTCTTCCCATTCATCTTTCTAGCTTGTACTACTTGTGTTCTCAGGCCTTCCATTTTTATCTGTGATGCTCATCTGAGGTCCTTTCTGTCCTTCACATTAGTCCTCCACTTAAGTGCTCTTTAGCCTCTTTCTAGGCTCGCCCTTTCTTCTCCCACTCCTCGTGTCTTCTCCCAATACATGATGCTTCTTTGGTGGGTTCAGGAATTAAATGTTTACACTTTTCATATACACATTATGTGATATACCAAGACTTGAAGGATTCCTCCACCTCCACATAACATATATTGGCTGCGGTGTCCTCCATCCTCCACCTCCACAAAACATTTAATGGCTGCGGAATCCTCCACCTCCACATGATATTTATTGTCTGCAGTCCCCTCTGTCCTCTACCTCCACATGGCATTAATTGGCTGCGGTGTCCTCCATCCTCCACCTCTACATTACATTTATTGGCTGCTGTCCCCTCTGCCCTCCTACTCCACATCACATTTATTGCCTGGTCCTCTATCCTCCACATGACTATTATTAGGTGAGGCGTTCTTGATCCTCCATATGACATCTGTTGTCCCCCATCCTCCAGCTCCACATGACTTTTATTAAGTGCAGTGTTCTCAGTCCGCCATCTCCACATGACATTTGTTGGCTATAGTGTCCTCCATCTTCCACCCCTACATGACATTTGTTGGCTATTGTGTCCTTCATCTTCCACCTTTACATGACATTTGTTAGACTATTGTGTCCTTCATCATCCACCTTTACATGACATTTGTTGGCTATTGTGTCCTTCATCTTCCACCTCTACATGACATTTGTTGGCTATGGTGTCCTCCATCTTCCACCCCTACATGACATTTGTTGGCTATGGTGTCCTCCATCTTCCAGCCCTACATGACATTTGTTGGCTATGGTGTCCTCCATCTTCCAGCCCTACATGACATTTGTTGGCTATTGTGTCCTCCATCTTCCACCCCTACATGACATTTGTTGGCTATGGTGTCCTCCATCTTCCACCCCTACATGACATTTGTTGGCTATGGTGTCCTCCATCTTCCACCCCTACATGACATTTGTTGGCTACGGTGTCCTCCATCTTCCACCTCTACATGACATTTGTTGGCTACGGTGTCCTCCATCTTCCACCTCTACATGACATTTGTTGGCTATGGTGTCCTTCATCTTCCACCTCTACATGACATTTGTTGGCTATGGTGTCCTCCATCTTCCGCCTTTACATGACATTTGTTGGCTATTGTGTCCTCCATCTTCCACCCCCTACATGACATTTGTTGACTATGGTGTCCTCCATCTTCCACCTGTACATGACATTTGTTGGCTATGGTGTCCTCCATCTTCCACCTCTACATGACATTTGTTGGCTATGGTGTCCTCCATCTTCCACCCCTACATGACATTTGTTGGCTATTGTGTCCTTCATCTTCCACCTCCTACATGACATTTGTTGGCTATGGTGTCCTCCATCTTCCACCCCTACATGACATTTGTTGGCTATTGTGTCCTCCATCTTCCACCCCCTACATGACATTTGTTGACTATGGTGTCCTCCATCTTCCACCTGTACATGACATTTGTTGGCTATGGTGTCCTCCATCTTCCACCTCTACATGACATTTGTTGGCTATGGTGTCCTCCATCTTCCACCCCTACATGACATTTGTTGGCTATGGTGTCCTCCATCTTCCACCCCTACATGACATTTGTTGGCTATGGTGTCCTTCATGTTCCACCTTTACATGACATTTGTTGGCTATTGTGTCCTTCATCTTCCACCTCTACATGACATTTGTTGGCTATGGTGTCCTCCATCTTCCACCCCTACATGACATTTGTTGGCTATGGTGTCCTCCATCTTCCAGCCCTACATGACATTTGTTGGCTATGGTGTCCTCCATCTTCCAGCCCTACATGACATTTGTTGGCTATTGTGTCCTCCATCTTCCACCCCTACATGACATTTGTTGGCTATGGTGTCCTCCATCTTCCACCCCTACATGACATTTGTTGGCTATGGTGTCCTCCATCTTCCACCTCTACATGACATTTGTTGGCTACGGTGTCCTCCATCTTCCGCCTCTACATGACATTTGTTGGCTACGGTGTCCTCCATCTTCCGCCTCTACATGACATTTGTTGGCTACGGTGTCCTCCATCTTCCACCTCTACATGACATTTGTTGGCTATGGTGTCCTTCATCTTCCACCTCTACATGACATTTGTTGGCTATGGTGTCCTCCATCTTCCGCCTTTACATGACATTTGTTGGCTATTGTGTCCTCCATCTTCCACCCTCTACATGACATTTGTTGGCTATGGTGTCCTCCATCTTCCGCCTTTACATGACATTTGTTGGCTATTGTGTCCTCCATCTTCCACCCCCTACATGACATTTGTTGACTATGGTGTCCTCCATCTTCCACCTGTACATGACATTTGTTGGCTATGGTGTCCTCCATCTTCCACCTCTACATGACATTTGTTGGCTATGGTGTCCTCCATCTTCCACCTCTACATGACATTTGTTGGCTATGGTGTCCTCCATCTTCCACCTCTACATGACATTTGTTGGCTATGGTGTCCTCCATCTTCCACCTCTACATGACATTTGTTGGCTATGGTGTCCTCCATCTTCCGCCTCTACATGACATTTGTTGGCTATGGTGTCCTCCATCTTCCACCTCTACATGACATTTGTTGGCTATGGTGTCCTCCATCTTCCACCTCTACATGACATTTGTTGGCTATGGTGTCCTCCATCTTCCACCTCTACATGACATTTGTTGGCTATGGTGTCCTCCATCTTCCGCCTCTACATGACATTTGTTGGCTATGGTGTCCTCCATCTTCCGCCTTTACATGACATTTGTTGGCTATGGTGTCCTCCATCTTCCACCTCTACATGACATTTGTTGGCTATGGTGTCCTCCATCTTCCACCTTTACATGACATTTGTTGGCTATGGTGTCCTCCATCTTCCACCCCTACATGACATTTGTTGGCTATGGTGTCCTCCATCTTCCACCTCTACATGACATTTGTTGGCTATAGTGTCCTCCATCTTCCACCTCCTACATGACATTTGTTGGCTATTGTGTCCTCCATCTTCCACCCCTACATGACATTTGTTGACTGCAGTGTTCTTCATCCTCCACCTCCACGTGTTATGACTCTGTCCATGATTCCCCCAGCTCCTGTTCTCTATATCATCAAGTTAAATTGTAGATTCATTTATAGGGGTGTGTTATGTCATTAGATAGTGGGCAAAGTGGACATATTGTCTACCATCTGAGGATTAAGGGGAATTCTGAACGACAAACGCCCTTTGTTATTAGCACATCTGTATCCTGCAGGTGTAAACAAGCCAATTAGGTTCCTTAGTGGAAGTTTCTTGACCTTCCTTCTCATCCGCCCAGCTCCTTCTCTAATGTTGTCCCTGTATGTATACCGTCAGCTGGAGGTGGAAGACATCCTTCCATGTCTGTTTGCTCTGTAATAGCTCATAGTTCTGTGTGTGTGACGGTCTCGCTCTGTGTGTGTGACAGTCTCGCTCTGTCCTAGAGAGGCTCCAGTTATGGTTCTCTGATGACCGCTCATGGGAAATATCAAATCTTCGCCAACACCGGACACTTCAAGGTGGAGTATTAAGACTTTCAAGCACCTTTTTTCACCTTCTGTACCCCATCTCAGCACCCTCTTACCAGCCTTTTTCATCTTTGCAGGGAAATGTGGTGGCCATTAAACACGTCAATAAGAAACGCATTGAGCTGACCAGACAAGTTCTGTTTGAGCTTAAACATGTAAGTATGATGTCACACTCTAATGTCCTGCAGCATATTTAGAAGGATTGGGCCCCGTAACGATGGTGGTCTACCCCCGATGTAGCCTCTGATCACATTCCATGCTTTACCACGGGATCACCAGGCCTTCTTTTATGGTTGGAAGTCTTCCAGCTGCCATCTTCTGGTGCTGATTGTAGTCTAGCACATGTGTTCTTCTGTTAGTAGCAGGCATGGTTCCAATATTACTGTATATATTTCCCGTAGAGAGGATGGTTTATTAATGTTGGCTGTGATTTTTCCTGTACAAATAACCTGTCAGGTTTGGAATGTTGGTGTAGATAAGGACTTTCTGGGAATATTGCACAGTTTTAAAGTGGAAATGATAGTCTTACAGATTGTGTTCTATGAGGTAAGGTCTTCTGAAACAGATCACAATCTACCTAGAAGCAGTAGACAGAGGCGGACAAAAAGCAAACCTGGTTTCTTTTATTGATGGCGATCTACCAGATGAAGGTGTAATATTCCATATCTGACAGAAGTCAATCATTTTCATGGTGTTCCTCAAACATTCTTATAGAATTGTTGGTCTTCATGTTACCTGGTAGAACTAGATTTAGTAGCATGTGTGGTCTTCTTGTAGAGTCGGTGGTTTCCCAATAACAGATGAGGTCGTATTGTGGAAGATGGACATTTTCCTATACCAGGTGTGCCCTGCTATTAGACATGGTGGTTTGTAAACCTTGTCATTTCTACCAAGGGGGGGCTGGTCTTTCTATAGAAATAATAATATTAGTATTTCTATAGCACTTTTCTCCCTGAGGTCCAAAGTAGGTTTGGGTCCTAGGTCATAGATCTTAGAAAAAAGATCAGCAAGGTCTTCTAGTATTGTTGGAAATATAACAGTAACTTCTAAGGTCTAAGCAGTGCCGAGACAAGGTCATCCAGTGCCCAGGGCAAAGATGCCAAACTGCGCCCCCCTTTCCCTTAGGGTTAGGCTCAGGGTGCCCCCTACCTCTGCAATATACCATTGCGCCAGGGGCAGCCGCCCCTCCTGCCCACCCCTTGTCCCGGCCCTGGGTCTAAGTATAGGTAAAAGTAGCAGATGACGTCATCTTATATAAATACAGGTCTACTAAAAGCGGGTGTGGAAACTCTACAGAGATACAAGTCTAACAGAAGTTAGTGGGGTCACCCTATGGAAATACAGGCCGACCATAGGTGGGGACGGTCTTCCTATAGAAATAGAGGCTTACCAGAAGTGGGTGTGGTCACCTCATAGAAATACAGGTTTACAAGCAGTGAGTGTCAAAACGCTACAGAGATACAAGAAGCCAGTGTGGTCACCCTATGGAAATACAGCCCTACCATAGGTGGGGATGGTCACCCTAAAGAAATACAGCTCTGCTAAAAGTGAGTGTTAACACCCCATAAAAATACAGGCCTAACATAGGTGGGGGTGGTCACCCTATAGAAAAACAGGTCTACCAGAAGTGGGTGTGGTCACCCTATAGAAATACAGGTTTACAAGAAGTGGGTGTGGTCACCTGACAGCGATACAAGTCTACCAGAAGTCAGTGTGGTCAACCTACAGAAATATAGGTCTACCATAGGTGGGTATGATCACCCTATAGAAATACAGGTTTACAAGAAGTAGGTGTGGTCACCCTATAGAAATAAAGGTCTACCAGAAGTGGGTGTGGTCACCCTCTGGAAACACAGATCTAGCAGAAGTAGGCGTGGTCACCTTATAGAAACACAGGTCAGGTACCTGTTTGTCTTTTTAAACTCGTAACTTCAGATTCTAAATTGAGACGGCGACCATCTAATCTTCTCCTTGTTCTTCTTCCTCAGATGAGGGACGTCCAGTTCAATCACTTAACCCGATTCCTGGGGGCTTGTATAGACGCTCCGAACATTTGTATTGTCACAGAGTATTGTCCCAGGGGAAGCCTACAGGTAAAATCTTGTTCCTTATTTATACATTACTACATATGGGGGGTGTAATATGTCACATCAGTCTCTGTACCAGAGGAGCTTACACTTTACTGTATTGTTCCCCTCCGTTATATTGTGTGAATGAAGGGAATTTGGAGATGTAATCTCGGTCTCCTCTTTTGTAGGACATATTGGAGAATGACAGCATCAACCTCGACTGGATGTTCCGGAATTCCCTGATTAACGACATTGTAAAGGTGAGTAGAGTCCTCTCACAATGTAAATGTACTGGCGCCCCCCCCCCCCCCCCTACACTCTACAAGAGCCTTACTCAACCAGGGTTTTGTGGAATCCTAGGGTTCCTTTAGAGGTTGCTAGGGGTTTCTTGAGCAATGAGCAACTTCTCAGATAAGTTCCCACTGACACCATTGATCTTTGTAACTAGGGATTCTTCCTTCTGACCCATACAGTAAGGAGCATTCTTCCTTTTGACCCTTACACTAATGTACCGTGCGCTGTAGTTCGTAATTATCAGCAGGGGTTTCCCGAGACCACAAAGATATTTGAGGGAGCACTCCAGAATAATTCCCTCTGCTGGATCAACCCCATACAAAACCTAGAATACTGTGACAATGTGAATACAATGATATGGGGTGACTGTACTCCAACCTATGGAAAAAGAGACCAATCACTATACAGAGAAAAACTGCCCCCTATGGGATGGTGACTAGATTGCCTAATATTAACATTTCCCTTTCTGTAGTGACCGGACAGATGAATTGTGTGCACCCTGGTGCACATTCCTTCAGGTTTGGTCAAAAATATTTTGGTGCTCAATAATGTTCTCTGGATTGGGAGCTCCTTTTTAGGAATGTGTCCCATCCATTCCTGGGCTTGCCTGGCCTGGTTACAGTGTTGCCTAATTAAGAAGATTCTCATTGTTTCCTAGTTGAGAAGATTCCTAGTGTCCCCCCAGTGTCTCCTGGTGGAGAAGATTCCTAGTGTCCCCCAGTGTCTCCTGGTGGAGAAGATTCCTAGTGTCCCCCAGTGTCTCCTGGTGGAGAAGATTCCTAGTGTCCCCCAGTGTCTCCTGGTGGAGAAGATTCCTAGTGTCCCCCAGTGTCTCCTGGTGGAGAAGATTCCTAGTGTCCCCCAGTGTCTCCTGGTGGAGAAGATTTCTAGTGTCCCCCAGTGTCTCCTGGTGGAGAAGATTCCTAGTGTTCCCCCAGTGTCTCCTGGTGGAGAAGATTCCTAGTGTCCCCCAGTGTCTCCTGGTAGAGAAGATTCCTAGTGTCCCCCAGTGTCTCATGGTGGAGAAGATTCCTAGTGTCCCCCAGTGTCTCATGGTGGAGAAGATTCCTAGTGTCCTCCAGTGTCTCATGGTGGAGAAGATTCCTAGTGTCCCCCAGTGTCTCCTGGTGGAGAAGATTCCTAGTGTCCCCCAGTGTCCCCTGGTGGAGAAGATTCCTAGTGTCCCCCAGTGTCTCCTGGTGGAGAAGATTTCTAGTGTCCCCCCAGTGTCTCATGGTGGAGAAGATTTCTAGTGTCTCCTGGTGGAGAAGATTCCTAGTGTCCTCCAGTGTCTCCTGGTGGAGAAGATTTCTGGTTTCCCCCCAGTGTCTCATGGTGGAGAAGATTCCTAGTGTCCCCCAGTGTCTCATGGTGGAGAAGATTTCTAGTGTCCACCCAGTGTCTCCTGGTGGAGACGATTTCTAGTGTCCCCCAGTGTCTCATGGTGGAGAAGATTTCTAGTGTCCCCTGGTGGAGAAGATTCCTAGTGTCCCCCAGTGTCTCCTGGTGGAGAAGATTTCTAGTGTCCCCCCAGTGTCTCATGGTGGAGAAGATTCCTAGTGTCCCCCAGTGTCTCATGGTGGAGAAGATTCCTAGTGTCCCCCAGTGTCTCCTGGTGGAGAAGATTTCTAGTGTCCCCCCAGTGTCTCATGGTAGAGAAGATTTCTAGTGTCCACCCAGTGTCTCCTGGTGGAGAAGATTTCTAGTGTCTCCTGATGTTAGGCTAACTGGTCTGTAATTCCCAGGGATGTGATACACCACGTCTACAGGCCTTCCTTTATATAGATACACCACGTCTACGGGCCTTCCTTTATCCAGATACACCACGTCTACGGGCCTTCCTTTATATAGATACACCACGTCTATGGGCCTTCCTTTATCTAGATACACCACGTCTATGGGCCTTCCTTTATCTAGATACACCACGTCTACGGGCCTTCCTTTATCTAGATACACCACGTCTACAGCCTTCCTTTATCTAGATACACCACGTCTACAGGCCTTCCTTTATCCAGATACACCACGTCTACGGACCTTCCTTTATCCAGATACACCACGTCTACGGGCCTTCCTTTATCTAGATACAACACGTCTACGGGCCTTCCTTTATCCAGATACACCACGTCTACGGGCCTTCCTTTATCTAGATACACCACGTCTACGGGCCTTCCTTTATCCAGATACACCACGTCTACGGGCCTTCCTTTATCCAGATACACCACATCTACGGGCCTTCCTTTATCCAGATACACCACGTCTACGGGCCTTCCTTTATATAGATACACCACGTCTACGGGCCTTCCTTTATCCAGATACACCACGTCTACGGGCCTTCCTTTATCTAGATACACCCACGTCTACGGGCCTTCCTTTATCCAGATACACCACGTCTACGGGCCTTCCTTTATATAGATACACCACGTCTACGGGCCTTCCTTTATCCAGATACACCACGTCTACGGGCCTTCCTTTATCTAGATGGCAACTCACCTCCTCATAGAAGGTTAGTAGATTGGTTTGGCAAGAACGATTCTTCATGAATCCATGCCGATTACTGCTAACGATATCGTTCTCATTACTAAAATGTTGTATAGTCCCTTATCATCCCCTCCAAGAGTTTACATACTATTGATGTTAGGCTAACTGGTCTGTAATTCCCAGGGATGTGTTTTGGGCCCTTTTAAAATATTGGTGCTACGTTGGCTTTTCTCCAATCAGCTGGTTACCATTCCAGTCAGTAGACTGTCAGTAAAAATTAGGAACAATGGTCTGGCAATTACCTGACTGAGTTCCCTCGGGTGCAAGCCATCTGGTCCCGGTGATTCATTAATGTTAAGTTTCCCAAGTCTATCTCTAATTCGGTCCTCTGTTAACCATGGAGGGGCTTCCTGTGATGTGTCATGAGGATAAACACTGCAGTTTTGGTTACTGAAGCCCCCCGATTCCCTTGTGAAGACTGAGGACAAGAATAAATGCAATCCGATCGTTTTTCAAGTTACCCAGTTTTTTTTTTTGTATTACTGTTACGGGTGACTTCAGGTTTTAGGGTCAAATAAGGTCCTTGTGCGTCGCCCCATCTCCCCATCTTTGTAGTCGATCGCTAGAGTCCAGAATCCTCAAAACAATAAAAAAAAAATAAAATATGTCCTTCGGATTTATTTATCCGCATTCTACATACGGTCCGAAATTTCCGACCGGTGAGTGTACACGGCATAACTTTTGCGGGAGGATTGCCCCCCCCCCAATCATCGCATATAAATGGGGCCAATATGGTCAGAATGGATGCCTGCAGGTTTGTATCATCTTGTATCCTCCCTAGACCTGTTTTGGAATGTCCCCCCTTTAAACCAGCGCCTGATACAAGGGTCTAATATACCCCAATTATTTTTCAAAAAAAAATACCTGTCACTGCCTATTGCTATCATTACATACTTAAAGAGTGGGCGGGGGGTGGACATAGGCTTCTAAATGTTGTTGCATAAAATGCCCAGGTACATTGCCCAGATGGCATAAAACCCCCCCAATAATGACCCATTTTGGAAAGTTTGCTATTTTGGCATTTTATTTGGCCTTCGAAACGGTGATAGTAGTGAGGAGTGAAATCAAAAATTTGGGCAGAATACATTTTTGGCCCAAATGTTTTGACTAAAATATGAAGTTAAATTAGATTTTTTTTTATAACAAAAAGTGAGAAAACTCTTTTTTTTCATAACTTTCAGCTCTTTTTTTCTGTTTAATATTCTCAAAAAATAAATATCACAGAGGCAATCAAAATACCAATCAAACGAAAGCTCATATTTGTTGGGAAGAAATGAACGCAAATTTCGGTTGGTTAACAAAATGCCATGACCTCGCAATTACCAGTTTACAGTAGTGCTGCGAAATTGAAAAAAGACCTCTGGACCCTTTTGCCAAATGGGTCCCGGGGCTGAAGGCCATCTATAATTGGTTAACCATGGAGGTTCTTTCCTTCAATCTCCCCATCCTTTGTAACCAGTTGTCCTCCCTCATTCTTTATGGGGCCAATATGGTCTGTCCGCCCTTTTTTCCTGTTTACATACTTAAAGAATTTTTGGGATTTTTTTTGCTCTCCTCCGCTATGTGTCTTTCATGTTCTATCTTATTGCACCCTTACATTTCTTGTTGCATTCTTTATAAAGTCTGAATGCTGATGATGATCCCTCAACATTGTATTTTTTGAAGGCCTTCTCCTTTGCTTTTATATGCAATTATTTTTATCCCAATTTATATCTTCTAGCAAGGTTCGTAGTTTAGGGAAGTTGGCTCTTTTGAAATTCAGTGTCTTTGTATTTCCCTTATGTTTCCTATTTGTGTGATTTATACTGAAGCCAATTGACCTGTCATCGCTGTTCCCTAAATTGCCCCGTATTTCCACATCCGTGATCAGGTCTGTATTGTTGGTAATCAGTAGATCCAGTAACGCTTTATTTCTAGTTGGTGCGTCTACCATCTGCCCATAAAATTGTCCTGCAAGACATTTAGGAACTGGTGAGCCTTAGATGAATGCGCGGTTCCCTCCGCCCAGTCTATGTCTGGATAATTAAAATCCCCCATTATGATGACACTTCCCATCCTTGCTGCTAATCCAAATTGTGATAGGAGGTCCCCCTCCCCCTCCTCCCTCAGGTTAGGGGGCCTATGGCATACTCCCAGTATTATTTTCCCCTTAGCTTCTCTTTGGAGCTCTACCAGCATCTCTTTGGAGCTCTACCCATAAGGATTCCACCTCCTCCCTAGTGATGTCATCTCTCACATTCACTTGTACATTATTCTTGATATACAAGCATACCCCTCCCCCTTTTTTACCCTCTCTATACTTGCAATAAAGGGTATACCCTTGAAGGTTTGCCAGCCAATCATGAGAGCTGTTGAACCAGTCGCCTAGTTTAAAAACCCCTCTAACTTTTTTGGCATCTTCATTCCCAGCTGATCTGCACCCTCCTCATATAGGTGCAGTCCGTCCCTTCTATAGGACCGGTTATCGACTGAGAAGTCATCCCAGTCCTCCAGGAACCCAAACCCCTCCTTACTACACCAGCTCCTCAGCCACTTGTTTACTTCCCTAATCTCCCTTTCTGGTGGGGCTCGATGTACCGGTAGTATTCCTGAGAATACCACCTTGGAGGTCCTTTTCCTCAATTTAGCTCATAAGTCCCTATAATCGTTCTTTAGGACACTCCATCTGCCTCTGACTTTGTCATTGGTGCCAATGTGCACCATGACAGCCGGGTCTTCCCCAGCCCCTCCCAGTAATCTGTCCACCAGATCCGTGATGTGCCGAACAGACTGCACCCAGTGTGATCTCTGTACCCCCAGTGTTTCCATTGTCTCCCAGTGTGATCTCTATACCCCCAGTGTTTCCAGTGTCTTTCAGTGTGATCTCTGTACCCGCAGTGTTCCAAATGTGATCTCTGTACCTCCAGTCTTTCCCAGTGTGATCTCTGTACCCCAGTGTCTTCCAGTGTGATCTCTGTACCCACAGTGTTCCCAGTGTCTCCCAGTGTGATCTCTGTACCCCCAGTGGTCCCGGTGTGATCTCTGTACCCCAGTGTCTTCCAGTGTGATCTCTGTACCCACAGTGTTCCCAGTGTTCCCAGTGTGATCTCTGTACCCCAATGTCTCCCAGTGTGATCTCTGTACCCCCAGTGGTCCCTCTGTTTTCCAGTGTGAAATATGTACCCCCAGTGTTCCCGGTGTGATCTCTGTACCCCCAATGTACCCAGTGTGATCTCTGTACCCCCAGTGTTCCCTGTGTGATCTCTGTACTCCCCGTGTTTCCAGTGTCTTCCAGTGTGATCTCTGTACCCCCAGTGTGATATTTCTACTCCCAGTATTCCCAATGCCTCAGGTGTTATCTATGTACCCCCAGTGTTCCCAGTGCCTCCCGGTGTTATCTATGTACCCCCAGTGATCCCAGTGCCTCCCAGTGTTATCTATGTACCCCCAGTGTTCCCAGTGCCTCCCAGTGTTATTTCTGTACCCCCAGTGTTCCCAGTGGGATCTCTGTACCCCAGTGTCTTCCAGTGTGATCTCTGTACCCCCAGTGTTCCCAGTGTCTCCCAGTGTGATCTTTGTACCCCCAGTGGTCCCATTGTTTTCCAGTGTGATATCTGTACCCCCAGTGTTCCCAGTGTCTCACAGTGTGATCTCTGTACCCCCAGTGTTCCCAGTGTAATCTCTGTACCCCCAATGTTACCAGTGTGATCTCTGTACCCCCAGTGTTCCCAGTGTAATCTCTGTACCCCCAGTGTCCCCTGTGTGATCTCTGTACCCCCAGTGTTTCCAGTGCCTCCCAGTGTGATCTCTGTACCTCCAGTGTTCCCAGTGTGATCTCTGTACCCTCAGTGTGATATTTCTACTCCCAGTATTCCCAATGCCTCAGGTGTTATCTCTGTACCCCCTGTGCTCCCAGTGCCTCCCAGTGTTATCTCTGTACCCCCTGTGCTCCCAGTGCCTCCCAGTGTTATCTATGTACCCCCAGTGACCCCAGTGCCTCCCAGTGTTATCTCTGTACCCCCAGTGTTCCCAGTGCCTCCCAGTGTGATCTCTGTACCCCCAGTGTTCCCAGTGCCTCCCAGTGTGATCTCTGTACCCCCAGTGTTCCCAGTGTCTCTCAGTGTGATCTCTGTATCCCCAGTGTACAAGCTGCATGGAGGGTCCATCATCCCCAATCATATGTGACAGCCCTATTCATGACAACTAGGATCTGGAGAGCGTGGATGTTTTTATAAAGCCCACCTTCACAAGTACCCGGAAAAAAAACAAGACCCATATGTCCTCTGCTGTCTGGTGTGGAGAACTGACCATTTCATGTCTATGGGGCCCCTAATCAGTCTCTGGTACTTCGAGGAAATCCAACATGTTTCAGAACAATCCTGCCACGGGCCTCCTTGGTGGAATAATGTCATTTTCTAATCCTTCACTGCCACATATACCACATATTACCCGTATTATCCACCATTATTATTCATCATCAGTCAATACCTCCACATCACCAGCATGTGGAATTGGTGACGGTATTATTAGCAGTGACAGGTGCTCTTGTAAGTAAATAAGACATTTCTAGAGAAGGGAGGGTCAGATTCTCAGAGAGGTTCCGGGAGGTATGTGGAGCTCTTCCAGAATTCCAGATATCTGTTCTTTACTCCGTTGTCTGATATTTGGCACCACAGACTGAACAAATATTCTACATGAACCCTTTCTGTCCCATATGGGGGGGGGGGGGGGTTCATTAAAATTTTAGATCATAAACTTACCACACACTCATTCTTTACACAGGGATTCTTCCGAGAACTCAGTGACCTCAATGCCACAAACACCGACCACAAATTGCCCTCCTGGATGTACTTCCAGATCCGTCACTTCCTAAATCAGGCTAAAAATAGAATGCTTTTCAGACGACTACTTACCCCATTCCAGAACTGACGCCTCTAAACCACCACATTTCATTCTGGAAATCTTGTCCTTTTTTCTTTTGTTGGCCTATCTTTCGAAGGACCTCCTCTCTTCTTATTCTTGGGAAATTGACCTCGGTCAATTGTTTTCTGCAGAACAATGGGAACATAGGAATATTCTCATGCTTAGAGTCTCAGTCTACGTAATGTTTACAGAAACAAACGTCAAGAAATGCTGGAGAGGGTAACATACCCCGGTAACCCTTCACCATATTTCCCCCGATAGATCTGACCCATGCTGGAGGTGGTCCTTCTCCCAAAGCCTACCTTCTGGAGGGAGGTACCTTCCATCATAACTGACTGTGCCCTAGAATTCCAACCACGCCAATCCCTTCTTCACAAAACAATCCAAAGGCTTTCTCCTTCTACACCCAGCGAAAACCATAACCCCGAGATACTGGAAGTCAACCCAACCATCCAGTGGCCAACAAGGAAGAGTCAATCTATGCAAGCCAAGACAACATGGCTCACTAGCTACACGTAGCCCCCCTCTGACACCCCAAAGGAAGGATAGCACCTCCAGAGGCAAGAGTGGGCTAGCATTTCACCCCATTGCTAAAATAGAGGGAACAGGAAAGGATATTGGGTGGCAGTCACTTTTGTCTTTTTAAGGTTCGATTTCAGAATGTTTAAGGAGTTGAGGGTTGGGGATCCCAGATATCGTAGCAGATCACTTACAGACTCTCCAGATCAGTGTCCAGCTTCACATTGTCAGAATCTTTAAGCCGACCCGGCAACACTGTAAGTACGTTCCCAAAATTCAGTGACTCCTCCAAATGAGTTGCCAGGTCCTTTTGAGAGGCCAGCCTTCTTCCTGGCTCTCTCTAGCAAAGGGCCCCCCCTGGGTCTCTACCTTGGCACAGCTTCCTCCAGACCAGAAAGGATGGCTTCAGGACCACTTCAAAACATGCTAGGCCCCAAGACAGGCTACTGGACCTAACATCAGAGCTCCATTCAGCAGCACCTCCCTAGGCATCAGCCCTGGGGAAGAGAGAGAGCACATGGCCTGTCCCAGAATGCACCAGTGGTCTAAACCTCCTACTGCAGGGGTCGGCATCCAGCCCACGGGCCGCACACGGGCCGCCGCCTCTGAATGTCTGGCCTGTCAGTGCAAATATGTGACCTCGGCTTGAAGGGGTTGTACCGGAGTGATGCCTGCAGCTGCAGGCCTCACCCCGGTACCGCCTTTTAGAGCCGATGGTTGGCTTTCTTGGGATAACAATCGATGCGGCTAAGAAGCCACTCAGCTGTTATCCCAAGCAGCGGGACGGGATGTACCCCCCCCCCCCCCCCCCCCCCACTGCCTTCCAGGCTGGCTAAGAACCCAAACAAAGCCGGAATCGGCTTCGATCAGGTCTCCGATCTAGTAACCCAGAAGAGATGTCATGACATCACCTCCGGTTTACTAAAGCCTTAAAGTGGAAGTAAACCCTTCCACATGACTTTGGCCTACAGGTAAGCCTAGATTAAGGCTTACCTGTAGGTCCAATAAATATCTCCTAAACCTACATGGTTTAGGAGATATTTAGCGATGAAAAGGCATCGCTGTCTACGGCGCATGCGCCGTAGACAGCGGCGCGCAGGCGCACTGAGGGCGCACTGCATATGCCGCTCTCACGGCAATATGCCGATCTCGTGCGCATGCGCGGGAGTGACGTCATCGCCGCTCCAGCGAATGATAGCGCTGGAGCGGCGAGACCCGGAAGTCACTCCGGCCCTGCATGGCGGCGAGGAAGATGGAAGATAAGGAAGGCTTCGGGGGCTTCGTTTTCAGGTAAGTTTTTCATAATGAGCTAGTATGCTATGCATACTAGCTCATTATGCCTTTGCCTTGCAGGGTGTCTTTTTTTTTTTACAGAGGCTTTACTTCCTCTTTAAAGGCGCCAGATTTAAAGAAAATTTTTTTTATTCAAAACAGCCAAACTTGGAGTTTTGAATGCTTTTAAGTGGAAAGGAGGGATTTGGGGTCTTATAGATCCCTCCATAAAGAGTACCTGTCACTGCCTATTACTGTCACAAGGGATGTTTACTTTCTTTGTGACAGTAATAAAAGTGATCAGAATCTTTTTTTTTATTTAAAGGTACAGTGTAAAAAAATAAAATAAATTTAAAGCGCCCCATCCCTCTGTGCTTACACAGCGGGTGGGGGGGGGGGGGGGGGGCTGTGTAATATGCAGGGGGGCTGTATAATATGCAGGGGGGCTTTATGATGTGCAGGGGGGACTGTGTAATATGCAGGGGGGCTGGGCAGGAGGGGCTGTGTGATGTGCAGGGGGGCTGTGTAATGTAAAGGGGTCCAGAGGTACAGGGGGCTGTGTAATGTAAAGGGGTCCAGAGGTACATGGGGCTGTGTAATGTAACCGGGTCCAGAGGTGCAGGGACTGTGTAATGTAAAGGGGTCCAGAGGGGCAGGGGGTTGTGTAATGTTAAGGGGTCCAGAGGTTGAGGGGCTGTGTAATGTAAAGGGAGCCAGAGGTGCGGGCTGTGTAATATAAAGGGGTCCAGAGGTGTGGGGGCTGTGTAATGTAAAGGGGTCCAGAGGTGTGGGAGCTGTGTAATGTAAAGGGGCTCTTTTTTTTTAAAGGTACAGTGTAAAAAAATAAAATAAATTTAAAGCGCCTAATCCCTCTGTGCTTAAACAGCTGGTTGGGGCTCTGTAATTTAAAGGGATCCAGAAGGGTAGGGGATTGTGTAATGTAAAGGGGGCCAGAGGTGCAGGGGCTGTTTAATTGTAAGGGGTCCAGAGGTGCAGGGTCTGTGTAATGTAAAGGGGGCCAGAGGGGCAGGGGGTTGTGTAATGTAACGGAGGCCAGAGGTGCGGGGGCTGTTTAATTGTAAGAGGTCCAGAGGTGCTGGGGCTGTGTAATGTGAAGGGGTCCAGAGGGGCAGGGGGTTGTGTAATGTAAAGGGGCCAGAGGTGCGGGGCTGTTTAATTGTAAGGGGTCCAGAGGTGCAGGGGCTGTGTAATGTAAAGGGGTCCAGAGGGGCAGGGGTTGTGTAATTTAACGGGGGGCAGAGGTGCGGGGCTGTTTAATTGTAAGGAGTCCAGAGGTGCAGGGGCTGTGTAATGTAAAGGGGGCCAGAGGGGCAGGGGGTTGTGTAATGTAAAGGGGGCCAGAGGTGCGGGGGCTGTTTAATTGTAAGGGGTCCAGAGGTGCAGGGGCTGTGTAATGTAAAGGGGTCCAGAGGGGCAGGGGGTTGTGTAATGTAAAGGGGGCCAGAGGTGCGGGGGCTGTTTAATTGTAAGAGGTCCAGAGGTGCAGGGGCTGTGTAATGTAAAGGGGTCCAGAGGGGCAGGGGCTGTGTAATGTAAAGGGGTCCAGAGGGGCAGGGGGTTGTGTAATGTAAAGGGGGCCAGAGGTGCGAGGCTGTTTAATTGTAAGGAGTCCAGAGGTGCAGGGGCTGTGTAATGTAAAGGGGTCCAGAGGTGTGGGGGCTGTGTAATGTTATCTTCATTTATTAGCAGGTAAATGCGGCCCTCAATGCATTCGCATACATTTAATCTGACCCTTAAGTAGAAAAAGGTTGCTGACCCCTGCCCCATTGGATTGGCTGAAGGAAATAAATATTCATAACTTGGTTTTATTTGTGAAATCTCATACTATGACCAGTGATATTAGTGACATCTACTGGCAGCAATGAGAAATCACAAGCTTAAGCATAGGGAAAAACCAGATGAAGAACCATACAATCAGTCTGAGCCAACTACAGCCCAGCCAAAAGCTACATTGACATAGGGGGCTACATACATACCTGGACAAGATGGCACCTGATCACATTCACCTCCACTTACAAAGCCTCCTACATGTGACAGACATTTCATTTCTTTGCTACACAGTGATGACCTCAATTATAGGTCAACCCTTACATAGTGGGGACCCTTCGTAAGAGGCCTGGAAGGAGTGACATGGGAGCCCCTCGGGCTGGCCATCATTACAGCTCTTCTCCAACCTTCACCCACCCCTCTTCCAAGTCCCCCCCACTCTCTAATTCCCTGACCTTCACCCCACCCCTCCATTCTCTCTGACATTACCCAACCCCCTCCTTCCCCATCACCCTACTCCTTTTATAGGCCCCTGTGACCACCCGAACAATCTCCCCAGAAGATTCTGTCTATTAGACTCTCGTACTTGGATCAGCTACAGGAGAAGAACCTTCCAGAGGTTTAACGCTCTATAAATGTGGATTTATGGTTGAAGGTAGATGGACAACCTCCATTGGATTACACTTGTGAGACCCAAACCTTTCCTCCTGGTCCCCGGGCTCTTTCCACCCCACACCCTGCCCCTTCTTTTCCTTTGTATCGCCATGCACCCCTTCTCATACACATCGGGGGGTTCTCCCAGCTTTTCCAACCCTGGAGAAATGGCTCATATTATTATTGATGAATTGTAGAGTCCGATCTCCTCGCCATCAGCTCTTCTCTTTCCAGACTGCGTTTCATTACAAAAGAAAAGTTGCCAGAAATGGGGGAACTTCTAATCTGCAGCTGTATTGTTGCCATCAGACAGGTTCTCTTGGTAGACCCCATTCCCTTTCCTATTGTATCCTTATGATGTGTGATGTGCTGGGTCCTCAGAGGCCTTCACCCTCCATCAGATGTGCCGGGTTGGTAACGTTCCTCCTTCTGTTTCCTCAGGGAATGTGTTTCCTGCACCGCAGCATCATCACCACCCACGGGAACCTCAAATCCTCCAACTGTGTGGTGGACAGCCGATTCGTATTGAAGATCACTGACTATGGACTGGCCAGCTTCCGATCCATCTGTGATGCAGACGATGTCTATGCCTTGTATGCCAGTGGGTGTGAATGTCCACAGTTACCTCGTATTCCCCCCGTGAGATCTGCTATGTAATGACAGGTCACCCAATCCCAGGCCGGACCTTCCCTGGGACCAGTGCAGCTTATAGATGGCTCTGTATACAGATCTATATATGTATAACCCCTGTATATGGATGTACAGACTTTATGGCCAACAGTCTGCGGGCACCGGGTCACCACACTTCCTGTATATGGTGTTCGTGGGCATCCCATTTCAAAGCCATCCCATTATACACTGGAGTTGACCACCATGCTGCCCACGGCCATTAATATAGCGCTGCCCTCCCCTCATGGCGAACTGCCCTCCCTCCATGGCCATTAATATAGAGCTGCCCTCCCCCAATGGCCATTAATATACACTAGAGTTGCCCCCAATGGCCCATGGCCATTGATAAAAAGCCACCCTCCCCCATGGCCATTAATATAGAGGTGCCCTCCCCCCATGGCCATTAATATAGAGGTGCCCTCCCCCCATGGCCATAAATATAGAGCTGCCCTCCCCCCATGGCCATTAATAGAGCTGCCCCTCCCCTGATTTCCATTGGTATAGAGCTGCCTCGTCCCATGGCCATTTCTATAGAGCTGCCCTCCCCCAATGGCCATTAATATAAAGCGGCCCTCCCCCCCATGGCTATTAATATAGAGCT
Organism: Lithobates sylvaticus; assembly: GCA_028564925.1. Classification (NCBI taxonomy): domain Eukaryota; kingdom Metazoa; phylum Chordata; class Amphibia; order Anura; family Ranidae; genus Lithobates; species Lithobates sylvaticus. Next base: position 787,991,804 of record CM053026.1, read on the forward strand.
GCCCTCCCCCCATGGACATTGATATAGAGCTGCCCCCCCCCCCATGGCCATTAATACAGAGCCCCCCCCCCCCCCATGGCCATTGTAATAGAGCTGCCCTCCCCCATGGACATTAATACAGAGCTGCCCCCCCATGGCCCTTAATATAGAGCTGCCCCCCCCCCCCATGGCCATTAATATAGAGCTGCCCTCCCCCATGGACATTAATACAGAGCTGCCTCCCCCCCCCCATGGCCATTGCTATAGAGCTGCCCTCCCATCATGGCAATTAATACAGAGTTGCCCCCTTTGTGGTTATACCATCCTCCACACTTCTGCGAAGAATAACCACAAGATTTCGGAGGGTGTCTGCTGGAATTTGTACCCATTTGTGAGGTCAGGTACTGATGTTGGATGAGAAGACCTGTCTCACCATCGGTGTTCCAATTCATCCCAAAGGTGTTCAGTAGGGTGAGGTGAGGGCTCTGTGCAGGACATTATAGGAGCATAGTATCTCCCCTATGGATTGTGATGGATGATGGGGGTCTCATTGTCCCCCCCCCCCAGGATAGTGTCCAGAATATAGATTGTGATGGATGATGGGGGTCTCATTGTCCCCCCCCCCCCCCCCCCCCCCCCCAGGATAGTGTCCAGAATATAGATTGTGACGGATGATGGGGGGTCTCATTGTCACCCCAGGATAGTGTCCAGAATATAGATTGTGATGGATGATGGGGGTCTCATTGCCCCCCCCCCCCCCCCCAGGATAGTGTCCAGCATATAGAATGTGATGGATAATGGGGGTCTCATTGTCCCCCCCAGGATAGTGTCCAACATATAGATTGTGATAGGGGTCTCCTTGCCCCTCAGGATGGTATCCATTATATAAATTGCAATGGGGTCTCATTGCCCCCCAGAATGGTATCCACCATATAAATTCTGATGGGGGTCTCTATATAGTAGATTGTGATGGGGGTCTCCTTGTCCTCGGTGATAGCTGTGTGTGTAATGATGGCCTTGTCTTCTTTCTGTACAGAGAAGCTGTGGACGGCTCCGGAGCTCCTGAGAATGAACAGACCCCCTCCTCAGGGCACACAGAAGGGCGATGTCTACAGCTTCGGGATCATACTACAGGAGATTGCCCTGAGGAACGGGGCCTTCTACATCCAGGGCATGGACCTCAGCCCCAAGGGTAATGACTGCAGAGTTTAGTTACTGGAGGATGGGGGGTGTGTGTGGGGTGGAGAAGATATCGAGATTTAATCCCCCTAGTGTCACCCAGCGAGAAGGTGAAGAGAATCTTTCTAATAGGGACACAGAGGGCTGAGAGGACTTCAATGAGAAAAAGGAGGAGGAGGAGCCGATGTGTGGAGAATTGGCCCTGCTCTCCGCCGGTGCCAGGGGCCTTAAGTTGGCCTCAGGCGTGTGAAGCTGTATTACAGGAAAGCATAGGGGGTGGTGGGGTGAGGTGAGCACTAGTCTAAACCATTTCCACCAAGGATGGGAAGCAAATAAATGGACACGAAGGTCCCAAAAAAGAACCTCAAGGATCTCCGAACACGTTTCACAGTGATATTTGGGGATCTCAGCCAAGAACCTTGAGGTCCTCCAACACGTTTCACAGTGATGTTTGGGGATCCCAGCCAAGAACCTTGAGGTCCTCCAACACGTTTCACAGTGATGTTTGGGGATCCCAGCCAAGAACCTTGAGGTCCTTCCAACACATTTCACAGTGATATTTGGGGATCCCAGCCAAGAACCCTGAGGTCCTCCCAACACATTTCACAGTGATGTTTGGGGATCCCAGGCAAGAACCTTGAGGTCCTCCCAACACGTTTCACAGTGATGTTTGGGGATCCCAGCCAAGAACCCTGAGGTCCTCCCAACACATTTCACAGTGATGTTTGGGGATCCCAGGCAAGAACCCTGAGGTCCTCCCAACACATTTCACAGTGATGTTTGGGGATCCCAGGCAAGAACCTTGAGGTCCTCCCAACACATTTCACAGTGATGTTTGGGGATCCCAGGCAAGAACCCTGAGGTCCTCCCAACACATTTCACAGTGATGTTTGGGGATCCCAGGCAAGAACCCTGAGGTCCTCCCAACACATTTCACAGTGATGTTTGGGGATCCCAGGCAAGAACCCTGAGGTCCTCCCAACACATTTCACAGTGATGTTTGGGGATCCCAGGCAAGAACCCTGAGGTCCTCCCAACACATTTCACAGTGATGTTTGGGGATCCCAGGCAAGAACCTTGAGGTCCTCCCAACACATTTCACAGTGATGTTTGGGGATCCCAGGCAAGAACCTTGAGGTCCTCCCAACACATTTCACAGTGATGTTTGGGGATCCCAGCCAAAAACCTTGAGGTCCTCCTAACACATTTCACAGTGATGTTTGGGGATCCCAGGCAAGAACCTTGAGGTCCTCCCAACACATTTCACAGTGATGTTTGGGGATCCCAGCCAAAAACCTTGAGGTCCTCCAACACGTTTCACAGTGATATTTGGGGATCCCAGCCAAGAACCTTGAGGTCCTCCAACACATTTCACAGTGATATTTGGGGATCCCAGCAAAAAACCTTGAGGTCCTCCAAGACATTTCACAGTGATATTTGTAGGTTCCAAACAAAAACCTCAAGGACATCGGATGCATTTCACAGTGATGGTTGGGATGCAAAAACAAGAGCTTTGGGGTCCTCCAACACTGTTCACTATGATGTTTGGAGATCTCAAATACCTCGAGGTCCTCTGTTTCACAATGGGATCCCAAACAAGCACCTTGAGGTCCTCCGATGCATTTTGTAATAATGTTTGGGGGTCCCAATCAAGAACCTTGAGGTCTTTTTTATTTCGCAATGATGTTTGGGGAACCATTGTGTGAATTTGGTGTGGGTTGGGTGTCTGATGATTTTTGTGGTCCTGTGGCCCCCGGCTCTTCCTCCTGCAGATCATTTCACTCTGATAAAGTCCTGAAATATGAAAAGTTCTTTTGGTTCCTCTCCCTGTTTTAAGCTGTTGGAATCCGCGGTCTTCATATAATCTGTCATCCCCATCTACCATCCTCCCTCCAGAGATTGTCCAGAAGGTCCGGAATGGCCAGCGTCCATTCTTTCGGCCCACGGTGGACACTAGCTGTCACAGCGAGGAGTTGGGCATCCTCATGGACCGATGTTGGGCGGAGGAGCCCCTGGACCGTCCAGACTTTAGCCAGATTAAGATGTACATCTGCAAGTTCAACAAGTGAGCAACTGTAGGGGGAAGATGTCCTGCATGGTGGGGAGGGGTGATGTCTAATGGGGAGGGGTGATGTCTAATGGGGAGGGGTAATGTCCTGCATGGTGGGGAGGGGTGAAGTCTAATGGGGAGGGGTGATGTCTAATGAGGAGGAGTGACATCTTATATCCTGGGGATGTCCTGCATGGTGTGGTGGGGTGATGTCCTGCATGGTGTGGAGGGGTGATGTCCTGCATGGTGGGGAGGGGTGGTGTCCTGCATGGTGTGGAGGGGTGATGTCCTACATCCTGGGAAGGGGTGGTTTTCCTACATCCTGGAGTGGGGTGATGTCCTACATCCTGGGGAAGGGGTGGTGTCCTACATCCTGGGGAGGGGTGGTGTCCTGCATGGTGTGGAGGGGTGATGTCCTGCATGGTGTGGAGGGGTGATGTCCTACATCCTGGGAAGGGGTGGTTTCCTACATCCTGGGAAGGGGTGATGTCCTACATCCTGGGGAGGGGTGGTGTCCTACATCCTGGGGAGGGGTGGTGTCCTGCATGGTATGGAGGGGTGGTGTCCTACATCCTGGGGAGGGGTGGTGTCCTGCATGGTGGGGAGGGGTGATGTCCTGCATCCTGGGAAGGGGTGGTTTCCTACATCCTGGGGAGGGGTGGTGTCCTGCATGGTGGGGAGGGGTGATGTCCTACATGCTGGGGAGGGGTGGTGCCCTACATCCTGGGAAGGGGTGATGTCCTACATCCTGGGGAGGGGTGGTGTCCTACATCCTGGGAAGGGGTGGTTTCCTACATCCTGGGGAGGGGTGGTGTCCTGCATGGTGTGGAGGGGTGGTGTCCTACATCCTGGGAAGGGGTGGTGTCCTACATCCTGGGAAGGGGTGATGTCCTACATTCTGGGGAGGGGTGGTGTCCTACATCCTGGGAAGGGGTGGTTTCCTACATCCTGGGAAGAGGTGATGTCCTGCATGGTGTGGAGGGGTGGTGTCCTGCATGGTGTGGAGGGGTGGTGTCCTGCATGGTGTGGAGGGGTGGTGTCCTGCATGGTGTGGAGGGGTGATGTCCTGCATGGTGTGGAGGGGTGGTGTCCTGCATGGTGTGGAGGGGTGGTGTCCTGCATGGTGTGGAGGGGTGGTGTCCTGCATGGTGTGGAGGGGTGGTGTCCTGCATGGTGTGGAGGGGTGGTGTCCTGCATGGTGTGGAGGGGTGATGTCCTGCATGGTGTGGAGGGGTGGTGTCCTGCATGGTGTGGAGGGGTGGTTTCCTACATCCTGGGGAGGGGTGGTTTCCTACATCCTGGGAAGGGGTGGTGTCCTGCATGGTGTGGAGGGGTGGTGTCCTGCATGGTGTGGAGGGGTGGTGTCCTGCATGGTGTGGAGGGGTGGTGTCCTGCATGGTGTGGAGGGGTGGTGTCCTGCATGGTGTGGAGGGGTGGTTTCCTACATCCTGGGGAGGGGTGGTTTCCTACATCCTGGGAAGGGGTGGTGTCCTGCATGGTGTGGAGGGGTGGTGTCCTGCATGGTGTGGAGGGGTGGTGTCCTGCATGGTGTGGAGGGGTGGTGTCCTGCATGGTGTGGAGGGGTGGTGTCCTGCATGGTGTGGAGGGGTGGTGTCCTGCATGGTGTGGAGGGATGGTTTCCTACATCCTGTGGAGGGATGGTTTTCTACATCCTGGGAAAGGGGCAATACCCAAGGGAGTGGGGTATGCTCCATGCCTAGCTTGGAGAGGGTATGCCACATCTTGGTTGAGCAGGGAATGTCCTACATCCTGGAGAGGGAGGGAGATGTCTACATCCAGAGGAGGGGGTGATATCCCAGGAATGGGGGGGGGGGGGGTAACTTACATCCTGGTAGAAGGGGTATATCTTATATTGAGGGGAGGGGGAATTATCTGACACTGTGTGTTTTGCAGGGAGTGGACAACCAGCATCCTGGATAACTTACTGTCCCGTATGGAGCAATACGCCAACAATCTGGAGAAGTTGGTGGAGGAGCGGACACAGGCCTACCTGGAGGAGAAGCGTAAAGCCGAAAACCTGCTCTACCAGATCCTGCCACAGTGAGCGCCAATACTCAACCGACAACACAAATACTGCATTGCATCACACAATACAAAAACCACACCACATAATACAAATACTGTATGGGGGAGGGGTCAGTATTGTCACTTGCATTGGAGGAGGGGTCAGTATGGCAGTTGTATGGGGGAGGGGTCAGTATGACAGTTGTATTAAGGAGTCAGTATGGCAGTTGTATCAGGGGGAGGGGTCAGTATGTCAGTTGTATCAGGGGGAGGGGTCAGTATGGCAGTTTTATGGGGGGAGGGGTCAGTATGGCAGTGGTGTCAGGGGGAGGGGTCAGTATGGCAGTTGTATGGGGGAGGGGTCAGTATGACAGTTGTATTAAGAAGTCAGTATGGCAGTTGTATCAGGAGGAGGGGTCAGTATGGCAGTTTTATGGGGGGAGGGGTCAATATGGCAGTGGTGTCAGGGGGAGGGGTAAGTATGTCAGTTGTATCAGGGGGAGGGGTCAGTATGGCAGTTGTATAGGGGGAGGGGTCAGTATGGCAGTGGTGTCAGAGGGAGGGGTCAGTATGTCAGTTGTATCGGGGGGGAGGGGTCAGTATGGCAGTTGTATGGGGGGAGGGGTCAGTATGGCAGTTGTATAGGGGGAGGGGTCAGTATGGCAGTTGTATAGGGGGAGGGGACAGTATAGCAGTGGTGTCAGGGGGAGGGGTCAGTATGTCAGTTGTATCAGGGGGAGGGGTCAGTATGGCAGTTTTATGGGGGGAGGGGTCAGTATGGCAGTGGTGTCAGGGGGAGGGGTCAGTATGGCAGTTGTATGGGGGAGGGGTCAGTATGACAGTTGTATTAAGAAGTCAGTATGGCAGTTGTATCAGGAGGAGGGGTCAGTATGGCAGTTTTATGGGGGGAGGGGTCAATATGGCAGTGGTGTCAGGGGGAGGGGTAAGTATGTCAGTTGTATCAGGGGGAGGGGTCAGTATGGCAGTTGTATAGGGGGAGGGGTCAGTATGGCAGTGGTGTCAGAGGGAGGGGTCAGTATGTCAGTTGTATCGGGGGGGAGGGGTCAGTATGGCAGTTGTATGGGGGGAGGGGTCAGTATGGCAGTTGTATAGGGGGAGGGGTCAGTATGGCAGTTGTATAGGGGGAGGGGACAGTATAGCAGTGGTGTCAGGGGGAGGGGTCAGTATGTCAGTTGTATCAGGGGGAGGGGTCAGTATGGCAGTGGTGTCAGGGGGATGGGTCAGTATGGCAGTTGTATAGGGGGAGGGGTCAGTATGGCAGTTGTATAGGGGGAGGGGACAGTATAGCAGTGGTGTCAGGGGGAGGGGTCAGTATGTCAGTTGTATGGGGGGATGGGTCAGTATGGCAGTGGTGTCAGGGGGAGGGGTCAGTATGGCAGTTGTATGGGGGAGGGGTCAGTATGGCAGTGGTGTCAGGCTGAGGGGTCAGTATGGCAGTTGTATAGGGGGAGGGGTCAGTATGGCAGTTGTATAGGGGGAGGGGTCAGTATGGCAGTGGTGTCAGGGGGAGGTGTCAGTATGTCAGTTGTATCAGGGGGAGGGGTCAGTATGGCAGTTGTATGGGGGGATGGGTCAGTATGGCAGTGGTGTCAGGGGGAGGGGTCGGTATGGCAGTTGTATAGGGGGAGGGGTCAGTATGGCAGTGGTGTCAGGGGGATGGGTCAGTATGGCAGTGGTGTCAGGGGGAGGGGTCAGTATGGCAGTTGTATAGGGGAGGGGTCAGTATGGCAGTGGTGTCAGGGGGATGGGTCAGTATGGCAGTGGTGTCAGGGGGGGGGGAGGGGTCAGTATGGCAGTGGTGTCAGGGGGAGGGGTCAGTATGGCAGTTGTATAGGGGAGGGGTCAGTATGGCAGTGGTGTCAGGGGGAGGGGTCAGTATGGCAGTGGTGTCAGGGGGAGGGGTCGGTGTCCGGGAGGCTCTGTATACAGGTGATGCTCCAGGTATATGTATATTATACACATGACGTGTTATTCTGTACTCAGCTCGGTGGCGGAGCAGTTGAAGAGAGGAGAGACGGTCCAGGCCGAGGCCTTTGATAGCGTCACCATCTATTTCAGTGACATTGTGGGGTTCACATCCATGTCTGCAGAGAGCACCCCAATGCAGGTAGGTACCGCGACATACTTCATATAGATATATATCAGTGTGTATACCAGGCGGAGAGATCAGACTAAATGGTGAGCTGGACAGAAATCACACAATCCACACCGGGGGGAATCCGGGTTCAAGGCTGACCAACCAACAACCTGATAGTATCCCGCCTGTGAGCACATATCTGAAATAATCAAACCCCACCTTTCCAGTATAACCGCCCAATGGCTACCCCCCCCCCCTTGTAGGTGTAATATCTGATCCGGAACTTTATGACGTGTGGCAAGTGGTTAAGATGATTAAAAAAAAATAAACACTCAGCAGGAGCCGTTTAAAACCCATAAAAACACCTAAAATTAAAAAAATCTGCCAGAATTTCCCTTTTTCTTATGATCCTCAATTGATTTTTTTAACAAATTTGGGTAAAATTTTGGTAAAATGAAATTGTCTAGTGTTGCCCCCTATTATTATGTACAGGCTCTGGATAGGAAAGAATTGCCCCTCTGAGGCTGAATGATTCTGTGTGACCCCCGAAATCTCCCCCGGGGTACACAGAGACGTTCCTTGTCCCCGCAGTCCTAATCCCGTCCTTTCTTCACACAGGTGGTGACGTTACTCAATGACCTGTACACCTGCTTTGACGCCATAATAGACAACTTTGACGTTTACAAGGTAAGAATCTCACACAGGGCGTGTGTGGAGCTGGCCCAGCACGGCCGTCTGGCTACTGCAGCATTTTCCGAAAGGGCTTCTCCAGATAATAATCATGAATCATGGTGAGGTGGGAAGTCCTACAAGCTGCTTAGTGTGACCAACACCGGTTCCAATAATGATCGTCCACCCGACACAAGACCTTACATCAGGGATCAGTACAGGTGTATTATACAGAGAGATCAGTACAGGTGTATTATACAGAGAGATCAGTACAGGTGTATTATACAGAGAGATCAGTACAGGTGTATTATACAGGGATCAGTACAGGTGTATTATATAGAGATCAGTACAGGTGTATTATACAGAGATCAGTACAGGTGTATTATACAGAGAGATCAGTACAGGTGTATTATACAGGAATCAGTACAGGTGTATTATACAGAGATCAGTACAGGTGTATTATACAGATATCAGTACAGGTGTATTATACAGAGATCAGTACAGGTGTATTATACAGAGATCAGTACAGGTGTATTATACAGAGATCAGTACAGGTGTATTATATAGAGATCAGTACAGGTGTATTATACAGAGATCAGTACAGGTGTATTATATAGAGATCAGTACAGGTGTATTATACAGGGATCAGTATAGGTGTATTATACAGAGATCAGTACAGGTGTATTATACAGAGATCAGTACAGGTGTATTATACAGAGATCAGTACAGGTGTATTATACAGAGATCAGTACAGGTGTATTATACAGAGATCAGTACAGGTGTATTATACAGGGATCAGTACAGGTGTATTATACAGGGATCAGTACAGGTGTATTATACAGAGATCAGTACAGGTGTATTATATAGAGATCAGTACAGGTGTATTATACAGGGATGAGTACAGGTGTATTATACAGGAATCAGTACATGTGTATTATACAGAGATCAGTACAGGTGTATTATACAGAGATCAGTACAGGTGTATTATATAGAGATCAGTACAGGTGTATTATACAGAGATCAGTACAGGTGTATTATACAGAGATCAGTACAGGTGTATTATACAGAGATCAGTACAGGTGTATTATATAGAGATCAGTACAGGTGTATTATACAGAGATCAGTACAGGTGTATTATACAGAGATCAGTACAGGTGTATTATACAGGGATCAGTACAGGTGTATTATACAGAGAGATCATTACAGGTGTATTCTACAGGTATACAGAGATCAGTACAGGTGCAGTATAAAGGTATACAGAGATCAATACAGGTGTATTATACAGAGATCAGTACAGGTGTATTATACAGGGATCAGTACAGGTGTAGTATACAGAGATCTGTACAGGTGTATTATACAGAGAGATCATTACAGGTGTAGTATACAGGTATACAGAGATCAGTACAGGTGCATTATACAGGTATACAGAGATCAGTACAGGTGCATTATACAGGTATACAGAGATCAGTACAGGTGCATTATACAGGTATACAGAGATCAATACAGGTGTAGTATACAGGTATACAGAGATCAATACAGGTGTAGTATACAGGTATACAGAGATCAATACAGGTGTAGTATACAGAGAGATCAGTACAGGTGCATTATACAGGTATACCAAGATCAGTCCAGGTGTAGTATACAGAGATCAGTACAGGTGTAGTATACAGGTATACAGAGATCAGTACAGGTGCATTATACAGGTATACAGAGATCAGTACAGGTGTAGTATACAGAGATCAGTACAGGTGTGGTATACAGAGATCAGTACAGGTGTAGTATACAGGTATACAGAGATCAGTACAGGTGCATTATACAGGTATACAGAGATCAGTACAGGTGTAGTATACAGAGATCAGTACAGGTGTAGTATACAGGTATACAGAGATCAGTACAGGTGCATTATACAGGTATACAGAGATCAGTACAGGTGCATTATACAGGTATACAGAGATCAGTACAGGTGTAGTATACAGGTATACATAGATCAGTACAGGTGCATTATACAGGTATACAGAGATCAATACAGGTGTAGTATACAGGTATACAGAGATCAGTACAGGTGCATTATACAGGTATACAGAGATCAGTACCGGTGCATTATACAGGTATACAGAGATCAGTACAGGTTCAGTATAAAGGTATACAGAGATCAATACAGGTGTAGTATACAGGTATACAGAGATCAATACAGGTGTAGTATACAGGTATACAGAGATCAGTACAGGTGTATTATACAGGTATACAGAGATCAGTACAGGTGTAGTATACAGGTATACAGAGATCAGTACAGGTGTATTATACAGGTATACAGAGATCAGTACAGGTGTAGTATACAGGTATACAGAGATCAATACAGGTGTAGTATACAGGTATACAGAGATCAGTACAGGTGTATTATACAGGTATACAGAGATCAGTACAGGTGCATTATACAGGTATACAGAGATCAGTACAGGTGTAGTATACAGGTATACAGAGATCAGTACAGGTTCAGTATAAAGGTATACAGAGATCAATACAGGTGTAGTATACAGGTATACAGAGATCAGTACAGGTGTAGTATACAGGTATACAGAGATCAATACAGGTGTAGTATACAGGTATACAGAGATCAGTACAGGTGTATTATACAGGTATACAGAGATCAGTACAGGTGCATTATACAGGTATACAGAGATCAGTACAGGTGTAGTATACAGGTATACAGAGATCAGTACAGGTTCAGTATAAAGGTATACAGAGATCAATACAGGTGTAGTATACAGGTATACAGAGATCAGTACAGGTGTATTATACAGGTATACAGAGATCAGTACAGGTGTAGTATACAGAGATCAGTACAGGTGTGGTATACAGAGATCAGTACTGGTGCATTATACAGGTATACAGAGATCAGTACAGGTGTAGTATACAGGTATACAGAGATCAGTACAGGTGTGGTATACAGAGATCAGTACAGGTGTAGTATACAGGTATACAGAGATCAGTACAGGTGCATTATACAGGTATACAGAGATCAGTACAGGTGCATTATACAGGTATACAGAGATCAGTACAGGTGTAGTATACAGAGATCAGTACAGGTGTAGTATACAGGTATACAGAGATCAGTACAGGTGTGGTATACAGAGATCAGTACAGGTGTAGTATACAGGTATACAGAGATCAGTACAGGTGCATTATACAGGTATACAGAGATCAGTACAGGTGCATTATACAGGTATACAGAGATCAGTACAGGTGTAGTATACAGATATCAATACAGGTGTAATATACAGGAATACAGAGATCAGTACAGGTGCATTATACAGGTATACAGACATCAGTACAGGTGTATTATACAGAGATCAGTACAGGTGTAGTATACAGAGATCAGTACAGGTGTAGTATACAGGTATACAGAGATCAGTACAGGTGTAGTATACAGGTATACAGAGATCAGTACAGGTTCATTATACAGGTATACAGAGATCAGTACTGGTGCATTATACAGGTATACAGAGATCAGTACAGGTGTAGTATACAGTGATCAGTACAGGTGCATTATACAGGTATACAGATATCAGTACAGGTGCATTATACAGGTATACAGAGATCAGTACAGGTGCATTATACAGGAATACAGAGATCAGTACAGGTGCATTATACAGGTATACAGAGATCAGTACAGGTGTAGTATACAGAGATCAGTACAGGTGCATTATACAGGTATACAGAGATCAGTACAGGTGTATTATACAGAGATCAGTACAGGTGCATTATACAGAGATCAGTACAGGTGTATTATACAGGGATCAGTACAGGTGTATTATACAGAGATCAGTACAGGTGTAGTATACAGAGATCAGTACAGGTGTAGTATACAGGTTTACAGAGATCAGTACAGGTGTAGTATACAGGTATACAGAGATCAGTACAGGTGCATTATACAGGTATACAGAGATCAGTACAGGTGTATTATACAGGTATACAGAGATCAGTACAGGTGTAGTATACAGAGATCAGTACAGGTGCATTATACAGAGATCAGTACAGGTGTATTATACAGGGATCAGTACAGGTGTATTATACAGAGATCAGTACAGGTGTAGTATACAGAGATCAGTACAGGTGTAGTATACAGGTTTACAGAGATCAGTACAGGTGTAGTATACAGGTATACAGAGATCAGTACAGGTGCATTATACAGGTATACAGAGATCAGTACAGGTGTATTATACAGGTATACAGAGATCAGTACAGGTGCATTATACAGGTATACAGAGATCAGTACAGGTGTGGTATACAGAGATCAGTACAGGTGCATTATACAGGTATACAGAGATCAGTACAGGTGTATTATACAGGTATACAGAGATCAGTACAGGTGCATTATACAGGTATACAGATATCAGTACAGGTGTAATATACAGGAATACAGAGATCAGTACAGGTGTAGTATACAGAGATCAGTACAGGTGTAGTATACAGAGATCAGTACAGGTGTATTATACAGGTATACAGAGATCAGTACAGGTGTATTATACAGGTATACAGAGATCAGTACAGGTGCATTATACAGGTATACAGAGATCAGTACAGGTGTAGTATACAGAGATCAGTACAGGTGTATTATACAGGTATACAGAGATCAGTACAGGTGTATTATACAGGTATACAGAGATCAGTACAGGTGCATTATACAGGTATACAGAGATCAGTACAGGTGCATTATACAGGTATACAGAAATCAGTACAGGTGCATTATACAGGTATACAGAGATCAGTACAGGTGTGGTATACAGAGATCAGTACAGGTGCATTATACAGGTATACAGAGACCAGTACAGGTGTAGTATACAGGTATACAGAGATCAGTACAGGTGCATTATACAGGTATACAGAGATCAGTACAGGTGTAGTATACAGGTATACAGAGATCAGTACAGGTGCATTATACAGGTATACAGAGATCAGTACAGGTTCAGTATAAAGGTATACAGAGATCAGTACAGGTGTAGTATACAGGTATACAGAGATCAGTACAGGTGCATTATACAGGTATACAGAGATCAGTACAGGTGCATTATACAGGTATACAGAGATCAGTACAGGTGCATTATACAGGTATACAGAGATCAGTACAGGTGTAGTATACAGGTATACAGAGATCAGTACAGGTGTATTATACAGAGATCAGTACAGGTGTATTATACAGGTATACAGAGATCAGTACAGGTGTAGTATACAGGTATACAGAGATCAGTACAGGTGCATTATACAGGTATACAGAGATCAGTACAGGTGCATTATACAGGTATACAGAGATCAGTACAGGTGTAGTATACAGGTATACAGAGATCAGTACAGGTGCATTATACAGGTATACAGAGATCAGTACAGGTGTATTATACAGATATCAGTACAGGTGTAATATACAGGAATATAGTAATCATCCTATCCTCCGGACACATGCCCACCTGAGGTGTCGGCTCTCTCTGCAGGTGGAGACCATCGGGGATGCCTATATGGTGGTATCCGGGTTACCGGTACGGAACGGGAAATTACACGCACGAGAAATTTCTAGAATGTCGCTGGCACTTCTGGACGCTGTAAGAACATTCAAAATCCGTCACAGACCGAGCACCCAACTCCGCCTCCGAATAGGAATACACACAGGTATCCCCCACCTCCCCATCCCCCTTCCATATTGTACATTGAATGCTCATTGTACACTCCTCTTCTCTGCTCTGCAAATGGTACAAATCCGATGGGTGTATTATACAGAGATCAGTACAGGTGTAATATACAGAGATCAGTACAGGTGTAATATACAGAGATCAGGACAGGTGTATTATACAGAGATCAGTACAGGTGTATTATACAGGGATCAGTACAGGTGTATTATACAGAGATCAGGACTGGTGTATTATACAGAGATCAGTACAGGTGTATTATACAGGGATCAGTACAGGTGTATTATACAGAGATCAGGACTGGTGTATTATACAGAGATCAGTACAGGTGTATTATACAGAGATCAGGACAGGTGTAATATACAGAGATCAGGACAGGTGTAATATACAGAGATCAGGACAGGTGTATTATACAGAGATCAGTACAGGTGTATTATACAGGGATCAGTACAGGTGTATTATACAGAGATCAGGACTGGTGTATTATACAGAGATCAGTACAGGTGTATTATACAGAGATCAGGACAGGTGTAATATACAGAGATCAGGACAGGTGTAATATACAGAGATCAGGACAGGTGTATTATACAGAGATCAGTACAGGTGTATTATACAGGGATCAGTACAGGTGTATTATACAGAGATCAGTACAGGTGTATTATACAGAGAGATCAGTACAGGTGTATTATACAGAGAGATCAGTACAGGTGTATTATAAAGAGATCAGTACAGATGTATTATACAGAGATCAGTACAGGTGTATTATACAGGGATCAGGACAGGTATATTATACAGGGATCAGTACAGGTGTAATATACAGAGATCAGGACAGGTGTATTATACAGGGATCAGTACAGGTGTATTATATAGAGATCAGTAGAGGTGTATTATACAGAGAGATCAGTACAGGTGTATTATACAGAGATCAGTACAGGTGTATTATACAGAGATCAGTACAGGTGTATTATACAGAGATCAGGACAGGTGTATTATACAGAGAGATCAGGACAGGTATATTATACAGGGATCAGTACAGGTGTATTATACAGGGATCGGGACAGGTGTATTATATAGAGATCAGTACAGGTGTATTATACAGGGATCAGTACAGGTGTATTATATAGAGATCAGTACAGGTGTATTATACAGGGATCAGGACAGGTGTATTATATAGAGATCAGTACAGGTGTATTATACAGGGATCAGTACAGGTGTATTATAAAGAGATCAGTAGAGGTGTATTATACAGAGAGATCAGTACAGGTGTATTATACAGAGAGATCAGTACAGGTATATTATACAGAGATCAGTACAGGTGTATTATACAGGGATCAGTACAGGTGTATTATACAGAGATCAGTACAGGTGTATTATACAGAGATCAGTACAGGTGTATTATACAGAGATCAGGACAGGTATATTATACAGGGATCAGTACAGGTGTAATATACAGAGATCAGGACAGGTGTATTATACAGGGATCAGTACAGGTGTATTATACAGAGATCAGTACAGGTATATTATACAGAGATCAGTACAGGTGTATTATACAGGGATCAGTACAGGTGTATTATACAGAGATCAGTACAGGTGTATTATACAGGGATCAGTACAGGTGTATTATACAGAGATCAGGACAGGTATATTATACAGGGATCAGTACAGGTGTAATATACAGAGATCAGGACAGGTGTATTATACAGGGATCAGTACAGGTGTATTATATAGAGATCAGTACAGGTGTATTATACAGGGATCGGGACAGGTGTATTATATAGAGATCAGTACAGGTGTATTATACAGAGATCAGTACAGGTGTATTATACAGAGATCAGTACAGGTGTATTATACAGGGATCAGTACAGGTGTATTATATAGAGATCAGTACAGGTGTATTATACAGAGATCAGTACAGGTGTAATATACAGAGATCAGGACAGGTGTATTATACAGGGATCAGTACAGGTGTATTATATAGAGATCAGTACAGGTGTATTATACAGGGATCGGGACAGGTGTATTATATAGAGATCAGTACAGGTGTATTATACAGGGATCAGTACAGGTGTATTATACAGAGAGATCAGTACAGGTGTATTATACAGAGAGATCAGTACAGGTGTATTATACAGAGATCAGTACAGGTGTATTATACAGAGATCAGTACAGGTGTATTATACAGAGATCAGTACAGGTGTATTATACAGAGATCAGTACAGGTGTATTATACAGAGATCAGTACAGGTGTATTATACAGAGATCAGGACAGGTGTATTATACAGGGATCAGTACAGGTGTATTATATAGAGATCAGTACAGGTGTATTATACAGGGATCAGGACAGGTGTATTATATAGAGATCAGTACAGGTGTATTATACAGGGATCAGTACAGGTGTATTATACAGAGAGATCAGTACAGGTGTATTATATAGAGATCAGTACAGGTGTATTATACAGGGATCGGGACAGGTGTATTATATAGAGATCAGTACAGGTGTATTATACAGAGATCAGTACAGGTGTATTATACAGGGATCAGTACAGGTGTATTATATAGAGATCAGTACAGGTGTATTATACAGGGATCAGTACAGGTGTATTATACAGGGATCAGGACAGGTGTATTATATAGAGATCAGTACAGGTGTATTATACAGGGATCAGTACAGGTGTATTATACAGAGAGATCAGTACAGGTGTATTATATAGAGATCAGTACAGGTGTATTATACAGAGATCAGTACAGGTGTATTATACAGGGATCAGTACAGGTGTATTATACAGGGATCTGTACAGGTGTATTATACAGGGATCAGTACAGGTGTATTATACAGGGATCTGTACAGGTGTATTATACAGGGATCTGTACAGGTGTATTATACAGGGATCAGTACAGGTGTATTATACAGAGATCAGTACAGGTGTATTATACAGAGATCAGGACAGGTATATTATACAGGGATCGGGACAGGTGTATTATATAGAGATCAGTACAGGTGTATTATACAGAGATCAGTACAGGTGTAATATACAGAGATCAGGACAGGTGTATTATACAGGGATCAGTACAGGTGTATTATATAGAGATCAGTACAGGTGTATTATACAGGGATCGGGACAGGTGTATTATATAGAGATCAGTACAGGTGTATTATACAGGGATCAGTACAGGTGTATTATACAGAGAGATCAGTACAGGTGTATTATACAGAGAGATCAGTACAGGTGTATTATACAGGGATCAGTACAGGTGTATTATACAGAGATCAGTACAGGTGTATTATACAGAGATCAGTACAGGTGTATTATACAGAGATCAGTACAGGTGTATTATACAGAGATCAGGACAGGTGTATTATACAGGGATCAGTACAGGTGTATTATATAGAGATCAGTACAGGTGTATCATACAGGGATCAGGACAGGTGTATTATATAGAGATCAGTACAGGTGTATTATACAGGGATCAGTACAGGTGTATTATACAGAGAGATCAGTACAGGTGTATTATATAGAGATCAGTACAGGTGTATTATACAGGGATCAGTACAGGTGTATTATACAGAGAGATCAGTACAGGTGTATTATACAGGGATCTGTACAGGTGTATTATACAGGGATCTGTACAGGTGTATTATACAGGGATCAGTACAGGTGTATTATACAGAGATCAGTACAGGTGTATTATACAGAGATCAGGACAGGTATATTATACAGGGATCGGGACAGGTGTATTATATAGAGATCAGTACAGGTGTATTATACAGAGATCAGTACAGGTGTAATATACAGAGATCAGGACAGGTGTATTATACAGGGATCAGTACAGGTGTATTATATAGAGATCAGTACAGGTGTATTATACAGGGATCGGGACAGGTGTATTATATAGAGATCAGTACAGGTGTATTATACAGAGATCAGTACAGGTGTATTATACAGGGATCAGTACAGGTGTATTATATAGAGATCAGTACAGGTGTATTATACAGGGATCAGTACAGGTGTATTATACAGGGATCAGGACAGGTGTATTATACAGAGATCAGTACAGGTGTATTATACAGGGATCAGTACAGGTGTATTATACAGAGAGATCAGTACAGGTGTATTATACAGAGATCAGTACAGGTGTATTATACAGGGATCAGTACAGGTGTATTATACAGGGATCTGTACAGGTGTATTATACAGGTATACAGAGATCAGGACAGGTGTATTATACAGGGATCAGTACAGGTGTATTATACAGAGATCAGTACAGGTGTATTATACAGGGATCTGTACAGGTGTATTATACAGGTATACAGGGATTTGTACAGGTGTATTATACAGGTATATTTTTTCCTCCTGTGTCCTCGCTGTCACCATGAGGAATCTCCAGAGGTGGGTGTCGGGGTCTGTACAAGATTTGGTCTTTCAGCCTCGGAGGGGTTAAGCGGAATCTTCTCCGATCAGATTTTTTTATACATAAAACTCCTTTTTAGGAGATTCCCGGCTGTGTTGGTGTCACACACTCCTTATGAGGAGATTTACAGAAAACAGACACCGACTGCCGACATGAGGAGGAGTACGGAGCGGACATAACACAGATCTTCCACACATTCCTACCAGAAGAAATAGAGCTATTATCTACCACAACCAGCTAGATATGGGAGACGCCCAACCCATTATAATATCCTACAACCAGCATCCAACCCATTATCATCTCCTACAACCAGCATCCAACCCATTATAATATCCTACAACCAGCATCCAACCCATTATAATATCCTACAACCAGCATCCAACCCATTATCATCTCCTACAACCAGCATCCAACCCATTATCATCTCCTACAACCAGCATCCAACCCATTATAATATCCTACAACCAGCATCCAACCCATTATAATATCGTACAACCAGCATCCAACCCATTATAATATCCTACAACCAGCACCCAACCCATTATAATATCGTACAACCAGCATCCAACCCATTATCATCTCCTACAACCAGCATCCAACCCATTATCATCTCCTACAACCAGCATCCAAACCATTATAATATCCTACAACCAGCATCCAACCCATTATAATATCCTACAACCAGCATCCAACCCATTATAATATCCTACAACCAGCATCCAACCCATTATCATCTCCTACAACCAGCATCCAACCCATTATAATATCCTACAACCAGCATCCAACCCATTATAATATCGTACAACCAGCATCCAACCCATTATAATATCCTACAACCAGCATCCAACCCATTATAATATCCTACAACCAGCATCCAACCCATTATCATCTCCTACAACCAGCTAGATATGGGAGACGCCCAACCCATTATAATATCCTACAAACAGCATCCAACCCATTATAATATCCTACAACCAGCATCCAACCCATTATAATATCCTACAACCAGCATCCAACCCATTATAATATCCTACAACCAGCATCCAACCCATTTTAATATCCTACAACCAGCATCCAACCCATTATCATCTCCTACAACCAGCATCCAACCCATTATAATATCCTACAACCAGCATCCAACCCATTATAATATCCTACAACCAGCATCCAACCCATTATCATCTCCTACAACCAGCATCCAACCCATTATCATCTCCTACAACCAGCATCCAACCCATTATAATATCCTACAACCAGCATCCAACCCATTATTATATCCTACAACCAGCATCCAACCCATTATAATATCCTACAACCAGCATCCAACCCATTATCATCTCCTACAACCAGCATCCAACCCATTATAATATCCTACAACCAGCATCCAACCCATTATAATATCCTACAACCAGCATCCAACCCATTATAATATCCTACAACCAGCATCCAGCCCATTATAATATCCTACAACCAGCATCCAACCCATTATAATATCCTACAACCAGCATCCAACCCATTATAATATCCTACAACCAGCATCCAACCCATTATCATCTCCTACAACCAGCATCCAACCCATTATAATATCCTACAACCAGCATCCAACCCATTATAAAATCCTACAACCAGCATCCAACCCATTATAATATCCTACAACCAGCATCCAACCCATTATAATATCCTACAACCAGCATCCAACCCATTATAATATCCTACAACCAGCATCCAACCCATTATAATATCCTACAACCAGCATCCAACCCATTATAATATCCTACAACCAGCATCCAACCCATTATCATCTCCTACAACCAGCATCCAACCCATTATAATATCCTACAACCAGCATCCAACCCATTATAATATCCTACAACCAGCATCCAAACCATTATAATATCCTACAACCAGCATCCAACCCATTATAATATCCTACAACCAGCATCCAACCCATTATAATATCCTACAACCAGCATCCAGCCCATTATAATATCCTACAACCAGCATCCAACCCATTATAATATCCTACAACCAGCATCCAACCCATTATAATATCCTACAACCAGCATCCAACCCATTATCATCTCCTACAACCAGCATCCAACCCATTATAATATCCTACAACCAGCATCCAACCCATTATAATATCCTACAACCAGCATCCAACCCATTATAATATCCTACAACCAGCATCCACCCCATTATAATATCCTACAACCAGCATCCAACCCATTATAATATCCTACAACCAGCATCCAACCCATTATAATATCCTACAACCAGCATCCAACCCATTATCATATCCTACAACCAGCATCCAACCCATTATAATATCCTACAACCAGCATCCAACCCATTATAATATCCTACAACCAGCATCCAACCCATTATAATATCCTACAACCAGCATCCAACCCATTATAATATCCTACAACCAGCATCCAACCCATTATAATATCCTACAACCAGCATCCAACCCATTATAATATCCTACAACCAGCATCCAACCCAGTATAATATCCTACAACCAGCATCCAACCCATTATCATCTCCTACAACCAGCATCCAACCCATTATAATATCCTACAACCAGCATCCAACCCATTATAATATCCTACAACCAGCATCCAACCCATTATAATATCCTACAACCAGCATCCAACCCATTATAATATCCTACAACCAGCATCCAACCCATTATAATATCCTACAACCAGCATCCAGCCCATTATAATATCCTACAACCAGCATCCAACCCATTATAATATCCTACAACCAGCATCCAACCCATTATAATATCCTACAACCAGCATCCAACCCATTATCATCTCCTACAACCAGCATCCAACCCATTATAATATCCTACAACCAGCATCCAACCCATTATAATATCCTACAACCAGCAGCCAACCCATTATAATATCCTACAACCAGCATCCAACCCATTATAATATCCTACAACCAGCATCCAGCCCATTATAATATCCTACAACCAGCATCCAACCCATTATAATATCCTACAACCAGCATCCAACCCATTATAATATCCTACAACCAGCATCCAACCCATTATCATCTCCTACAACCAGCATCCAACCCATTATAATATCCTACAACCAGCATCCAACCCATTATAATATCCTACAACCAGCATCCAGCCCATTATAATATCCTACAACCAGCATCCAACCCATTATAATATCCTACAACCAGCATCCAAACCATTATAATATCCTACAACCAGCATCCAACCCATTATCATCTCCTACAACCAGCATCCAACCCATTATCATCTCCTACAACCAGCATCCAACCCATTATAATATCCTACAACCAGCATCCAAACCATTATAATATCCTACAACCAGCATCCAACCCATTATAATATCCTACAACCAGCATCCAAACCATTATAATATCCTACAACCAGCATCCAACCCATTATAATATCCTACAACCAGCATCCAACCCATTATCATCTCCTACAACCAGCATCCAACCCATTATCATCTCCTACAACCAGCATCCAACCCATTATAATATCCTACAACCAGCATCCAACCCATTATCATCTCCTACAACCAGCATCCAACCCATTATCATCTCCTACAACCAGCATCCAACCCATTATCATCTCCTACAACCAGCATCCAGCCCATTATCATCTCCTACAACCAGCATCCAACCCATTATAATATCCTACAACCAGCATCCAACCCATTATAATATCCTACAACCAGCATCCAACCCATTATCATCTCCTACAACCAGCATCCAACCCATTATCATCTCCTACAACCAGCATCCAACCCATTATAATATCCTACAACCAGCATCCAACCCATTATAATATCCTACAACCAGCATCCAACCCATTATCATCTCCTACAACCAGCATCCAACCCATTATAATATCCTACAACCAGCATCCAACCCATTATAATATCCTACAACCAGCATCCAACCCATTATAATATCCTACAACCAGCATCCAGCCCATTATAATATCCTACAACCAGCATCCAACCCATTATCATCTCCTACAACCAGCATCCAACCCATTATAATATCCTACAACCAGCATCCAAACCATTATAATATCCTACAACCAGCATCCAGCCCATTATAATATCCTACAACCAGAATCCAACCCATTATAATATCCTACAACCAGCATCCAACCCATTATAATATCCTACAACCAGCATCCAACCCATTATCATCTCCTACAACCAGATAGGTACAAGAGCACCCAATCCGTTATCTCCTAAATCCAGCTAGGTACAGGAGTTCCCAAACAATTATCATCTCCCACAACCTGCACCCAACCCATTATTATCCCCTACAACCAGCTACTATCGGAGGAATATCTAATGATAGGAGGAGGGGTTTCGGGAGGAATATTTAGTGATAAGATGAGAAGTTTCGGGAGGAATATTTAGTGATACAATGAGAAGTTTCGGGAGGAATATCTAATGATAGGAGGAGGGGTTTCGGGAGGAATATTTAGTGATAGGGGGAGAAGTTTCGGGAGGAATATTTAGTGATAGGAGGAGAAGTTTCGTGAGGATATTTAGTGATAAGATGAGAAGTTTCGGGAGGAATATTTAGTGATACGATGAGAAGTTTCGGGAGGAATATCTAATGATAGGAGGAGGGGTTTCGGGAGGAATATTTAGTGATACGATGAGAAGTTTCGGGAGGAATATTTAGTGATACGATGAGAAGTTTCGGGAGGAATATTTAGTGATACAATGAGAAGTTTCGGGAGGAATATCTAATGATAGGGGGAGAAGTTTCGGAAGGAATATTTAGTGATACAATGAGAAGTTTCGGGAGGAATATCTAATGATAGGGGGAGAAGTTTCGGAAGGAATATTTAGTGATACAATGAGAAGTTTCGGGAGGAATATTTAGTGATACGATGAGAAGTTTCGGGAGGATTATTTAGTGAAACGATGAGAAGTTTCGGGAGGAATATTTAGTGTTACAATGAGAAGTTTCGGGAGGAATATTTAGTGATACAATGAGAAGTTTTGGGAGGAATATTTAGTGATACAATGAGAAGTTTCGGGAGGAATATCTAATGATAGGGGGAGAAGTTTCGGGAGGAATATTTAGTGATAGGAGGAGAAGTTTCGTGAGGATATTTAGTGATACGATGAGAAGTTTCGGGAGGAATATTTAGTGATACGATGAGAAGTTTCGGGAGGAATATTTAGTGATACAATGAGAAGTTTCGTGAGGATATTTAGTGATACGATGAGAAGTTTCGTGAGGATATTTAGTGATACGATGAGAAGTTTCGGGAGGATATTTAGTGATAAGATGAGAAGTTTCGGGAGGAATATTTAGTGATACGATGAGAAGTTTCGGGAGGATATTTAGTGATAAGATGAGAAGTTTCGGGAGGAATATTTAGTGATACGATGAGAAGTTTCGGGAGGAATATTTAGTGATACGATGAGAAGTTTCGGGAGGAATATTTAGTGATACGATGAGAAGTTTCGGGAGGAATATTTAGTGTTACAAGGAGAAGTTTCGGGAGGAATATTTAGTGATACAATGAAAAGTTTCGGGAGGAATATTTAGTGATAAGATGAGAAGTTTCGGGAGGAATATTTAGTGATACAATGAGAAGTTTTGGGAGGAATATCTAATGATAGGGGGAGAAGTTTTGGGAGGAATATCTAATGATAGGGGGAGAAGTTTTGGGAGGAATATTTAGTGATAAGATGAGAAGTTTCGGGAGGAATATTTAGTGATACGATGAGAAGTTTTCGGGAGGAATATTTAGTGATACAATGAGAAGTTTTCGGGAGGAATATTTAGTGATACAATGAGAAGTTTCGGGAGGAATATTTAGTAATACAATGAGAAGTTTCCGGAGGAATATTTAGTGATAAGATGAGAAGTTTCGGGAGGAATATTTAGTGATACAATGAGAAGTTTTCGGGAGGAATATTTAGTGATACAATGAGAAGTTTCGGGAGGAATATCTAATGATATGGGGAGAAGTTTCGGAAGGATATTTAGTGATACAATGAGAAGTTTTTCGGGAGGAATATCTAATGATAGGGGGAGAAGTTTCGGGAGGAATATTTAGTGATACAATGAGAAGTTTCCGGAGGAATTGTTCCGTGATTGGAGATGGTTTGGTGGAGTGTTTTGTTTCTGGAGATAAAAGTGAGTTTACTTTCCAGCATTCTTCTCTTTATGGGCTCAGTCGGGGGCCCAGAGCTGTCCCGGCCTGTCTGATCTCAGGACTATAAAATGAGTATATGGCCGGCAGAGGCTGGAATGCTGAGTCATATAATGGGCCCTCGTATAATGGGCCCCTGAGGCTCTCACTCTTTCCTCTCTGACTCATTTATCTTTCAGGATGATGGATTTTGTAGTTATATCCATTTTATCATTAAACAGAAACAAACATCCAACAAAACCCATTCCTAAAAAGGAGAGAAGATTCTCCAGACGCCTCCACAGAGAGATCCGCAGATCCATCACACAGGAGGAACTAGGAGCACGCCGCATACATGGGACAGGCCAGGGAGCACACCACATACATGGGACAGGCCAGGGAGCACACCACATACATGGGACAGGGCAGGGAGCACACCACATACATGGGACAGGCCAGGGAGCACACCACATACATGGGACAGGCCAGGGAGCACACCACATACATGGGACAGGCCAGGGAGCACACCACATACATGAGACAGGCCAGGGAGCACACCACATACATGGGACAGGCCAGGGAGCACACCACATACATGGGACAGGCCAGGGAGAACACCACATACATGTAACAGGCCAGGGAGCACACCACATACATGGGACAGGCCAGGGAGCACACCGCATACATGGGACAGGCCAGGGAGCACACCGCATACATGGGACGGGCCATGGAGAGCACCACATACATGGGACGGGCCAGGGAGCACACCACATACATGGGACGGGCCAGGGAGCACACCACATACATGGGACGGGCCAGGGAGCCCACCACATACATGGGACGGGCCAGGGAGCACCCCACATACATGGGACAGGCCAGGGAGCACACCACATACATGGGACGGGCCAGGGAGCACACCGCATACATGGGACAGGCCAGGGAGCACACCGCATACATGGGACGGGCCAGGGAGCACACCACATACATGGGACGGGCCAGGGAGCACACCGCATACATGGGACAGGCCAGGGAGCACACCACATACATGGGACAGGCCAGAGAGAACACCACATACATGTGACAGGCCAGGGAGCACACCGCATACATGGGACAGGCCAGGGAGAGCACCACATACATGGGACAGGCCAGGGAGCACACCGCATACATGGGACGGGCCAGGGGGCACACCACATACATGGGACGGGCCAGGGAGCACACCACATACATGGGACGGGCCAGGGAGCACACCACATACATGGGACGGGCCAGGGGGCACACCACATACATGGGACAGGCCAGGGAGCACACCACATACATGGGACGGGCCCGTGGGCACACCACATACATGGGACAGCCAAGGGAGCACACCACATACATGGGACGGGCCAGGGAGCACACCACATACATGGGACGGGCCCGTGGGCACACCACATACATGGGACAGCCAAGGGAGCACACCACATACATGAAAAGATGATTTCAAAACCCTCACGACAATGGGATTCGTCACTCCTTTCCCTCCTGTGTGGCTATCTCTGTTAATTCCTCGTAGTGCTCTATGGTAAAGATAGCCTCGCAGGAGGAAAAGGAGTGACAGATTCCATCGTCGGTGCGTCCTTAGGGCAAGGAGCACACTCCATGTGACAGACCAGGGCGAGGAGCACACTCCATGTGACAGACCAGGGCGAGGAGCACACTCCATGTGACAGACCAGGGCGAGGAGCACACTCCATGTGACAGAACAGGGCGAGGAGCACACTCCATGTGACAGGACGGGGGAGAACATCACATACTCTAAATACAGGAGGAACGAGGAGCACACTCCATGTCACAGGTCGGGGGAAGTACATCATATACTGTACATGCAGGAGGAACGAGGAAGGTGCTCCCCTGGGAGGTGTAAGCTCCAGGAGAGGAGATTGGGAAAGTGTGACCACAGGGAAGGGAGGGCTGATATATTTGTTATTCTCTAATAACATTAAGGGCCTCTATGTATGTAGGGACGGTGCGACCCTAGCTGGTTGGGTCAGATCTTGGGATGAAGGGCCTCTATGTATGTAGGGACAGTGTGGCCCCAGCTGGTTGGGTTGGATCTCGGGATGAAGGGCCTCTATGTATGTAGGTACAGTGTGGCCCCAGCTGGTTGGGTCAGATCTCGGGATGAAGGGCCTCTATGTATGTAGGGATGGTGTGGCCCCCAACTGATGGGGTCAGATCTCAGGATGAAGTGCCTCTATGTATGTAGGGATGGTGTGGCCCCCAACTGATGGGGTCAGATCTCTGGATGAAGCGCCTCTATGTATGTAGGGATGGTGTGGCCCCCAACTGATTGGGTCAGATCTCAGGATGAAGCGCCTCTATGTATGTAGGGATGGTGTGGCCCCCAACTGATGGGGTCAGATCTCTGGATGAAGGGCCTCTATGTATGTAGGGATGGTGTGGCCCCCAACTGATTGGGTCAGATCTCAGGATGAAGCGCCTCTATGTATGTAGGGATGGTGTGGCCCCCAACTGATGGGGTCAGATCTCTGGATGAAGCGCCTCTATGTATGTAGGGATGGTGTGGCCCCCAACTGATGGGGTCAGATCTCTGGATGAAGGGCCTCTATGTATGTAGGGATGGTGTGGCCCCCAACTGATGGGGTCAGATCTCTGGATGAAGGGCCTCTATGTATGTAGGGACGGTGTGGCCCTGGCTGGTTGGGTCGGATCTTGGGATAAAGTGCCTCTATGTATGTAGGGATGGTGTGGCCCCCAACTGATGGGGTCAGATCTCTGGATGAAGGGCCTCTATGTATGTAGGGATGGTGTGGCCCCCAACTGATGGGGTCAGATCTCTGGATGAAGGGCCTCTATGTATGTAGGGATGGTGTGGCCCCCAACTGATGGGGTCAGATCTCGGGATGAAGTGCCTCTATGTATGTAGGGATGGTGTGGCCCCCAACTGATGGGGTCAGATCTCTGGATGAAGGGCCTCTATGTATGTAGGGATGGTGTGGCCCCCAACTGATGGGGTCAGATCTCTGGATGAAGCGCCTCTATGTATGTAGGGATGGTGTGGCCCCCAACTGATGGGGTCAGATCTCGGGATGAAGTGCCTCTATGTATGTAGGGACGGTGTGGCCCTGGCTGGTTGGGTCGGATCTCGGGATAAAGTGCCTCTATGTATGTAGGGATGGTGTGGCCCCCAACTGATGGGGTCAGATCTCTGGATGAAGCGCCTCTATGTATGTAGGGATGGTGTGGCCCCCAACTGATGGGGTCAGATCTCTGGATGAAGGGCCTCTATGTATGTAGGGACGGTGTGGCCCTGGCTGGTTGGGTCGGATCTTGGGATAAAGTGCCTCTATGTATGTAGGGATGGTGTGGCCCCCAACTGATGGGGTCAGATCTCTGGATGAAGGGCCTCTATGTATGTAGGGATGGTGTGGCCCCCAACTGATGGGGTCAGATCTCTGGATGAAGGGCCTCTATGTATGTAGGGATGGTGTGGCCCCCAACTGATGGGGTCAAATCTCTGGATGAAGGGCCTCTATGTATGTAGGGATGGTGTGGCCCCCAACTGATGGGGTCAGATCTCTGGATGAAGGGCCTCTATGTATGTAGGGACGGTGTGGCCCCGGCTGGTTGGGTCAGATCTTGGGATGAAGGGCTTCTATGTATGTAGGGATGGTGTGGCCCCCAACTGATGGGGTCAGATCTCTGGATGAAGGGCCTCTATGTATGTAGGGATGGTGTGGCCCCCAACTGATGGGGTCAGATCTCTGGATGAAGGGCCTCTATGTATGTAGGGACGGTGTGGCCCCCAACTGATGGGGTCAGATCTCTGGATGAAGGGCCTCTATGTATGTAGGGATGGTGTGGCCCCCAACTGATGGGGTCAGATATCTGGATGAAGGGCCTCTATGTATGTAGGGACGGTGTGGCCCTGGCTGGTTGGGTTAGATATCTGGATGAAGGGCCTCTATGTATGTAGGGACGGTGTGGCCCTGGCTGGTCGGGTAGGATCTTGGGATGAAGTGCCTTTATGTATGTAGGGATGGTGTGGCCCTGGCTGGTTGGGTTTGATCTCAGGATAAAGTGCCTCTATGTATGTAGGGATGGTGTGGCCCCCAACTGATGGGGTCAGATCTCTGGATGAAGGGCCTCTATGTATGTAGGGACGGTGTGGCCCCGGCTGGTTGGGTCAGATCTCTGGATGAAGGGCCTCTATGTATGTAGGGACGGTGTGGCCCTGGCTGGTTGGGTTTGATCTCGGGATAAAGGGCCTCTATGTATGTAGGGACGGTGTGGCCCCGGCTGGTCTGGTTGGATCTCGGGGTGAAAGATTCTCTATTCCTGACAGAAGTACTTTTATACTGAAGACAATGATAGGATTTGCACATTTGGTGTGAATTTCAATGACAGGTCCACTTGGAAGACTTGGGTCATCCCATTCTGAGATCTCTGTGGAGTGGAGCACTCTCAGTAATGACGGGGTTTCTTGGAACATGACACCATGCAGGGGGGGGGCATATGGGGACACTCAGGGGGGTCACTGACAGTCCACTTGCAGGGAAGGTCTGTGTGTGATTGGAGCCCCTCCCGGGAATCCTTGTCTTGTTTGTACAAGTATTATCTCCCCGGGGCCCCTTCCTTTAAGATTTATAGCCGGCTGGGGGGGGGGGGGGGTCAGACAGAGGGACAACAGAAGGGACCATTCTTCTTCCACCTGGTTGGCCGTGTCACAGAGACATTCCACAATGACATCTCCAGTCCTCCGAAAATTCACCTTCTGTCCTTCTTACATCCATAGAGTATAATGAGAACCCCACAGAAAGAGACCTTCCCCCACAGAAAGAGACCTCCCCCCACAGAAAGAGACCTCCCCCCACAGAAAGAGACCTCCCCCCCACAGAGCCACAAAGATACTTTATTACAATCCATTCCTAAGATTTATACACCCCATGATGTCACTATGTGACCGCCCACCTCCTGATCCCTACTATAAACTCCACCCACAATGTATGTGGATGAGTCATGTGAGCAACACCATCCCACGGGCATTATAATTCTAAACATATACTTCATAGAAACATAAAACAACATATACTGCATCCAGATTTATTACATACGTAACGTGTCGGGTCTGATGTCCCATCATATGACCATAGCAGTGTGTGCTCACCTCATATGATACTTCATATCTCTAGATTTATAACCTCCTCCCTCCCTGAATGGAGGTTCCCATCATACAATATATATATATAATCCCCCCCCCCTGAAGAAGTGACAGTTGGTGGAAGAAACATGTCGGGTCTGATGTCCCATCACATGACCATAGCTGTGTGTGCTCACATTATACAATACTTCATATCTCTAGATTTATAACCTCCTCCCTTCCTGAATGGCGGTTCCCATCATACAATATATATATATAATCTCCCCCCCCCCCTGAAGAAGTGACAGTTGGAAGGAACATGTCGGGTCTGATGTCCCATCACATGACCATAGCTGTGTGTGCTCACCTCATATGATACTTCATATCTTTAGATTTATAACCTCCTCCCTTCCTGAATGGAGGTTCCCATCATACAATATACACATATATAACCCCCCCCCCTGAAGAAGTGACAGTTGGTAGAAGGAACATGTAGTGTTTGATGTCCCATCATATGACCATAGCTGTGTGTGCTCACCTCATATGATACTTCATATCTCTAGATTTATAACCTCCTCCCTTCCTGAATGGAGGTTCCCATCATACAATATATATATATATATATAT
Organism: Lithobates sylvaticus; assembly: GCA_028564925.1. NCBI lineage: Eukaryota > Metazoa > Chordata > Amphibia > Anura > Ranidae > Lithobates > Lithobates sylvaticus. The sequence goes on from CM053026.1 coordinate 788,021,837, forward strand.
ATATATATAACCCCCCCCCCCCCCCCCCTCCCCTGAAGAAGGGACAGTTGGTGGAAGGAACATGTCAGGTCTGATGTCCCATCACATGACCATAGCTGTGTGTGCTCACCTCATACAATACTTCATATCTCTAGATTTAGAACTGCCTCCCTTCCTGAAAGGAGGTTCCCATCATACAATATACATATATAATCCCCCCTGAAGAAGGGACAGTTGGTGGAAGGAACATGTCAGGTCTGATGTCCCATCACATGACCATAGCTATGTGTGCTCACATTATACAATACTTCATATCTCCAGATTTATAACCTCCTCCCCTCCTGAATGGAGGTTCCCATCACACAATATATATATATATATAATCTCCCCCCCACCCCCTGAAGAAGTGACACTTGGAAGGAACATGTCGGGTCTGATGTCCCATCACATGACCATAGCTGTGTGTGCTCACCTCATATGATACTTCATATCTCTATAATTATAACCTCCTCCCCTCCTGAATGGAGGTTCCCATCATACAATATATATATATATATATATATAATCCCCCCCCCTGAAGAAGTGACAGTTGGTAGAAGAAACATGTCGGGTTTGATGTCCCATCACATGACCATAGCTGTGTGTGCTCACATTATACAATACTTCATATCTCTAGATTTATAACCTCCTCCCCTCCTGAATGGAGGTTCCCATCATACAATATATATATATATATAATCCCCCCCCCCTGAAGACGTGACAGTTGGTGGAAGGAACATGTCGGGTCTGATGTCCCATCATATGACCATAGCTGTGTGTGCTCACCTCATATGATACTTCATATCTCTAGATTTATAACCGCCTCCCTTCCTGAATGGAGGTTCCCATCATACAATATACATATATAATTCCCCCCCCCCCCTGAAGAAGTGACAGTCGGTAGAAGGAACATGTCGTGTTTGATGTCCCATCACATGACCATAGCAGTGTGTGCTCACCTCATATGATACTTCATATTATTATATTATTATTATTATACAGGATTTATATTGCGCCAACAGTTTGCGCAGCGCTTAACAAAATAAAGGCAGACATTACAATTACATAACAATTTGGTAGAAGAGGAATCAGAGGGCCCTGCTCGCTAGAGCTTACAATCTAAAAAGGAAGGGTCAAATTGATACAAGAGGTAATAGCTGTGGGGGATGAGCTGATGGAGGAAGTAAAACCGTGTTAGTTAGAAGCAGGATAGGCTTCTTTAAAGAGAAGGGATTTCAGGGATCGTCCAAAGATGGATAGATTAGGGGACAGTCGGACAGATTGGGGTAGAGAGTTCCAAAGGATGGGAGAAGCTCTGGAGAAATCCTGGGAGGAGGTGACAAGGGAGCTAGAGAGCAGGAGGTCTTGGGAGGACCGAAGAGAGCGGCTTGGTTGGTATTTTGGGACTAGGTTAGTGATGTAGCTGGGGGCGGAGTTGTGGACGGCTTTGTAAACTATTGTTAGTACTTTGAATTTTATTCGTTGGGTGAGTGGAAGCCAGTGGAGGGATTGGCAGAGAAGGGGTGGAGGACACTGAATGGTTGGTAAGGTGGATGAGTCTTGCAGCGGCATCCCTAGGTTTATAACCTCCTCCTCTCCTGAAGGGACGTTCCCATAATGTGATATAGATTTCTAATCTCCTCCCCCCCTGAAGAAGTGACAGTTGGTGGAAGGAATGTGTGGGGTCTGATATGAGTGCTCACCTCATACGATACTTGGTAATTCTAGATTTATAACCTCCTTCCCCCTTGAATAGACATTCCCATCATACAGTAAAGATTTATAATCTTCTCCTTCCCCTCTGAAGAAGTGACAGTTGGCGGAAGGAATTTGTCAGGTCTTATATCCCATCAGATAATGCTTCATTATTCTAGATTTAGAACTTCTTCCCCTGAAGAAGTGGCAGTTGGTGGAAGGAATGTGTAAAGATATCCCATCATATGGCCATAGCTGTGTGTGATCACATCATAGAATACTTCATAATTCTAGATTTTTAACTTCCTCCCCTCCTGAAGGGGCCGTCCTATCATACAAATAGGTTTATAACCTCCTCCCCCCTGAAGAAGTGGCATTTGATGGAAGGAACTTGTAAAGATATCCCTTCATATGACCATAGCAATGTGTGCCCACCTCATATGATATAGATTTATCACCCCCCCTCTCCAAAGAAGTGACAGTTGGAAGGAACGTGTTGGGTTTGATATCACATCATATAACCATAGCAGTGTGCTCACCTCACATGATACAGATCTATAACCCCCCCCCCGCTGAAAAGGTGACAGTTGGTGGAAGGAACATGTTGGGTTTTATATCCCATCATGTGACCATTGCAGAGTGTGCTTACATCATACTATATAGATCTAAAACCACCTTCCCTGAAGAAGTGACAGTTGGTGGAAAGAACGTGTCGGGTGTGATACCCCATCGTAAGATATATCATCCTACAATCTAGGTTTATAATCTTCGTCCCCCCTGAAGAAGTGACAGTTGGACGGAACGCATCGGTTCAGATTTGCCATCATATGACTATAGCTGTGTGTGCTCTCCTCATACGATATAGATTTATAACCTCCTCCCCCTGAAGAAGTGACAGTTGGTGGAAGGAGCATGTCAGGTCTGATATACCATCATATGACCATAGCAATGTGTGCTCACCTCATACTATATAGATCTATAACCTTCTCCCCCCTGAGGAAGTGACAGTTGGTGTAAGGAACGTTTCAGGTCTGATATTCCATTATGTGACCATAGCAATGTGTGCTCACCTCGTATGATATAGATTTATAACCTCCTCCTCCCTGAAGAAGTGACAGTTGGTAGACGGAGCATGTCAGGTCTGATATCCCATCATATGACCATAGCAGTGTGTGCTCACCTCATACGATATAGATTTATAACCTCCTTCTCCCCAGAAGAAGTGACAGTTAGTGGAAGGGACATGTAGAGATGCCCCATCATATGACCATAGCTGTGTGTGTGGTCACCTCATATGATAAAGATATATAACCTCCTCCTCTGAGGAAGAACTGACACTTGGTGGAAGGAACATGTTGGATCTGATGTCCCATCATATGACCATCGTCATACGATATAGACCTATAACCTCTTTTCTCCTTAAGAAGTGACAGTTGGTGGAAGGAGCGTGTTGGGTCTGATGTCCTATCATATGACCATCGTCATACGATATAGACCTATAACCTCTTCCCTCCTGAAGAAGTGACAGTTGGTGGAAGGAGCGTGTTGGGTCTGATGTCCCATCATATGACCATCGTCATACGATATAGACCTATAACCACTTCCCTCCTGAAGAAGTGACAGTTGGTGGAAGGAACGTGTTGGGTCTGATGTCCCTTCATATGGCCATCGTCATACGATATAGACCTATAACCTCTTCCCTCCTGAAGTGACAGTTGGTGGAAGGAGCGTGTTGGGTCTGATGTCCCATCATATGGCCATCGTCATACGATATAGACCTATAACCTCTTCCCTCCTGAAGAAGTGACAGTTGGTGGAAGGAGCGTGTTGGGTCTGATGTCCCATCATATGGCCATCGTCATACGATATAGACCTATAACCTCTTCCCTCCTGAAGAAGTGACAGTTGGTGGAAGGAGCGTGTTTGGTCTGATGTCCCATCATATGACCATCGTCATACGATATAGACATATAACCTCTTCCCTCCTGAAGAAGTGACAGTTGGTGGAAGGAGCGTGTTTGGTCTGATGTCCCATCATATGACCATCGTCATACGATATAGACATATAACCTCTTCCCTCCTGAAGAAGTGACAGTTGGTGGAAGGAGCGTGTTGGGTCTGATGTCCCATCATATGGCCATCGTCATACGATATAGACCTATAACCACTTCCCTCCTGAAGAAGTGACAGTTGGTGGAAGCGGTGATCTCAGCATCAGCTTTAGCAGCCACTATCGGGCTTTCCGGTAAAAGTGATGACTGTCATGGGGCTCCCAAAGTGCTGCATGTCCCCCCCTTGATGGCACCTGCAGGAAACTGCTTGTACATCGAGAGCAGGAAGAACATCCGTTTCCCTGATCCCTCCTGATACCCCAGGAGGGGCATGTATGACATCACTTCCGGGGTCACAGCTGTCATTCTGTGTATGCAGGAAATTTTCAAAAATTCCCCGGGAAGGCAGGTGGTTAAGCCGGCCACAATCTGGGGGGGGGGGCTTCCTGGGGGGGAATATACTCAGGTCTTCGGAATCTGGGGGACCTCCTTCTACGAGGGGAATATACTAAGGTCTTCAGATACTGGGGGACCCCCTCCCCAGGGGAAATAACTCAGGTCTTCAGAATTTGGGGGACCTCCATCCCTGGGGGAATATACTAAGGTCTTCAGAATTTGGGGGTCCTTCCTCCTCAGTGGGAAAACACTAAGGTCTTCAGAATCTGGGGGACCCCCTCCCCGGGGGGAATATACTAAGGTCTTCAGAATCTGGGGGACCCCCTCCCCGGGGGGAATATACTAAGGTCTTCAGAATCTGGGGGACCCCCTCCCTGGGGGGAATATACTAAGGTCTTTAGAACCTGGGGGACCCCCTCCCTGGGGGGAATATACTAAGGTCTTTAGAACCTGACCTTAGCATATTCTCCCTGGGAAGAGGGTCCCCCAGATTCTGAAGACCTTAGTATATTCCCCCCAGGGAGGGGGTCCCCCAGATTCTGAAGACCTTAGTATATTCCCCCCGGGGAGGGGGTCCCCCAGATTCTGAAGACCTTAGTATATTCCCCCCGGGGAGGGAGTCCCCCAGATTCTGAAGACCTGAGTATATTCCTCCTGGGGAGGGGGTCCCCCAGATTCTGAAGACCTTAGTATATTCCCCCCGGGGAGGGGGTCCCCCAGATTCTGAAGACCTTAGTATATTAACCCTCAAGAGGGGGTCCCCCAGATTCTGAAGACCTTAGTATATTCCCCCCAGGGAGGGGGTCCCCCAGATTCTGAAGACCTTAGTATATTCCCCACGGGGAGGGGGTCCCCCAGATTCTGAAGACCTTAGTATATTCCTCCCGGGGAGGGGGTCCCCCAGATTCTGAAGACCTTAGTATATTCCCCACGGGGAGGGGGTCCCCCAGATTCTGAAGACCTTAGTATATTCCTCCCGGGGAGGGGGTCCCCCAGATTCTGAAGACCTTAGTATATTCCCCACGGGGAGGGGGTCCCCCAGATTCTGAAGACCTTAGTATATTCCCCCCGGGGAGGGGGTCCCCCAGATTCTGAAGACCTTAGTATATTCCCCCCGGGGAGGGGGTCCCCCAGATTCTGAAGACCTTAGTCTGCAGTGCATATGTGCTGACAGCTACAGAGTAGACCAATCAGCAGGCAGGGGGCGTGTCCTTAAGCTGGGCTGCTAAGTGGGGTGGTCCCACGAGGCCGGTTGCAGATCTTTGGAGCGGAGGCTTCTACAGAATCTGATTGGAGGCAGCACAGACAGTTCATATTTCTTTGCAGAATGCTACTGTTGGTCTTATGGTGTTCTCTCTCTTCTGATAGGTCCGGTGTGTGCGGGGGTGGTCGGTCTGAAGATGCCGCGGTATTGTCTGTTTGGAGATACGGTGAATACGGCATCTAGGATGGAGTCCAATGGAGAAGGTGAATATCCTCCACAATATCATCAGGAAGTAGGAAATACCCCAATACATTTCACCCCCAGTCAGAACAGGGGCATGGAGCTGTACCCCCCCTCCCTCCAGGGTCAGAACAGGGGCATGGAGCTGTACCCCCCCTCCCTCCAGGGTCAGAACAGGGGCATGGAGCTGTACCCCCCTCCCTCCAGGGTCAGAACAGGGGCATGGAGCTGTACCCCCCTCCCTCCAGGGTCAGAACAGGGGCATGGAGCTGTACCCCCCTCCCTCCAGGGTCAGAACAGGGGCATGGAGCTGTACCCCCCTCCCTCCAGGGTCAGAACAGGGGGATGGGGCTGTACCCCCCTCCCTCCAGGGTCAGAACAGGGGCATGGAGCTGTACCCCCCCTCCCTCCAGGGTCAGAACAGGGGGATGGGGCTGTACCCCCCTCCCTCCAGGGTCAGAACAGGGGCATGGAGCTGTACCCCCCCTCCCTCCAGGGTCAGAACAGGGGGATGGGGCTGTACCCCCCTCCCTCCAGGGTCAGAACAGGGGCATGGAGCTGTACCCCCCCTCCCTCCAGGGTCAGAACAGGGGCATGGAGCTGTACCCCCCCTCCCTCCAGGGTCAGAACCGGGGTATGGAGCTGTACCCCCCCCTCCCAAGGGTCAGAACCAGGGCATGGAGCTGTACCCCCTCCCTCCAGGGCCAGAACAGGGGCATGGAGCTGTACCCCCCCTCCCCCCAGGGTCAGAACAGGGGCATGGAGCTGTACCCCCTCCCTCCAGGGCCAGAACAGGGGCATGGAGCTGTACCCCCCCTCCCTCCAGGGTCAGGACAGGGGCATGGAGCTGTACCCCCTCCCTCCAGGGTCAGAACAGGGGCATGGAGCTGTACCCCCCTCCCTCCAGGGTCAGAACAGGGGCATGGAGCTGTACCCCCCCTCCCTCCAGGGTCAGAACAGGGGCATGGAGCTGTACCCCCCTCCCTCCAGGGTCAGAACAGGGGCATGGAGCTGTACCCCCCCTCCCTCCAGGGTCAGAACCGGGGTATGGAGCTGTACCCCCCCCTCCCAAGGGTCAGAACCAGGGCATGGAGCTGTACCCCCCCCTCCCTCCAGGGCCAGAACAGGGGCATGGAGCTGTACCCCCTCCCTCCAGGGCCAGAACAGGGGCATGGAGCTGTACCCCCTCCCTCCAGGGTCAGAACAGGGGCATGGAGCTGTACCCCCCCCTCCCTCCAGGGTCAGAACAGGGGCATGGAGCTGTACCCCCTCCCTCCAGGGCCAGAATAGGGGAATGGAGATATACCCCCCTCCCCCCAGGGTCAGAACAGGGGCATGGAGCTGTACCCCCCTTCCTCCAGGGCCAGAATAGGGGAATGGAGATATACCTCTCTCCCTCAGGGTCAATATATTGGGGGCGGAGCTGTACCCCCCTCTCCCCAGGGTCAGAACAGGGGGATGGGGCTGTACCCCCCTCTCCCCAGGGTCAGAACGGGGGGTGGAGCTTTCACCCTCCCAGGACCAGAACAGGGGGGCAGAGTTTTACCCCTCTTCCCCTAGGCAAGAACAAGGGAATGGAGGGGGTACTCTGGTGGTTCTCACCGTCTTTTGCTTGTCTCTTATTTTCTTTTCTCAGCTCTCAAAATCCACATTTCTTCGGCAACCAAAGAAGTCTTAGATGAATTGAATTGCTTTCAACTGGAACTTCGGGGAGATATAGAAATGAAGGTAAATACAGAAGAGAGGAAGGGATAGTGCTCAGGAAAGTGGAGGCTATGAGGGTGGAGGGAGCAGACTGATGGATGAGGGTGGAGGAAAGAGGTTGGTGGAGATTATGAGGGTGTGGGGTAGGTTACACTATGTGGGATAGGCTGTGTGGGAAAGGTTGTGTTGGGTAGGTTATGTAGGTTACACTGTGTGGGAAAGGTTGTGTGGGGTAGGTTACGCTATGTGGGATAGGCTGTGTGGGGTAGGTTATACTATATGGGGATAGGCTGTGTGGGGTAGGTTATACTATATGGGATAGGCTGTGTGGGGTAGGTTAGGTAGGTTACGCTATGTAGGATAGGCTGTGTGGGAAAGACTGTGTTGGGTAGGTTACACTGTGTGGGGAAGTTTTGCTATGTAGGGTAGGTTACGCTATGTGGGATAGGTTACGTAGGTTATACTATATGGGATAGGCTGTGTGGGGTAGGTTACACTTTGTGGGAAAGGTTGTGTTAGGTAGGTTATGTAGGTTACACTGTGTGGGGAAGTTTGTGTGGGGTAGGCTTTGCTATGTGGGATAGGCTGTGTGGGGTAGGTTATACTATGTGGGGTAGGTTACGCCATGTGGGATAGGCTGTGTGGGGTAGGTTACGCCATGTGGGATAGGCTGTGTGGGGTAGGTCATACTATGTGGGATAGGCTGTGTGGGGTAGGTTATACTATGTGGGATAGGCTGTGTGGGGTAGGTTACGCTATGTGGGATAGGCTGTGTGGGAAAGATTGTGTTGGGTAGGTTACACTGTGTGGGGTAGGTTACGCTATGTGGGATAGGCTGTGTGGGAAAGATTGTGTTGGGTAGGTTACACTGTGTGGGGTAGGTTTTGCTATGTGGGGTAAGTTTTGCTATGTGGGATAGGCTGTGTGGGGTAGGTTACGCTATGTGGGATAGGTTGTGTGGGGTAGGTTAGGTAGGTTACGCTATGTGGGATAGGCTGTGTGGGGTAGGTTAGGTAGGTTACACTATATGGGATAGGCTGTGTGGGGTAGGTTAGGTAGGTTACGCCATGTGGGATAGGCTGTGTGGGGTAGGTTGTGTGGGATAGCCCAGCTCTTGTCTCCCTCTTGTTGTCTTTGGAGATATGGGATAGGCTGTGTGATGGTAGGTTACGTAGGTTATACTATATGGGATAGGCTGTGTGGGGTAGGTTACACTGTGTGGGAAAGGTTGTGTTGGGTAGGTTATGTAGGTTACACTGTGTGGGGAAGTTTGTGTGGGGTAGGTTATGCCATGTGGGATAGGCTGTGTGGGGTAGGTTATACTATGTGGGATAGGCTGTGTGGGGTAGGTTAGGTAGGTTACACTATATGGGATAGGCTGTGTGGGGTAGGTTAGGTAGGTTACGCCATGTGGGATAGGTTGTGTGGGGTAGGTTAGGTAGGTTATGCCATGTGGGATAGGCTGTGTGGGGTAGGCTGTGTGGGGTAGGTTAGGTAGGTTACGCCATGTGGGATAGGCTGTGTGGGGTAGGTTGTGTGGAATAGCCCAGCTCTTGTCTCCCTCTTGTTGTCTTTGGAGATATGGGATAGGCTGTATGGTGGTAGGTTACGTAGGTTATACTATATGGGATAGGCTTTGTGGGGTAGGTTACACTGTGTGAGAAAGGTTGTGTTGGGTAGGTTATGTAGGTTACACTGTGTGGGGAAGTTTGTGTGGGGTAGGTTTTGCTATGTGGGGTAGGTTATGCCATGTGGGGTAGGCTGTGTGGGGTAGGTTACGCTATGTGGGATAGGCTGTGTGGGAAAGATTGTGTTGGGTAGGTTACACTGTGTGGGGTAGGTTTTGCTATGTGGGGTAGGTTACGCTATGTTGGATAGGCTGTGTGGGGTGGGTTACGCCATGTGGGATAGGTTGTGTGGGATAGGCTGTGTGGGGTAGGTTGTGTGGGATAGGTTGTGTGGGGTAGGTTGTGTGGGGTAGGTTACGCTATGTGGGATAGGCTATGTGGGGTAGGTTGTGTGGGGTAGGTTACGCTATGTGGGATAGGCTGTGTGGGGTAGGCTGTGTGGGGTAGGTTGTGTGGGGTAGGTTAGGTAGGTTACGCTATGTGGGATAGGCTGTGTGGGGTAGGTTGTGTGGGGTAGGTTACGCTATGTGGGATAGGTTGTGTGGGGTAGGTTGTGTGGGGTAGGCTGTGTGGGGTAGGCTGTGTGGGGTAGGCTACGCTATGTGGGATAGGCTGTGTGGGGTAGGTTAGGTAGGTTACGCTATGTGGGATAGGCTGTGTGGGGTAGTTTATGCCATGTGGGGTAGGCTGTGTGGGGTAGGTTGTGTGGGATAGGTTGTGTGGGGTAGGTTGTGTGGGATAGGCTGTGTGGGGTAGTTTATGCCATGTGGGATAGGCTGTGTGGGGTAGGTTATGCCATGTGGGATAGGTTGTGTGGGGTAGTTTATGCCATGTGGGATAGGCTGTGTGGGGTAGGTTGTGTGGGGTAGGTTATGCCATGTGGGATAGGTTGTGTGGGGTAGTTTATGCCATGTGGGGTAGGCTGTGTGGGGTAGGTTGTGTGGGATAGGTTGTGTGGGGTAGGTTGTGTGGGATAGGCTGTGTGGGGTAGTTTATGCCATGTGGGATAGGCTGTGTGGGGTAGGTTATGCCATGTGGGATAGGCTGTGTGGGGTAGGTTGTGTGGGGTAGTTTATGCCATGTGGGGTAGGTTGTGTGGGGTAGGTTATGCCATGTGGGGTAGGTTGTGTGGGGTAGGTTATGCCATGTGGGATAGGTTGTGTGGGGTAGTTTATGCCATGTGGGGTAGGTTGTGTGGGGTAGGTTATGCCATGTGGGGTAGGTTGTGTGGGGTAGGTTATGCCATGTGGGGTAGGTTGTGTAGGGTAGCCCAGCTGATGTGCCCCTCTTGTTGTCTTCCAGGGTAAAGGGAAGATGAGGACCTTCTGGCTCCTGGGGGAAATGACAGAAGACGACATTATCTGAGACTCTCTGGTTCTCTATCAGGCCAGTCCTGAGCTCCTCAATAGACTAATGTGGGGACTGAGCTTTCCTCCGCCCGGAGACCATCGATTCCAGATGCCTCCCTGGTTGGAGCACCAGGCACCGACCCTTACTTCTCTTTTCTCTGGGAACGAGTCATTACGCACCAGCTAATTGGCCAATTCCTGACCTACCACGTGGTCAGGTGGCCCCAATCAGATATGACCTGCGGCCCAAGAGGGCTTGTGAAGCCGCCAACATTGCAGGAGGCGATGCAGGGCCGGGATACGAAGGCGAAGGGTCGCTCTAATCTTCGGCTTGCTGAACTTCATGATGGAAAAGGCAGTTTGAGTAGAAATGGATCCAAGCTACCAATTTCCTGCCACGTCACCGGCGGGGGGGTCTCAGTCTTATCTGTGGATGCCGTGCAGATCTCCACCTTCCATACCGATTCTTATCACCATCTTCTCCTGCGCTGACCTGTGAATCCCTTCCCCCATCCCCACCACCAGGGACAGCCGAGAATTGCACCGGGACTGTCCACCCATCAGCGATAAGAACTGCACCCCCCCCCCCCCCCCCAGTGCCGGCGACGTGGCACAGCGAAGATCCACGTGGAAGAATTATCACTTCATTATAATAGAAAACTCATTTCAGGGCGGAGACTCGGATAAACCAAAGGGGTGGAGTGTCTCCCCGCCATCAGCAAGGTGTATATTATGTGAATAATGGCAGTTGTACTGAGTCCGTGGCACATTCAGCCTTAAATAAAGTAAATTACATCCTAAAACCGGCTTACGTGGTATGTGCTTGTCCGCTATTGGACGACAGGAACCAGCCAATAGAACAGCTTGTACAGAAGTCTGCCGGGGGCACCGGATGGGTATACCTCCTCCAATGACAATACAGGAGGTCCTCCACCAGCTCACACCCGGGCTTATAACAACAAGCTTTATTGGGGCCATATTGGGTCAGACAGACGTTCTATACCCCAGTGAGGTGTGACACATTTCAGCCAATGGGCTTAATTATTGGGTGAAGCCCTGCCCATTGGGCATCAATGTCATCTCTGATGGGAATAGAATGTCTGTCTGACCCAATGTGCCACCAATAAAGCTTGTTGAAGTTCAGAATAAAATACAATGTAGCTCATGTGTGTGTATTCTGGAGAAGGTGGATCCCGGAGAGCCTGGGCCCCCACGTGGCCGGCTGCTGCATGTCATTTATACATGTGTGTGTATTCTGGAGAAGGTGGATCCCGGAGAGCCTGGGCCCCCACGTGGCCGGCTGCTGCATGTCATTTATACATGTGTGTATCAGTAGGAAGTACACTAAATATTTCCGGAGACCCTTAACCTGAAAGTTACGTCCACCCACAGAGGCCCTTTAGTGGTAGGTAGCCCTTTGTTATACCCCAGGCTGGCCTCACACCTATTCTCTGCATTAAAAAAAAGTGTTACCGCAGTGCATGGCCCTGTATAACGTGCCCGGGGGGCCCATCCAGCACACACGTTCAGAAGGTGGTGACAGACCAGCACAGGCCACGTGTCGTGGTACAGGTATGGTCCTCCTCCTGTTCCTCAATGTTGGCAGTCAATACAAAATAAATGCAACAACATGTGAAATACTACATGATAGAGGACTGGTTCGGTATTTATCTATATCACCCCCCCTCCCCCCTGATCTGACCCATTCACCCCTCCCCAGCTGCAGTGTAGACAACACTGCTCACATTGGTGGAGGTAAGTAGGCCACCCCGGGAGATGGATGGTTCAGCTTATTTAGTGGCCTTGGGGTTAAAATAAATGATCTCCAGGCTCCTCCTGATTGCTGACATCAGAAAAAACATAAAACGAAATACTCCCCCGAGTTGGTGGTTTGAAAAAACCAAAGCGAACCAAAAAGTCATATAGTCCCCTCCCAAAGAGGAAGCACCCTTCCCTTACACCCCCCAGGGCTCAAGACTCCTGATTGGGGGTAAAGCACACTCAGGTCCACCTAGCCAAAAGCCCCAATGGGTCCCGCTTCTCATAATCACCCAAAGGCAACCAATGAGTACTTGGTGGGGGGCTCTCCAGAAGATCCTCCCGCATCTCATAATCACCCAAAGCCAACCAATGAGTACTTGGTGGAGGGGCTCTCCAGAAGATCCTCGGCTCCTCATAATCACCCAAAGGCAACCAATGAGTACTGGGTGGGGGGTTCTCCAGAAGATCCTCGGCTCCTCATGATCACCCAAAGGCAACCAATGAGTACTGGGTGGGGGGTTCTCCAGAAGATCCTCGGCTCCTCATGATCACCCAAAGCCAACCAATGAGTACTTGGTGGAGGGGCTCTCCAGAAGATCCTCCCGCTTCTCATAATCACCCAAAGGCAACCAATGAGTACTTGGTGGGGGGGCTCTCCAGAAGATCCTCGGCTCCTCATAATCACCCAAAGGCAACCAATGAGTACTTGGTGGGGGGGGGGGGGGGGCTCTCCAGAAGATCCTCGGCTCCTCATAATCACCCAAAGACAACCAATGAGTACTTGGTGGGGGGGGGGCTCTCCAGAAGATCCTCGGCTCCTCATAATCACCCAAAGGCAACCAATGAGTACTGGGTGGGGGGGGCTCTCCAGAAGATCCTCCCGCTTCTCATAATCACCCAAAGCCAACCAATGAGTACTGGGTGGAGGGGCTCTCCAGAAGATCCTCCCACTTTTCATAATCACCCAAAGCCAACCAATGAGTACTGGGTGGGGGCTCACCAAAAAAATGCTCCCACTCCTCATGATCACACAAAGCCAACCAAAGGTGGGGGGCTCTCCAGAAGACAGACCCCTAAGGCAGGGGGAGGAAGGAAGCTAAGGGCCACACTTATCTTTCAGACTTCAGGGTAGGCCTGAAGAACCACACCTTACCATCGGTGGATGGGAAAAAGCACACATATCAAGTTCAGTGAGGAACACATGGAGAGCAAATAAATAAAAAGGTTGCAGTGTAGATACAATGGTAGGCCTGGCAGTCTGGTAACAAGAATTGCCCCGGTCATGGCTAAAACGCTTAGCCATTGAGGCCTTGTGCAGAAAAAGTCACGTGGTGTTGTGGTCTACTGCCTGTTTTCACAGTGGGGTTTCAATACTATATAATATGGTGATACTAGGGGCACCCCTGGATAATATTTGCCTGGAGCTGGCATTTAATAGAATATAAATACCTGTAAGGCCTGCCCACTGACTGGCAGATGGCGGAAAACACGGTACATAGGTCAGGGTGACTCCAGGCACACAATGACTTTGGGGTCACGGTATGAACTCACAAGTCGGAGTGTGCAGTGTGCATCCATGAAGCCCATACATAGTGCTCCCACCACATTAAGAAACATGTCTGACGTCAGTAGGTGACCGGCTATGGCGGGTTCATAAGTGCCAAGTTTATGAGTGAAAGCCAGTATGTAGTACAATCCACCTCCACAGATCTCCCTACACACACATCATTACTGCAGATTAACGACTCCAATAAGAGACAGCAAAAAAACATTTTATTTCCTTGTTCGTCCTTCTCTGACTGGCATCATTACAGATGGTCTTCAGGCTGGCGGGTCTTTGGTAGCCGGGGAGATGCCCTGGCCCCATGGCGATTACAATGATACCGTAGTACAGGAGGAACTACACGTTTCTATAAGAGAAATTCAACAGAGCCAGCGAAAGGGACTCATTGTGATAAGACGGGATGTGACAATACTCAGACTGTCCTATCAGTCTCAGGGTGAAGTCAGGAGGTGAGCAACAGGCAGCACAGGGGTCTATAGGGACAATATGGAAAGGGGGTCCAATGTTATGCAGTAGAGTCTGAGAAGTGACACATTCAAGTATGACAAGGCTGAGAGATGGCAGAACCTGGGAGGTGAGAACTTAAGATGGTGGGCACTGGGGGTTGAGAGACAAAGAGATAGTGGGACCTGGGGGGTGAGAACCAGAGAGGCAGTGGGAACTGGGGGTGAGAACTCAAGATGGCGAGACCTGGGGGTGAAAGCCAAAGAGATAGCGGGACCTGAGGGATGAGAGTCTGAGAGATGGCGGGACCCGAGGGATGAGAGTCTGAGAGATGGCGGGACCCGAGGGATGAGAGTCTGAGAGATGGCGGGACCCGAGGGATGAGAGTCTGAGAGATGGCGGGACCCGAGGGATGAGAGTCTGAGAGATGGCGGGACCCGGTGGGACAGGGTCTGAGAGACGGCGGGACCCGGGGGGAGAGGGTCTGAGAGATGGCGGGACCTGGGGGGACAGGGTCTGAGAGACGGCGGGACCTGGGGGGACAGGGTCTGAGAGACGGCGGGACCTGGGGGGACAGGGTCTGAGAGACGGCGGGACCTGGGGGGACAGGGTCTGAGAGACGGCGGGACCTGGGGGGACAGGGTCTGAGAGACGGCGGGACCTGAGGGGAGAGGGTCTGAGAGACGGCGGGACCTGGGGGGAGAGGGTCTGAGAGTTGGCGGGACCTGGGGGGAGAGGGTCTGAGAGATGGCGGGACCTGGGGGGAGAGGGTCTGAGAGATGGCGGGACCTGGGGGGGAGAGGGTCTGAGAGATGGCGGGACCTGGGGGGGAGAGGGTCTGAGAGATGGCGGGGCCTGGGGGGAGAGGGTCTGAGAGATGGCGGGACCTGGGGGGAGAGGGTCTGAGAGATGGCGGGACCTGGGGGGAGAGGGTCTGAGAGTTGGCGGGACCTGGGGGGAGAGGGTCTGAGAGATGGAGGGACCTGGGGGGAGAGGGTCTGAGAGATAGCGGGACCTGGGGGGAGAGGGTCTGAGAGATGGCGGGACCTGGGGGGAGAGGGTCTGAGAGATGGCAGGACCTGGGGGGAGAGGGTCTGAGAGATGGCGGGACCTGAGGGGAGAGGGTCTGAGAGTTGGCGGGACCTGGGGGGAGAGGGTCTGAGAGTTGGCGGGACCTGGGGGGAGAGGGTCTGAGAGATGGCGGGACCTGGGGGGAGAGGGTCTGAGAGATGGGGGGACCTGGGGGGAGAGGGTCTGAGAGTTGGCGGGACCTGGGGGGAGAGGGTCTGAGAGATGGCGGGGCCTGGGGGGAGAGGGTCTGAGAGATGGCGGGACCTGGGGGGGGGGGGAGAGGGTCTGAGAGATGGCGGGACCTGGGGGGAGAGGGTCTGAGAGTTGGCGGGACCTGGGGGGAAAGGGTCTGAGAGATGGTGGGACCTGGGGGGAGAGGGTCTGAGAGATAGCGGGACCTGGGGGGAGAGGGTCTGAGAGATGGCGGGACCTGGGGGGAGAGGGTCTGAGAGATGGCAGGACCTGGGGGGAGAGGGTCTGAGAGATGGCGGGACCTGGGGGGAGAGGGTCTGAGAGTTGGCTGGACCTGGGGGGAGAGGGTCTGAGAGTTGGCGGGACCTGGGGGGAGAGGGTCTGAGAGATGGCGGGACCTGGGGGGAGAGGGTCTGAGAGATGGGGGGACCTGGGGGGAGAGGGTCTGAGAGTTGGCGGGACCTGGGGGGAGAGGGTCTGAGAGATGACGGGACCCAGGGATGGTAGGGGGAGGGGTTAGGAATTTGAAGAATTGAGGAATCTGGGAGATACGATAACATTGGGCTGTAAGGATCAGAGATCTGTCGGCACATGCAGATAAGTGTCCGGGGATGCCATTTACAATGTCCAGGGTGCCATGTCCGGTGGTGTGACATGTGGATGATGAGGATGATGTTGAAGGTGTGGATACGGATGATGATATCCAAGGTGTGGATACGGATGATGATGTTGAAGGTGTGGAACGGATGACGCTCACATGTTGGGATAATTCTCCAGACTGTAGGGAACAGGTTGGTCCAGATACTGGGATATCGGGGTAGAGAAAGCTGAACTCTTTTTGAAGGGAGTGTCCCGGCTCCGGACGTCTGATACCCCCTAATGTGAAAAAACAAGACATGACTGTCAGGATGGGACACCTCAGCGACACCTCCCACCCGTTTGCTATAGTAAATTATATCTACAGCATAAATCTTTGTTTCTAGTTTGGGTGGAGTGGGATAGAAATAGAGAAGTGGGGAAAATCCTCAGATATTTATTATCAGGTCAGGTGTCCCCATCGGAGGAGTTTCCTGCTCTTCCTGTTCTGGTGGCAACACAAAAATATGGATTTTGTCCTCACTTCCTGTCTCAGTGACATCACTTCCTGTCTCAGTGACATCACTTCCTGTCTCGGTGACATCACTTCCTGTCTCAGTGACATTGGGGACAAGAGTGAGACACCCAAAATCCACCCAAAAGTGTAATTTCCATGGAGTTCAGTTGGTAGAGTGGAGACACCCACTGCCATCCTATATTACTGGAGGCCACCGTCAGCAGGATCTCCCCGTTCTGACGCTGCCCATCCCCCGTCACAAATGAAATCTTACCGTGACACCGCGCAGGTTCTCTGTCCAGAAGGTGACGGCCTGATCCGTACAATAATCCTGACTCTGAAATACACCGAAAACAGCCCAAGTCAGAATTCTCAGAGATGGGATCCCATCCGCCATCCCACCACGTACCATCCACCATCCCACCACGTACCATCCACCATCCCACCACGTACCATCCACCATCCCACCACGTACCATCCACCATCCACCATCCCACCATGTACCATCCACCATCCCACCACGTACCATCCACCATCCCACCACGTACCATCCACCATCCCACCACGTACCATCCACCATCCCACCACGTACCATCCACCATCCCACCACGTACCATCCACCATCCCACCACGTACCATCCACCATCCCACCACGTACCATCCACCATCCCACCACGTACCATCCACCACCCCACCACGTACCATCCACCACCCCACCACATACCATCCACCATCCCACCACATACCATCCACCACCCCACCACATACCATCCACCATATACCATCCACCATATACCATCCACCATCCCACCACGTACCATCCACCATCCCACCACGTACCATCCACCATCCCACCACGTACCATCCACCATCCACCATGCCACCACGTACCATCCACCATCCCACCACATACCATCCCACCACGTACCACCCACCATCCACCATGCCACCACGTACCATCCACCATCCCACCACATACCATCCCACCACGTACCACCCACCATCCACCATGCCACCACGTACCATCCACCATCCCACCACATACCATCCCACCACGTACCACCCACCATCCACCATCCACCATGCCACCACGTACCATCCACCATCCCACCACGTACCATCCACCATCCACCATCCCACCATGTACCATCCACCATCCACCACATACCATCCACCATCCCACCACATACCATCCACCATCCCACCACGTACCATCCACCATCCCACCACGTACCATCCACCATCCCACCACGTACCATCCACCATCCACCATCCACCATCCCACCACGTACCATCC
The DNA here is from genome assembly GCA_028564925.1 of Lithobates sylvaticus. NCBI lineage: Eukaryota > Metazoa > Chordata > Amphibia > Anura > Ranidae > Lithobates > Lithobates sylvaticus. The sequence continues at coordinate 788,039,544 of CM053026.1, forward strand.
ACCATCCCACCACGTACCATCCACCATCCCACCACGTACCATCCACCATCCCACCACGTACCATCCACCATCCCACCACGTACCATCCACCACCCCACCACGTACCATCCACCACCCCACCACATACCATCCACCACCCCACCATATACCATCCACCATCCCACCACGTACCATCCACCATCCCACCACGTACCATCCACCATCCCACCACGTACCATCCACCATCCACCATGCCACCACGTACCATCCACCATCCCACCACGTACCATCCCACCACGTACCACCCACCATGCCACCACGTACCATCCACCATCCCACCACATACCATCCCACCACGTACCACCCACCATCCACCATGCCACCACGTACCATCCACCATCCCACCACATACCATCCACCATCCCACCACGTACCATCCACCATCCCACCACGTACCATCCACCATCCCACCACGTACCATCCACCATTCCACCACGTACCATCCACCATCCCACCACGTACCATCCACCATGTACCATCCACCACCCCACCACATACCATCCACCACCCCACCATATACCATCCACCATCCCACCACGTACCATCCACCATCCCACCATGTACCATCCACCATCCCACCACGTACCATCCACCATCCCACCACGTACCATCCACCATCCACCATGCCACCACGTACCATCCACCATCCCACCACGTACCACCCACCATCCACCATGCCACCACGTACCATCCACCATCCCACCACATACCATCCCACCACGTACCACCCACCATCCACCATGCCACCACGTACCATCCACCATCCCACCACATACCATCCACCATCCCACCACGTACCATCCACCATCCCACCACGTACCATCCAGCATCCCACCACGTACCATCCACCATCCAGCATCCCACCACGTACCATCCACCATCCCACCACATACCATCCACCATCCACCATCCCACCACGTACCATCCCACCACGTACCATCCACCATTCCACCGCGTACCATCCACCATCCCACCACGTACCATCCACCATCCACCATCCCACCACATACCATCCACCATCCACCATCCCACCACGTACCATCCACCATCCCACCACGTACCATCCACCATCCCACCACGTACCATCCACCATCCCACCACGTACCATCCACCATCCCACCACGTACCATCCACCATCCACCATCCCACCACATACCATCCACCATCCCACCACCTACCATCCACCATCCCACCACATACCATCCACCATCCCACCACATACCATCCACCATCCCACCACATACCATCCACCATCCCACCATGTACCATCCCCCATCCACCATCCTACCACATACCATCTCATCCCATCCCATTACTTCCCATTACATACCATCCACCATCCCATCCCTTCCATCATTCCATCCTATCCCACCACATCCAATACTATCTATTTCCCTATCCCATCCGCCATCCCATCCCTTCCCATTACATACCATCCACCATCCCACCAGGTACCATCCACCATCCCTTCCCACCACATACCATCCACCATCCCACCAGGTACCATCCACCATCCCTTCCCACCACATACCATCCACCATCCCACCAGGTACCATCCACCATCCCTTCCCACCACATACCATCCACCACCCCATCACAATCCATCCTATTACATCCACCGTCCCATGTACCATCACTTCCCTTCCCCCATCCCATCTGCCATCCCATCCATGGGACCTACCTTGGTGGGAAGAGACGTCTGTGGCACAAAGCCATCAACATGGAAATCTCGCTTTGTGGTGGACTCCACTTCTCCGACCTCCTCCACTGCACATGTCAGCGCTTCACATACTTCCTGACTGAGAGAGCAAAGAGACCCCCAACATGTATATGAGTTCTATATACAGGGAGAGTATATACATTGTATACAGGGTATGTGATGGAGTATATATACATTGTATACAGGGTATGTGATGGAGAGTATATACATTGTATACAGGGTATGTGATGGAGTATATATACATTGTATACAGGGTATGTGATGGGGTATATATACATTGTATACAGGGTATGTGATGGGGTATATATACATTGTATACAGGGTATGTGATGGGGGTATATATACATTGTATACAGGGTATGTATATATACATTGTATACAGTATAGAGATCTGATGTCTATGGGGGTCATCAAGGACGCACTATAATGGGGGTATAGAGTATACAATGGGGGGCCCCTGGGTGTGGAGGGTGATGACAATGTAGCCCAGATGTGGAGCAGTCGGGGGAGGGGTGCGCCCCGTCTCCTCTGTCCCGCACATACAAAGGGCCAATTGTCCCAGTCCTGGCCAGTTAATGGGAAGCAGACCTGCAGGCTCCGCTCAGACGGCGCGGCGTTCCCGGAAGAAGGGGGGTGCCGGCTGTGCTGTGTGTACAGTGTGGTCTCTCACCCCTCATCCAATACAGTCCAGGAAGAGCACACTCTACTACCCAGAGACACTCTACTACCCATAGACACTCTACTACCCAGAGACACTCTACTACCCAGAGACACTCTACTACCCATAGACACTCTACTACCCAGAGACACTCTACTACCCAGAGACACTCTACTACCCAGAGACACTCTACTACCCAGAGACACTCTACTACCCAGAGACACTCTACTACCCAGAGACACTCTACTACCCATAGACACTCTACTACCCAGAGACACTCTACTACCCAGAGACACTCTACTACCCAGAGACACTCACCCACACCACTCTACTACCCATAGACACTCTACTACCCAGAGACACTCTACTACCCAGAGACACTCTACTACCCAGAGACACTCTACTACCCAGAGACACTCTACTACCCAGAGACACTCACCCACACCACTCTACTACCCAGAGACACTCTACTACCCAGAGACACTCTACTACCCAGAGACACTCTACTACCCATAGACACTCACCCACACCACTCTACTACCCAGAGACACTCTACTACCCAGAGACACTCTACTACCCAGAGACACTCACCCACACCACTCTACTACCCATAGACACTCTACTACCCAGAGACACTCTACTACCCAGAGACACTCTACTACCCAGAGACACTCTACTACCCAGAGACACTCTACTACCCATAGACACTCACCCACACCACTCTACTACCCATAGACACTCTACTACCCAGAGACACTCTACTACCCAGAGACACTCTACTACCCAGAGACACTCTACTACCCAGAGACACTCTACTACCCAGAGACACTCTACTACCCAGAGACACTCTACTACCCAGAGACACTCACCAACACCACTCTACTACCCATAGACACTCTACTACCCAGAGACACTCTACTACCCAGAGACACTCTACTACCCAGAGACACTCACCCACACCACTCTACTACCCAGAGACACTCTACTACCCAGAGACACTCTACTACCCAGAGACACTCTACTACCCAGAGACACTCACCCACACCACTCTACTACCCATAGACACTCTACTACCCAGAGACACTCTACTACCCAGAGACACTCTACTACCCAGAGACACTCTACTACCCAGAGACACTCTACTACCCAGAGACACTCACCCACACCACTCTACTACCCATAGACACTCTACTACCCAGAGACACTCTACTACCCAGAGACACTCTACTACCCAGAGACACTCTACTACCCAGAGACACTCACCCACACCACTCTACTACCCATAGACACTCTACTACCCATAGACACTCTACTACCCAGAGACACTCTACTACCCATAGACACTCTACTACCCATAGACACTCTACTACCCAGAGACACTCACCCACACCACTCTACTACCCATAGACACTCTACTACCCATAGACACTCACCCACACCACTCTACTACCCATAGACACTCTACTACCCATAGACACTCTACTACCCATAGACACTCACCCACACCACTCTACTACCCATAGACACTCTACTACCCAGAGACACTCTACTACCCATAGACACTCTACTACCCATAGACACTCTACTACCCATAGACACTCACCCACACCACTCTACTACCCATAGACACTCTACTACCCATAGACACTCACCCACACCACTCTACTACCCATAGACACTCACCCACACCACTCTACTACCCACAGACACTCTACTACCCACAGACACTCTACTACCCACAGACACTCTACTACCCACAGACACTCTACTACCCATAGACACTCACCCACACCACTCTACTACCCATAGACACTCTACTACCCATAGACACTCACCCACACCACTCTACTACCCACAGACACTCTACTACCCACAGACACTCTACTACCCACAGACACTCTACTACCCACAGACACTCTACTACCCACAGACACTCTACTACCCACAGACACTCTACTACCCACAGACACTCTACTACCCACAGACACTCTACTACCCACAGACACTCTACTACCCACAGACACTCTACTACCCACAGACACTCTACTACCCACAGACACTCTACTACCCACAGACACTCTACTACCCACAGACACTCTACTACCCACAGACACTCTACTACCCACAGACACTCTACTACCCACAGACACTCTACTACCCAGAGACACTCTACTACCCAGAGACACTCTACTACCCAGAGACACTCTACTACCCAGAGACACTCTACTACCCAGAGACACTCTACTACCCAGAGACACTCTACTACCCAGAGACACTCCACTACCCAGAGACACTCCACTACCCAGAGACACTCTACTACCCATAGACACTCTACTACCCATAGACACTCACCCACACCACTCTACTACCCAAAGACACTCTACTACCCATAGACACTCTACTACCCAGAGACACTTACTGCTAGACCGTCTACTGGGGGAACAATGCGATAAGGACTGAAAAATTCCAACATCAACCTGAACTCACACTGGATACTACAATTCTAACCAGCATGGAGGAACTCTGTCATAGAGATGTCTATGGGGGTCAGGCAGGTGTCTTCAGCTGAGGATCATATAGGGGAGCGGTGATCTGATGTCTATGGGGGTCAGGCAGGTGTCTTCAGCTGAGGATCATATAGGGGAGCGGTGATCTGATGTCTATGGGGGTCAGGCAGGTGTCTTCAGCTGAGGATCATATAGGGGAGCGGTGATCTGATGTCTATGGGGGTCAGGCAGGTGTCTTCAGCTGAGGATCATATAGGGGAGCGGTGATCTGATGTCTATGGGGGTCAGGCAGGTGTCTTCAGCTGAGGATCATATAGGGGAGCGGTGATCTGACGTCTATGGGAGTCAGGCAGAAGCATTCAGCTGAAGATCATATAGGGGAGCGGTGATCTGATGTCTATGGGAGTCAGGCAGAAGCATTCAGCTGAGGATCATATAGGGGAGCGGTGATCTGATGTCTATGGGGGTCAGGCAGGAGCATTCAGCTGAAGATCATATAGGGGAGCAGTGATCTGATGTCTATGGGGGTCAGCCAGGTGTCTTCAGCTGAGGATCATATAGGGGAGCGGTGATCTGATGTCTATGGGGGTCAGCCAGGTGTCTTCAGCTGAGGATCATATAGGGGAGTGGTGATCTGATGTCTATGGGAGTCAGGCAGGAGCATTCAGCTGAAGATCATATAGGGGAGCGGTGATCTGATGTCTATGGGGGTCAGCCAGGTGTCTTCAGCTGAGGATCATATAGGGGAGCGGTGATCTGATGTCTATGGGAGTCAGGCAGGAGCATTCAGCTGAGGATCATATAGGGGAGCGGTGATCTGATGTCTATGGGAGTCAGGCAGGAGCATTCAGCTGAGGATCATATAGGGGAGCGGTGATCTGATGTCTATGGGGGTCAGGCAGGAGCATTCAGCTGAGGATCATATAGGGGAGCAGTGATCTGATGTCTATGGGGGTCAGCCAGGTCACAACTCCTTGTTATCAGAGGGTTGCCCCTTTCTTTTTCTGTATAGGAATATCAGATGTTGGTGGAACCTTCCTTCAGAGGTCTTCATCTCTTTATGGTTGACTACAGACCCTTATCTGCTGTTGTTGCTGAGCGGTTCTTTGTGTCGTCCCTATAGACCAGGCGGTCCCTGGAGTGCTCTCAGCCAGATGGCTAGGGGAAGGGGTCTTCTCTTACTCTAAAGTGGCTTATTAGGGGTCTTCAAGAGAAGAAATAAGAGAGGAAATAAGAGAAGAAATAAGAGATGAAATAGGAGATGAAATAGGAGATGAAATAGGAGATGAAGCTCCTTAGCAGCTACTCTGACCCCACAAGGAGATGATTGGACGCCTTGTTGTATAGCAGCCATATACACACCGCCATCTTCACTGCAAACCTTCCACAATCTCCTAGGCCAAGATGGACTCCATGGAGGAAGGTAAAGTGTGTATTTCACCAAGATTGAAATAAAATTATAAAATCACACTTACAATTTTTAAGGAATTACACAGCAAACAACCAGCAGATCCGGTGATCAGGCTGACTTGCAGAATAACGTCACATGTGATGCCCCTCCCAACACGTTTCTCTGTAACCAGCGTCATCTGGGGATATGAGACTTATTTTGGGTTTAGCAAGAAGGTTCCTTGCCGTAAATATCCTCAGATTAGAACAGGAAATGTATGCCTATAAATGACCACTAGGGGCCGGGTCCTCTTCCTCCACTGGGGGGGCCGGGTCCTCTTCCTCCACTGGGGGGGCCGGGTCCTCTTCCTCCACTGGGGGGGCCGGGTCCTCTTCCTCCACTGGGGGGGCCGGGTCCTCTTCCTCCACTGGGGGGGCCGGGTCCTCTTCCTCCACTGGGGGGACGGGTCCTCTTCCTCCACTGGGGGGGACGGGTCCTCTTCCTCCACTGGGGGGGACGGGTCCTCTTCCTCCACTGGGGGGGACGGGTCCTCTTCCTCCACTGGGGGGGACGGGTCCTCTTCCTCCACTGGGGGGGACGGGTCCTCTTCCTCCACTGGGGGCCGGGTCCTCTTCCTCCACTGGGGGGGCCGGGTCCTCTTCCTCCACTCCTCTTCCTCCACAGGGGGCCGGGTCCTCTTCCCCCACTGGGGGCCAGGTCCTCTTCCTCCACTGGGGGCCAGGTCCTCTTCCTCCACTGGGGGCCAGGTCCTCTTCCTCCACTAAAAATGGGTGGTCTGCACTGGGGGGTGTCTGTACAGCTGGGGGTGTCTGTACTGGGGGTATCTGCACCCAGGGTGGGGTGTCTGTCTTATGGGGGTCTGCACTGGGGGGGGTGTCTGCACTGGGGGGGTCTGCACCCAGGGGGGTGTCTGCACCGAGGGGGGGTCTGCACTAAGGGCGGGGGGTCTGCACTGAGGGGTGGGGGCGTGGGGGGGGGTGTTGTGGTGGGGTGGGATGGGGGGGGGGCGGGCGGTGGGGGGGGTCTGCACTGATGGGGGGGGTCTGCACTGAGGGGGGGTGTCTGTCTGTACTGAGGGGGGTGTCTGTACTGAGGGGGGTGTCTGTACTGAGGGGGGTGTCTGTACTGAGGGGGGTGTCTGTAACTGAGGGGGGGGTCTGTAACTGAGAGGGGGGTCTGTAACTGAGGGGGTCTGCACTGAGGGGGGGGGGGTATCTGTACTGAGGGGTGTCTGTACTGCTGGGGGGTCTGCTCTGAGGGGGGTCTGCACTAAGAGAGGGGGGTCTGCACTAAGAGAGGGGGGTCTATACTGTGGGAGGGTGGTCTGTACTGAGGGGGACTATAGTTGGTGGAGGGTGACACCATTTTTTTTTCGCACCGGGTGACACCAACCCTAGTGACGCCACTGCTCTTGACAATGCTCTACCACAAAACTGAGGCTTGCAAGTACAGGCAAAGTGTAGTACCAGGTCTAAAGAAACAAACAGAGATCATACAGGAACCGCCCATACCTGAACTGCTGGTAGAGGAACCGCCGAATCATCTCCTCCCTTCGACCTGTCGAGAGATGTCACCATGAGAATTTGACAAATATTTTCTGTGGTCTGTATCCAGTCCCTGTGTGCGGTCTGTGTACAGTGTTCTTGTGTGGTCTGTGTGTGGTCTGTATCCAGGTATAGAGTCCAGTCCCTGTGTGTGGTCTATGTACAGTGTTCTTGTGTGGTCTGTGTGTGGTCTGTATCCAGGTATAGAGTCCAGTCCCTGTGTGTGGTCTGTGTACAGTGTTCTTGTGTGGTCTGTGTGTGGTCTGTATCCAGGTATAGAGTCCAGTCCCTGTGTGTGGTCTATGTACAGTGTTCTTGTGTGGTCTGTGTGTGGTCTGTATCCAGGTATAGAGTCCAGTCCCTGTGTGTGGTCTGTGTACAGTGTTCTTGTGTGGTCTGTGTGTGGTCTGTGTCCAGGTATAGAGTCCAGTCCCTGTGTGTGGTCTATGTACAGTGTTCTTGTGTGGTCTGTGTGTGGTCTGTGTCCACGTATAGGGTCCAGCACCCTGTGTGTGGTCTATGTACAGTGTTCTTGTGTGGTCTGTGTGTGGTCTGTATCCAGGTATAGAGTCCAGTCACTGTGTGTGGTCTATGTACAGTGTTCTTGTGTGGTCTGTGTGTGGTCTGTATCCAGGTATAGAGTCCAGTCACAGTGTGTGGTCTATGTACAGTGTTCTTATGTGGTCTGTGTGTGGTCTGTATCCAGGTATAGAGTCCAGTCCCTGTGTGTGGTCTATGTACAGTGTTCTTGTGTGGTCTGTGTGTGGTCTGTGTCCACGTATATGGTCCAGCGGTCTGTGTACAGTGTTCTTGTGTGGTCTGTGTCCACGTTTAGGGTCCAGCACCCTGTGTGCGGTCTGTGTACAGTCCCCCTCTTGTGGTCACCTGTCTGGCGGGTGGGATCAGGGATCGGCTTGCGGTATGAATCTTGGTGAGTAGTAGAATCAGCGATCTGGTCCAGCAGTTGTGTGGTCAGGATCCCGCGGTGTCCATGGCGCTCTGCATGTGCATCTCCAATGGGATTCATGGAGGAGGGGTCCCTGTCCAGGACTGCAGTGGCCCTCTAAAATGAAAGGAGAAAAGAATTAGGAATTGCTGATAATCACCATAACCCCCATCACTGTGCCCAGGAAGAATACCACTCCTCATATACCCTATATATATTTATATACCCAGGTCCATATATACTGGTGCCATATCACCAACCATATATACAGTATATACCCCAGTCCATGTGCCCGGGTACTGTATCACCATTCATATACATGTATGCTGCTCATATGACTCTACATAAGTCCTCAGGAAACCCTCAACTCCATTGGAAGGTTCTACCCATGTGACTTCCTCATCACATGTCACCCGGGGACCTTCAAGTTTCACCTAAAATGTGACTAAAACATGGAGACCTTCTTCCCTATTGGACAGGACTACCCATGTGACTAAACACGAAGCCTCTACACAGGTCCTCAGGAGACCTTCTTCCCTATTGGACAGAACTACCCATGTGACTAAATATGAAGCCTCTACAGGGGTCCTCAGGAGACCTTCTTCCCTATTGGACAGGACTACCCATGTGACCAAATATGAACACTCTACAGAGGTCCTCAGGAGACCTTCTTCCCTATTGGACAGGACTACCCATGTGACCAAATATGAACACTCTACAGAGGTCCTCAGGAGACCTTCTTCCCTATTGGACAGGACTACCCATGTGACTAAATATGAAGCCTCTACACGGGTCCTCAGGAGACCTTCTTCCCTATTGGATTGTACTACTCATATGACCAAATATGAAGCTTCTACAGAGGTCCTCAGGAGACCTTCTTCATTATTGGTCACATGGATAATCATGTGACTAACAATGAAGACTCTACACAGGTCTTCAGGAAATATCTCCTCTGTTGGAGGGTAGATTTCTCCGGTGGGGACGCTGACAGTAGTATAGATGTGACAGAGGTTCAAATCCATCCCCACCCCAAACAAAACTCAAAAAAGGTATACAGAGGGCACTCACCTCCTCCGCCCAATTACCCAGGAGACATGGACTCCGAGAGACAGCTGTGTTCTCCTCCACCACTTCTGTATGCTCCATATTTCTCCTGGAGAGGAAACAAACAGACCGTTCTGATACCTCTGAAATACAACCCCCACGGAGACGTCTCTTCATTCTGACAGAGTAAAAGGAGAGATCGGAGAGATAGGAGAGATCGGAGAGAGAGATCGGAGAGATCGGAGAGAGAGAAGAGATAGGAGAGATCGGAGAGAGAGAGAGGAGAGATGGGAGAGATCGGACAGATAGGAGAGATGGGAGAGATAGGAGAGAGAGATCAGAGAGATGGGAGAGATAGGAGAGGTCGGAGAGAGAGAGGAGAGATGGGAGAGATCGGACAGATAGATAGGAGAGATGAGAGAGATGGGAGAGATCGGAGAGATGGGAGAGATCGGAGAGATGGGAGAGATCGGACAGATAGGAGAGATGGGAGAGAGAGAGGAGAGATGGGAGAGATGGGAGAGATGGGAGAGATCGGACAGATAGGAGAGATCGGACAGATAGATAGGAGAGATAGGAGAGGTCGGAGAGATGGGAGAGATCGGAGAGAGAGGAGAGATCGGACAGATAGGAGAGATCGGAGAGAGAGAGAGGAGAGATCGGACAGATAGGAGAGATCAGAGAGAGAGAGAGGAGAGATGGGAGAGATCGGACAGATAGATAGGAGAGGTCGGAGAGATGGGAGAGATCGGAGAGATGGGAGAGATCGGAGAGAGAGAGGAGAGATGGGAGAGATCGGACAGATAGATAGGAGAGATAGGAGAGGTCGGAGAGATAGATAAGAGAGGTCGGAGAGATGGGAGAGATCGGAGAGATCGGAGAGATCGGACAGATAGGAGAGATCAGAGAGAGATCGGAGAGATGGGAGAGAGAGAGGAGAGATGGGAGAGATGGGAGAGATCGGACAGATAGGAGAGATCGGACAGATAGATAGGAGAGGTCGGAGAGATGGGAGAGATCGGAGAGAGAGGACAGATAGGAGAGATCAGAGAGAGAGAGGAGAGATGGGAGAGATGGGAGAGATCGGACAGATAGATAGGAGAGGTCGGAGAGATGGGAGAGATCGGAGAGATGGGAGAGATCGGACAGATAGGAGAGATGGGAGAGAGAGAGGAGAGATGGGAGAGATGGGAGAGATCGGACAGATAGGAGAGATCGGAGAGAGAGAGGAGAGATGGGAGAGAGAGAGAGGAGAGATGGGAGAGATGGGAGAGATCGGACAGATAGGAGAGATCGGACAGAGAGATAGGAGAGATAGGAGAGGTCGGAGAGATGGGAGAGATCGGAGAGAGAGGAGAGATCGGACAGATAGGAGAGATCGGAGAGAGAGAGGAGAGATGGGAGAGATCGGACAGATAGATAGGAGAGGTCGGAGAGATGGGAGAGATCGGAGAGGTGGGAGAGAGAGAGGAGAGATGGGAGAGATGGGAGAGATCGGACAGATAGGAGAGATGGGAGAGAGAGAGGAGAGATGGGAGAGAGAGAGAGGAGAGATGGGAGAGATGGGAGAGATGGGAGAGATGGGAGAGATCGGACAGATAGGAGAGATGGGAGAGAGAGAGGAGAGATGGGAGAGATGGGAGAGATGGGAGAGATGGGAGAGATCGGACAGATAGGAGAGATGGGAGAGAGAGAGGAGAGATGGGAGAGAGAGAGGAGAGATGGGAGAGATGGGAGAGATCGGACAGATAGGAGAGATGGGAGAGAGAGAGGAGAGATCGGACAGATAGGAGAGATAGGACAGATAGGAGAGATGGGAGAGAGAGAGGAGAGATGGGAGAGATGGGAGAGATGGGAGAGATGGGAGAGATCGGACAGATAGGAGAGATCGGACAGATAGATAGGAGAGATAGGAGAGGTCGGAGAGATGGGAGAGATCGGAGAGAGAGGAGAGATCGGACAGATAGGAGAGATCGGAGAGAGAGAGGAGAGATGGGAGAGATCGGACAGATAGATAGGAGAGGTCGGAGAGATGGGAGAGATCGGAGAGGTGGGAGAGAGAGAGGAGAGATGGGAGAGATGGGAGAGATCGGACAGATAGGAGAGATGGGAGAGAGAGAGGAGAGATGGGAGAGAGAGAGGAGAGATGGGAGAGATGGGAGAGAGAGAGGAGAGATGGGAGAGAGATCGGACAGATAGGAGAGATGGGAGAGAGAGAGGAGAGATGGGAGAGATCGGAGAGAGAGAGGAGAGATGGGAGAGATGGGAGAGATGGGAGAGATGGGAGAGATCGGACAGATAGGAGAGATCGGACAGATAGGAGAGATCGGACAGAGAGAGGAGAGATGGGAGAGAGAGAGGAGAGATGGGAGAGATGGGAGAGATCGGACAGATAGGAGAGATCGGAGAGAGAGAGGAGAGATCGGACAGATAGGAGAGATGGGAGAGAGATAGGAGAGATGGGACAGATAGATAGGAGAGGTCGGAGAGATGGGAGAGATCGGAGAGAGAGGAGAGATCGGACAGATAGGAGAGATCAGAGAGAGAGAGAGGAGAGATGGGAGAGATCGGACAGATAGATAGGAGAGGTCGGAGAGATGGGAGAGATCGGAGAGAGAGGAGAGATAGGAGAGATGGGAGAGATCGGAGAGAGAGGAGAGATCGGAGAGATGGGAGAGATCGGAGAGAGAGAGGAGAGATGGGAGAGAGAGAGGAGAGATGGGAGAGATGGGAGAGATCGGACAGATAGATAGGAGAGATAGGAGAGATCGGAGAGAGAGGAGAGATCGGACAGATAGGAGAGATCAGAGAGATCGGACAGATAGATAGGAGAGGTCGGAGAGGTCGGAGAGATCGGACAGATAGATAGGAGAGGTCGGAGAGATGGGAGAGATCGGAGAGATCGGACAGATAGATAGGAGAGGTCGGAGAGATCGGACAGATAGATAGGAGAGGTCGGAGAGATCGGACAGATAGATAGGAGAGGTCGGAGAGATCGGACAGATAGATAGGAGAGGTCGGAGAGATCGGACAGATAGATAGGAGAGGTCGGAGAGATCGGACAGATAGATAGGAGAGGTCGGAGAGATGGGAGAGATCGGAGAGATCGGACAGATAGATAGGAGAGGTCGGAGAGATCGGACAGATAGATAGGAGAGGTCGGAGAGATGGGAGAGATGGGAGAGATGGGAGAGATGGGAGAGATGGGAGAGATCATAGAGATCGGAGAGATGGGAGAGATCATAGAGATCGGAGAGGTCGGAGAGAGAGGAGAGGACCCGAAATAGACGCCAACAAGTGGAAACCTGCGTTCTATAAAATGTGTGAACGTTGTTTTTATTATTAAAGTGAATAAAGAAATATTTTGTGATCACACAAAGAAGGGAAAATAAAGTGAAGATCTGCAGATCATAATATAGTCATAAACAGAAAGAATGAGAACGTGTTGGCAGCGGAATCGGCCCCCGGAATGGTAATAGTGACCCCCATCATAGACTTGTAATAGTAGTCTGAAGTCTCCACCTCGGACTAAAGGCTGTGAATAATGCGATCGTACAAGTCTCTGCCCGATATTATTTAGGGAGAAGATCGCCAGACAACACACATCAAGACCCCCCATCGCTCCCAACCAAAATTGGTCACCTCAGCAAATTCCTTCTATATTTATAGGAAACCAAATTTCCAAATTTCGTATTTTCAGGTTTCTGAATTTCTGAATTTCGAATTATCGAATTTGCGAATTTTGGATTTTCGATTTTTCAGAATTCCAAATTTTCGGACTTTCGGAATTCAGGAATTCAAAGATTTGAAAATCTGAAAAAAAGAAAGAAAATCAGTTTAATTAATAACCAACTATTAAATTAACAAGTGTGAATTTATCCGAAGTTACGAATTATCTTAAATAACGAATTCCGCATCTAACCAAATGGAACAAATTAATAATAAATAATTAATAATAATAAAAAGGTTTTATTATTATTATTTATTATTAATTTGTTCCGTTACATTCGTTATTTCAGATAATTCGTAACGTTGAATAAATTTGGACTCGTTACGCTCACTAACAGACAAATTTGAAATGGAATTCCAATACCTATAATTTAATAGTCATATTTTCACAAATTCGTTAATTCCGAATTTCCGAATTTCAAAATTTGCGAAATGAC
>CM053026.1:788058578-788126078 GCA_028564925.1 Lithobates sylvaticus
GCAGCACACGGCCTGTAGTTAGGGTCAGGTATATCGGGGCAGCACACGGCCCGAGTTAGGGTCAGGTATGTCGGGGCAGCACACGGCCTGTAGTTAGGGTCAGGTATGTCGGGGCAGCACACGGCCCGAGTTAGGGTCAGGTATGTCGGGGCAGCACACGGCCTGTAGTTAGGGTCAGGTATGTCTGGGCAGCACATGGCCTGAGTTAGGGTCAGGTGTATAATGGTACCCTGTTTCCCCGAAAATAAGACCTAGCGTGATTGTCGGTGATGGCTGCAATATAAGCCCTAACCCCCCAAATAAGCCCTACCCTGTTTCCCAAAAATAAGCCCTACCCTGAAAATAAGACCTACAAGGACTTTAACTACGGTTTATTTGAAGGGTAGGGCTTATATTGCAGCCATCACCAACAATCACGCTAGGTCTTATTTTCGGGGGGAAACAGGGTAGCACACACCCTGAGTTAGGGTCAGGTATGTCGGGGCAGCACACGGCCTGAGTTAGGGTCAGGTATGTCGGGGCAGCACACGGCCTGTAGTTAGGGTCAGGTATGTCGGGGCAGCACACGGCCTGTAGTTAGGGTCAGGTATGTCGGGGCAGCACACGGCCCGAGTTAGGGTCAGGTATGTCGGGGCAGCACACGGCCCGAGTTAGGGTCAGGTATGTCGGGGCAGCACACGGCCTGTAGTTAGGGTCAGGTATGTCGGGGCAGCACATGGCCTGAGTTAGGGTCAGGTGTATAATGGTACCCTGTTTCCCCGAAAATAAGACCTAGCGTGATTGTCGGTGATGGCTGCAATATAAGCCCTAACCCCCAAATAAGCCCTACCCTGTTTCCCCAAAAATAAGCCCTACCCTGAAAATAAGACCTACAAGGACTTTAACTAGGGTTTATTTGAAGGGTAGGGCTTATATTGCAGCCATCACCAACAATCACGCTAGGTCTTATTTTCGGGGAAACAGGGTAGCACACACCCTGAGTTAGGGTCAGGTATGTCGGGGCAGCACACGGCCTGAGTTAGGGTCAGGTATGTCGGGGCAGCACACGGCCTGTAGTTAGGGTCAGGTATGTCGGGGCAGCACACGGCCTGTAGTTAGGGTCAGGTATGTCGGGGCAGCACACGGCCTGTAGTTAGGGTCAGGTATGTCGGGGCAGCACACGGCCTGTAGTTAGGGTCAGGTATGTCGGGGCAGCACACGGCCTGTAGTTAGGGTCAGGTATGTCGGGGCAGCACACGGCCTGTAGTTAGGGTCAGGTATATCGGGGCAGCACACGGCCTGTAGTTAGGGTCAGGTATGTCGGGGCAGCACACGGCCTGTAGTTAGGGTCAGGTATGTCGGGGCAGCACACGGCCTGTAGTTAGGGTCAGGTATGTCGGGGCAGCACACGGCCTGTAGTTAGGGTCAGGTATGTCGGGGCAGCACACGGCCTGTAGTTAGGGTCAGGTATGTCGGGGCAGCACACGGCCTGTAGTTAGGGTCAGGTATATCGGGGCAGCACACGGCCTGTAGTTAGGGTCAGGTATGTCGGGGCAGCACACGGCCTGTAGTTAGGGTCAGGTATGTCGGGGCAGCACACGGCCTGTAGTTAGGGTCAGGTATGTCGGGGCAGCACACGGCCTGTAGTTAGGGTCAGGTATGTCGGGGCAGCACACGGCCTGTAGTTAGGGTCAGGTATATCGGGGCAGCACACGGCCTGTAGTTAGGGTCAGGTATGTCGGGGCAGCACACGGCCTGTAGTTAGGGTCAGGTATGTCGGGGCAGCACACGGCCTGTAGTTAGGGTCAGGTATGTCGGGGCAGCACACGGCCTGTAGTTAGGGTCAGGTATGTCGGGGCAGCACACGGCCTGTAGTTAGGGTCAGGTATGTCGGGGCAGCACACGGCCTGTAGTTAGGGTCAGGTATGTCGGGGCAGCACACGGCCTGTAGTTAGGGTCAGGTATATCGGGGCAGCACACGGCCTGTAGTTAGGGTCAGGTATGTCGGGGCAGCACACGGCCTGTAGTTAGGGTCAGGTATATCGGGGCAGCACACGGCCTGTAGTTAGGGTCAGGTATGTCGGGCAGCACACGGCCTGTAGTTAGGGTCAGGTATGTCGGGGCAGCACACGGCCTGTAGTTAGGGTCAGGTATGTCGGGGCAGCACACGGCCTGAGTTAGGGTCAGGTATGTCGGGGCAGCACACGGCCTGAGTTAGGGTCAGGTATGACGGGGCAGCACACGGCCTGTAGTTAGGGTCAGGTATGTCGGGGCAGCACACGGCCTGTAGTTAGGGTCAGGTATGTCGGGGCAGCACACGGCCTGTAGTTAGGGTCAGGTATGTCGGGGCAGCACACGGCCTGTAGTTAGGGTCAGGTATATCGGGGCAGCACACGGCCTGTAGTTAGGGTCAGGTATGTCGGGGCAGCACACGGCCTGTAGTGAGGGTCAGGTATGTCGGGGCAGCACACGGCCTGTAGTTAGGGTCAGTTATATCGGGGCAGCACACGGCCTGTAGTTAGGGTCAGGTATGTCGGGGCAGCACACGGCCTGTAGTTTGGGTCAGGTATGTCGGGGCAGCACACGGCCTGTAGTTAGGGTCATGTATATCGGGGCAGCACACGGCCTGTAGTTAGGGTCAGGTATGTCGGGGCAGCACACGGCCTGTAGTTAGGGTCAGGTATGTCGGGGCAGCACACGGCCTGTAGTTAGGGTCAGGTATATCGGGGCAGCACACGGCCTGTAGTTAGGGTCAGGTATGTCGGGGCAGCACACGGCCTGTAGTTAGGGTCAGGTATGTCGGGGCAGCACACGGCCTGTAGTTAGGGTCAGGTATGTCGGGGCAGCACACGGCGTGAGTTAGGGTCAGGTATGTCGGGGCAGCACACGGCCTGTAGTTAGGGTCAGGTATGTCGGGGCAGCACACGGCCTGTAGTTAGGGTCAGGTATGTCGGGGCAGCACACGGCCTGTAGTTAGGGTCAGGTATGTCGGGGCAGCACACGGCCTGTAGTTAGGGTCAGGTATGTCGGGGCAGCACACGGCCTGTAGTTAGGGTCAGGTATGTCGGGGCAGCACACGGCCTGTAGTTAGGGTCAGGTATGTCGGGGCAGCACACGGCCTGTAGTTAGGGTCAGGTATGTCGGGGCAGCACACGGCCTGTAGTTAGGGTCAGGTATGTCGGGGCAGCACACGGCCTGTAGTTAGGGTCAGGTATGTCGGGGCAGCACACGGCCTGTAGTTAGGGTCAGGTATGTCGGGGCAGCACACGGCCTGTAGTTAGGGTCAGGTATGTCGGGGCAGCACACGGCCTGTAGTTAGGGTCAGGTATATCGGGGCAGCACACGGCCTGTAGTTAGGGTCAGGTATGTCGGGGCAGCACACGGCCTGTAGTTAGGGTCAGGTATGTCGGGGCAGCACACGGCCTGTAGTTAGGGTCAGGTATGTCGGGGCAGCACACGGCCTGTAGTTAGGGTCAGGTATGTCGGGGCACACTCACATTTATTAGTGCCTTAGACCGGCACTGAGTCTTTCCAGCTTCCAGTATTAGCCTATGCTGGTCATTCAGGATGTCGGCGTGCGGTTCAGGCCTCGATTTCGATGCGGGTCATGGGCCGGAAATTACGTCAGCGTCACACAACTAGACTCAACGTGTTTCGTATGTATTATGCGTCATCAGGAAGCTTCATTTTCGGTAGGTTCCTTTTCTCTTCCCCAGGTCAGGTGTCCTGGTTTCCAGTGTCCCATCCTTCCAGAGGTCTGGAGGCCACATTCCTGGTAGGTTCCTCTTCTCTTCCCAGGTCCGGTGTCCTGGTTTCCAGTTTCCCATCCTTCCAGATGTGAGGAGTCCTTGTTCCCAGTAGGTCCCTCTTCTCTTCCCTGGGTTAGGTGTCCTGGTTTCCAGTGTCCCATCCTTCCAAAGGTCCAGTGTCCTCATTCCCAGTAGGTTCCATTTCCCTTTTCCAGGGCAAGTTGTCAGGGCTGGGTTCAGCCCTCGCTTCTCTGAGCTGGTGCTCAGCTGTCGGCTAATTGCCACCTCCTCTCTCTCCACAGTGACTCACCTGTTGATGATATCCTGCTCATCAGTCCTGCCTATTTAAGCCGTCCAGCCAGATGATCTCTGCCTTTGCCTTGGTCACATTTCTAGAGACTCTCTCCTGTGTTCCTGTTAAAAGACTTGCTTAGCTGACATTCCTTCAGGCTCCAGATCCTGCTTGCTGTTCCACTACGGGCCTCTCTGGCTCCCTGACGCTTTGGCTTGTCTGACTATCCGTTCCGGTTCCTGAACTCTGACTATGTTTTGATTACGTTTACTCTGCTTACCTTTTTTTATTATTATTAAACAAGTGAGATATAACTGTACTTCCGTCTCAGTCTGATTCATGGTTTCTGACACAAGTGTCCTGGTTTCCAATGTCGCGTCCTTCCAGAGTCCTTGTTTCTGGTAAGTTCCTCTTCCCTTCCCCGGGTTCGGTATCCTGGTTTCCAGTGTCCTGTCTTTCCAGAGGTCTAGAGTCCTCATTCCCGGTAGGTACCTCTTCACTTGCCCAGGTTAGGTGTCCTGGTTTCCAGAGGTCCAGTCTCCTTGTTCACAGGAGGTTCCTCTTCCCTTCCTTGGGTTAGGTGTCCTGGTTTCCTGTGTCCTATTCTTCCAGAGGTCCAAGGTCCACATTCCCTAAAGGTTCCTCTTCCCTTCCTCAGGTTAGGTGTTCTGGTTTCCAGTGTCCCTTCCTTCCAGAGGTCCAGAGTCCTTGTTCCCGGTAGGTTCCTTTTGTATTCCCCACGTAAGTCATCCTGGTTTCTAGTGTCCCTTTCTTCCAGATGTCCGAAGTCCTCATTCCCGGTAGGTTCCTCTTCCCTTTCCCAGGTCAAGTGTCCTCATTTCCAGTGTCCCATCCTTCCAGATGTCTGTAGTGCTTGTTGCCGGTAGGCTCCTTTTCCCTTCCTCAGGTCAAGTGTCCTGGTTTTCAGTGTCCCGTCCTTCCAGAGGTCCGGAGTCCTCATTCCCGGTAGGTTTCTCTTAAATCCCCCGGGTCTGGTGTTCTGGTTTCCAATGTCCCGTCCTTACACAGGCCCGGAATCCTTGTTCCCAGTAGGTTCCTCTTCCCTTCCCCGGGTCAGGTGTCCTGGTTTCCAGTGTCCTGTCCTTCCAGGTGTCCGGAGTCCTCATTCCTGGTAGGTTCCTCGTCATTTCCCCGGGTCAGGTGTCCTGGTTTTCAGTGTCCTGTCCTTCCAGGTGTCCGGAGTCCTCAGTCCCGGTAGGTTCCTCTTCCCTTCCCAGGGTCAGGTGTCCTGGTTTCCAGTGTCCTGTCCTTCCAGAAGTCCGGAGTCCTCATTCCTGGTAGGTTCCTCTTCCCTTCCCCGGGTCAGGTGTCCTGGTTTCCAATGTCCAGTCCTTCCAGGTGTCTGGAGTCCTTGTTTCCGGTAGGTTCCTCTTCCCTTCCCCGGGTCAGGTGTCCTGGTTTCCAGTGTCCTGACCTTCAAGCGGTCCGGAGTCCTCATTCCTGGTAGGTTCCTCTTCCCTTCCCCGGGTCAGGTGTCCTGGTTTCCAGGGTCCTGTCCTTCAAGCGGTCCGGAGTCCTCAGTCTCGGTAGGTTCCTCTTCCCTTCCCCGGGTCAGGTGTCCTGGTTTCCAGTGTCCTGTCCTTCAAGCGGTCCGGAGTCCTCAGTCCCGGTAGGTTCCTCTTCCCTTCCCCGGGTCAGGTGTCCTGGTTTCCAGTGTCCAGTCCTTCAAGAGGTCCGGAGTCCTCAGTCTCGGTAGGTTCCTCTTCCCTTCCCCGGGTCAGGTGTCCTGGTTTCCAGTGTCCTGTCCTTCAAGAGGTCCGGAGTCCTCAGTCCCGGTAGGTTCCTCTTCCCTTCCCCGGGTCAGGTGTCCTGGTTTCCAGTGTCATGTCCTTCAAGCGGTCCGGAGTCCTCATTCCTGGTAGGTTCCTCTTCCCTTCCCCGGGTCAGGTGTCCTGGTTTCCAGTGTCCTGTCCTTCAAGCGGTCCGGAGTCCTCAGTCTCGGTAGGTTCCTCTTCCCTTCCCCGGGTCAGGTGTCCTGGTTTCCAGTGTCCAGTCCTTCCAGGTGTCCGGAGTCCTCAGTCCCGGTAGGTTCCTCTTCCCTTCCCCGGGTCAGGTGTCCTGGTTTCCAGTGTCCAGTCCTTCAAGCGGTCCGGAGTCCTCAGTCCCGGTAGGTTCCTCTTCCCTTCCCCGGGTCAGGTGTCCTGGTTTCCAGTGTCCTGTCCTTCAAGCGGTCCGGAGTCCTCATTCCTGGTAGGTTCCTCTTCCCTTCCCCGGGTCAGGTGTCCTGGTTTCCAGTGTCCTGACCTTCAAGCGGTCCGGAGTCCTCATTCCCGGTAGGTTCCTCTTCCCTTCCCCGGGTCAGGTGTCCTGGTTTCCAGTGTCTTGTCCTTCTAGCGGTCCGGAGTCCTCATTCCCGGTAGGTTCCTCTTCCCTTCCCCGGGTCAGGTGTCCTGGTTTCCAGTGTCCAGTCCTTCAAGCGGTCCGGAGTCCTCATTCCCGGTAGGTTCCTCTTCCCTTCCCCGGGTCAGGTGTCCTGGTTTCCAGTGTCCTGAACTTCCAGAAGTCTGGAGTCCTCATTCCTGGTAGGTTCCTCTTCCCTTCCCCGGGTCAGGTGTCCTGGTTTCCAGTGTCCTGTCCTTCAAGAGGCCCGGAGTCCTCAGTCCCGGTAGGTTCCTCTTCCCTTCCCCGGGTCAGGTGTCCTGGTTTCCAGTGTCCTGTCCTTCAAGAGGTCCGGAGTCCTCAGTCCCGGTAGGTTCCTCTTCCCTTCCCCGGGTCAGGTGTCCTGGTTTCCAGTGTCCTGACCTTCCAGAAGTCTGGACTCCTCATTCCCGGTAGGTTACTCTTCCCTTCCCCGGGTCAGGTGTCCTGGTTTCCAGTGTCCTGACCTTCCAGAAGTCTGGACTCCTCATTCCCGGTAGGTTACTCTTCCCTTCCCCGGGTCAGGTGTCCTGGTTTCCAGTGTCCTGTCCTTCAAGAGGTCCGGAGTCCTCATTCCCGGTAGGTTCCTCTTCCCTTCCCCGGGTCAGGTGTCCTGGTTTCCAGTGTCCTGACCTTCAAGCGGTCCGGAGTCCTCATTCCTGGTAGGTTACTCTTCCCTTCCCCGGGTCAGGTGTCCTGGTTTCCAGTGTCCTGACCTTCCAGAAGTCTGGACTCCTCATTCCTGGTAGGTTCCTCTTCCCTTCCCCGGGTCAGGTGTCCTGGTTTCCAGTGTCCTGTCCTTCAAGCGGTCCGGAGTCCTCAGTCCCGGTAGGTTCCTCTTCCCTTCCCCGGGTCAGGTGTCCTGGTTTCCAGTGTCCTGTCCTTCAAGCGGTCCGGAGTCCTCATTCCTGGTAGGTTCCTCTTCCCTTCCCCGGGTCAGGTGTCCTGGTTTCCAGTGTCCTGACCTTCAAGCGGTCCGGAGTCCTCATTCCCGGTAGGTTCCTCTTCCCTTCCCCGGGTCAGGTGTCCTGGTTTCCAGTGTCTTGTCCTTCAAGCGGTCCGGAGTCCTCATTCCCGGTAGGTTCCTCTTCCCTTCCCCGGGTCAGGTGTCCTGGTTTCCAGTGTCCTGAACTTCCAGAAGTCTGGAGTCCTCATTCCTGGTAGGTTCCTCTTCCCTTCCCCGGGTCAGGTGTCCTGGTTTCCAGTGTCCTGTCCTTCAAGAGGCCCGGAGTCCTCAGTCCCGGTAGGTTCCTCTTCCCTTCCCCGGGTCAGGTGTCCTGGTTTCCAGTGTCCTGTCCTTCAAGAGGTCCGGAGTCCTCAGTCCCGGTAGGTTCCTCTTCCCTTCCCCGGGTCAGGTGTCCTGGTTTCCAGTGTCCTGACCTTCCAGAAGTCTGGACTCCTCATTCCCGGTAGGTTACTCTTCCCTTCCCCGGGTCAGGTGTCCTGGTTTCCAGTGTCCTGTCCTTCAAGAGGTCCGGAGTCCTCATTCCCGGTAGGTTCCTCTTCCCTTCCCCGGGTCAGGTGTCCTGGTTTCCAGTGTCCTGTCCTTCAAGCGGTCCGGAGTCCTCATTCCTGGTAGGTTACTCTTCCCTTCCCCGGGTCAGGTGTCCTGGTTTCCAGTGTCCTGTCCTTCCAGAAGTCCGGAGTCCTCAGTCCTGGTAGGTTCCTCTTTCCTTCCCCGGGTCAGGTGTCCTGGTTTCCAGTGTCCTGTCCTTCAAGCGGTCCGGAGTCCTCAGTCTCGGTAGGTTCCTCTTCCCTTCCCCGGGTCAGGTGTCCTGGTTTCCAGTGTCCTGTCCTTCAAGAGGTCCGGAGTCCTCATTCCTGGTAGGTTCCTCTTCCCTTCCCCGGGTCAGGTGTCCTGGTTTCCAGTGTCCTGACCTTCAAGCGGTCCGGAGTCCTCATTCCTCGTAGGTTACTCTTCCCTTCCCCGGGTCAGGTGTCCTGGTTTCCAGTGTCCTGTCCTTCCAGGTGTCCGGAGTCCTCAGTCCTGGTAGGTTCCTCTTCCCTTATCACTTCAATAAAGGAAGAAGATTGTTGTCTCTATGTGAGGAGTTCTCTGGGACATGGAGGGAATCGGCTCTTCGGGGGGCCCCATTATTGGTGATATCTGGGAGGATTCGGGGGGCCCCATTATTGGTGATATCTGGGAGGATTCGGGGGGCCCCATTATTGGTGATATCTGGGAGGATTGGGGGGCCCCATTATTGGTGATATCTGGGAGGATTCGGGGGGCCCCATTATTGGTGATATCTGGGAGGATTCGGGGGGCCCCATTATTGGTGATATCTGGGAGGATTCGGGGGGTCCCATTATTGGTGATATCTGGGAGGATTCGGGGGGCCCCATGATTGGTGATATCTGGGAGGATTCGGGGGCCCCATTATTGGTGATATCTGGGAGGATTGGGGGGGCCCCATTATTGGTGATATCTGGGAGGTTTGGGGGGGCCCCATTATTGGTGATATCTGGGAGGATTCGGGGGGCCCCATTATTGGTGATATCTGGGAGGATTCGGGGGGCCCCATTATTGGTGATATCTGGGAGGATTCGGGGGGCCCCATTATTGGTGATATCTGGGAGGATTCGGGGGGCCCCATTATTGGTGATATCTGGGAGGATTCGGGGGGCCCCATTATTGGTGATATCTGGGAGGATTCGGGGGGCCCCATTATTGGTGATATCTGGGAGGATTCGGGGGGTCCCATGATTGGTGATATCTGGGAGGATTCGGGGGGCCCCATGATTGGTGATATCTGGGAGGATTCGGGGGCCCCATTATTGGTGATATCTGGGAGGATTCGGGGGGCCCCATTATTGGTGATATCTGGGAGGATTCGGGGGGCCCCATTATTGGTGATATCTGGGAGGATTCGGGGGGCCCCATTATTGGTGATATCTGGGAGGATTCGGGGGGCCCCATTATTGGTGATATCTGGGAGGATTCGGGGGGCCCCATTATTGGTGATATCTGGGAGGATTCGGGGGGCCCCATTATTGGTGATATCTGGGAGGATTCGGGGGGCCCCATTATTGGTGATATCTGGGAGGATTCGGGGGGCCCCATTATTGGTGATATCTGGGAGGATTGGGGGGGCCCCATTATTGGTGATATCTGGGAGGATTGGGGGGGCCCCATTATTGGTGATATCTGGGAGGATTCGGGGGTCCCCATTATTGGTGATATCTGGGAGGATTGGGGGGGCCCCATTATTGGTGATATCTGGGAGGATTGGGGGGGCCCCATTATTTGTGATATCTGGGAGGATTCGGGGGGCGCCATTATTGGTGATATCTGGGAGGATTCGGGGCCCCATTATTGGTGATATCTGGGAGGATTCGGGGGCCCCATTATTGGTGATATCTGGGAGGATTCGGGGGGCCCCATGATTGGTGATATCTGGGAGGATTCGGGGGCCCCATTATTGGTGATATCTGGGAGGATTCGGGGGGCCCCATTATTGGTGATATCTTGGAGGATTCGGGGGGCCCCATTATTGGTGATATCTGGGAGGATTCGGGGGGCCCCATTATTGGTGATATCTGGGAGGATTCGGGGTGCCCCATTATTGGTGATATCTGGGAGGATCGGGGGGCCCCATTATTGGTGATATCTGGGAGGATTCGGGGGGCCCCATTATTGGTGATATCTGGGAGGATTCGGGGGGCCCCATTATTGGTGATATCTGGGAGGATTCGGGGGGCCCCATTATTGGTGATATCTGGGAGGATTCGGGGGGCCCCATTATTGGTGATATCTGGGAGGATTCGGGGGGGCCCCATTATTGGTGATATCTGGGAGGATTCGGGGGGCCCCATTATTGGTGATATCTGGGAGGATTGGGGGGGCCCCATTATTGGTGATATCTGGGAGGATTGGGGGGGGGGGCCCCATTATTGGTGATATCTGGGAGGATTCGGGGGGCCCCATTATTGGTGATATCTGGGAGGATTGGGGGGGCCCCATTATTGGTGATATCTGGGAGGATTGGGGGGGCCCCATTATTGGTGATATCTGGGAGGATTCGGGGGGCGCCATTATTGGTGATATCTGGGAGGATTCGGGGCCCCATTATTGGTGATATCTGGGAGGATTCGGGGGGGCCCCATTATTGGTGATATCTGGGAGGATTCGGGGGGGCCCCATGATTGGTGATATCTGGGAGGATTCGGGGGGCCCCATGATTGGTGATATCTGGGAGGATTCGGGGGGCCCCATGATTGGTGATATCTGGGAGGATTCGGGGGGGCCCCATTATTGGTGATATCTGGGAGGATTCGGGGTGCCCCATTATTGGTGATATCTGGGAGGATTCGGGGGGCCCCATGATTGGTGATATCTGGGAGGATTCGGGGGGGCCCCATTATTGGTGATATCTGGGAGGATTCGGGGGGCCCCATGATTGGTGATATCTGGGAGGATTCGGGGGGCCCCATGATTGGTGATATCTGGGAGGATTCGGGGGGGCCCCATTATTGGTGATATCTGGGAGGATTCGGGGGGCCCCATGATTGGTGATATCTGGGAGGATTCGGGGGCCCCATTATTGGTGATATCTGGGAGGATTCGGGGGGCCCCATGATTGGTGATATCTGGGAGGATTCGGGGGGCCCCATGATTGGTGATATCTGGGAGGATTCGGGGGGCCCCAAGATTGGTGATATCTGGGAGGATTCGGGGGGGCCCCATTATTGGTGATATCTGGGAGGATTCGGGGGGCCCCATGATTGGTGATATCTGGGAGAATTCGGGGGGCCCCATTATTGGTGATATCTGGGAGGATTGTGGCTGTGTTTCTGGTCTTGTAGCTTTATAGAAACCTGAAGCCTTGGCCCATCACCCCCCCCCCACCCCCCCCCCCCACGCACCCCCCCCCCCACCCCCCCCCCACCCCCCCCACACCCCCCCCCCCCCCCCCCCCCCCCCCCCCCCCCCCCCCCCCCACCCCCCCCCCCCCCCGCCCAACCCCCAACCACCCCCCACCCCCCCCCCCACCCATCACCCCCCCCCCACCCCCCCGTGTGATCCCCAGACTAGAAAAGGTTAAAGCTCCATCCTCCTATATCTGACCATAAGGGGCCCATTGAGGCAATGCTCAGAGCCTATAGGGGCCCCTTTTGGGAGGATGCCAGGATCATCTCTGACGTCAGGAGGACTCGTTATCCTAGACAGAACTTTTCCTTCTCTATGTGCCAATCTCATGATTAACCCCCCGGCGCCATGACAGATGTGAGTCCAACCGCCACCCATGGAGGGACGTCTACCGCCATAGCGTGGGAATTAACCCTTTACTACCAAGGAGGGCAATTTCCAGACTGAGGGGGAGGGGACATCAAAAGCAATGAAGGGGTTAACACTTACCTCATAAACAGTTTTCTCATATTCAGGGTATGAAGGGTTAACTCTCCATATATTATTATACAGGATTTATATGGCGCCAACAGTTTACGTTGAGTTCTCTGATCCGTAGAGCTTACAATCTAGGAGGAATCAGAGGGCTCTGATCCGAAGAGCTTACAATCTAGGAGGAATCAGAGGGCTCTGATACGAAGAGCTTACAATCTAGGAGGAATCAGAGGGCTCTGATCCGAAGAGCTTACAATCTAGGAGGAATCAGAGGGCTCTGATCCGAAGAACTTACAATCTAGGAGGAATCAGAGGGCTCTGATCAGTAGAGCTTACAATCTAGGAGGAATCAGAGGGCTCTGATCCGAAGAGCTTACAATCTAGTAGGAATCAGAGGTCTCTGATCCGAAGAGCTTACAATCTAGGAGGAATCAGAGGGCTCTGATCCGAAGAGCTTACAATCTAGGAGGAATCAGAGGGCTCTGATCCGAAGAGCTTACAATCTAGGAGGAATCAGAGGGCTCTGATCCGAAGAGCTTACAATCGAGGAGGAATCAGAGGGCTCTGATCCGTAGAGCTTACAATCTAGGAGGAATCAGAGGTCTCTGATCCGTAGAGCTTACAATCTAGGAGGAATCAGAGGGCTCTGATCCGTGGAGCTTACAATCTAGGAGGAATCAGAGGTCTCTGATCCGTAGAGCTTACAATCTAGGAGGAATCAGAGGGCTCTGATCCGAAGAGCTTACAATCTAGGAGGAATCAGAAGGCTCTGATCCGAAGAGCTTACAATCTAGGAGGAATCAGAGGGCTCTGATCCGAAGAGCTTACAATCTAGGAGGAATCAGAGGGCTCTGATCCGTGGAGCTTACAATCTAGGAGGAATCAGAGGGCTCTGATCCGAAGAGCTTACAATCTAGGAGGAATCAGAGGGATCTGATCCGAAGAGCTTACAATCTAGGAGGAATCAGAGGGCTCTGATCCGTAGAGCTTACAATCTAGGAAGAATCAGAGGGCTCTGATCCGAAGAGCTTACAATCTAGGAGGAATCAGAGGGCTCTGATCCGAAGAGCTTACAATCTAGGAGGAATCAGAGGGCTCTGATCCGAAGAGCTTACAATCTAGGAGGAATCAGAGGGCTCTGATCCGAGGAGCTTACAATCTAGGAGGAATCAGAGGGCTCTGATCCGAAGAGCATACAATCTAGGAGGAATCAGAGGGCTCTGATCCGAAGAGCTTACAATCTAGGAGGAATCAGAGGGCTCTGATCCGAGGAGCTTACAATCTAGGAGGAATCGGAGGGCTCTGATCCGAAGAGCTTACAATCTAGGAGGAATCGGAGGGCTCTGATCCGAAGAGCTTACAATCTAGGAGGAATCAGAGGGCTCTGATCCGAAGAGCTTACAATCTAGGA
Organism: Lithobates sylvaticus; assembly: GCA_028564925.1. Classification (NCBI taxonomy): domain Eukaryota; kingdom Metazoa; phylum Chordata; class Amphibia; order Anura; family Ranidae; genus Lithobates; species Lithobates sylvaticus. The sequence goes on from CM053026.1 coordinate 788,071,733, forward strand.
GGAATCAGAGGGCTCTGATCCGAAGAGCTTACAATCTAGGAGGAATCAGAGGGCTCTGATCCGTAGAGCTTACAATCTAGGAGGAATCAGAGGGCTCTGATCCGAAGAGCTTACAATCTAGGAGGAATCAGAGGGCTCTGATCCGAAGAGCTTACAATCTAGGAGGAATCAGAGGGCTCTGATCCGAGGAGCTTACAATCTAGGAGGAATCAGAGGGCTCTGATCCGAAGAGCTTACAATCTAGGAGGAATCAGAGGGCTCTGATCCGTAGAGCTTACAATCTAGGAGGAATCAGAGGACTCTGATCCGAAGAGCTTACAATCTAGGAGGAATCAGAGGGCTCTGATCCGAAGAGCTTACAATCTAGGAGGAATCAGAGGGCTCTGATCCAAAGAGCTTACAATCTAGGAGGAATCAGAGGGCTCTGATCCGAAGAGCTTACAATCTAGGAGGACTCAGAGGGCTCTGATCCGAAGAGCTTACAATCTAAGAGGAATCAGAGGGCTCTGATCCGAAGAGCTTACAATCTAGGAGGAATCAGAGGGCTCTGATCCGAAGAGCTTACAATCTAGGAGGAATCAGAGGGCTCTGATCCAAAGAGCTTACAATCTAGGAGGAATCAGAGGGCTCTGATCTGAAGAGCTTACAATCTAGGAGGAATCAGAGGGCTCTGATCCGTAGAGCTTACAATCTAGGAGGAATCAGAGGGCTCTGATCCGAAGAGCTTACAATCTAGGAGGAATCAGAGGGCTCTGATCCGAAGAGCTTACAATCTAGGAGGAATCAGAGGGCTCTGATCCGTAGAGCTTACAATCTAGGAGGAATCAGAGGGCTCTGATCCGAAGAGCTTACAATCTAAGAGGAATCAGAGGGCTCTGATCCGTAGAGCTTACAATCTAGGAGGAATCAGAGGGCTCTGATCCGAAGAGCTTACAATCTAGGAGGAATCAGAGGGCTCTGATCCGTAGAGCTTACAATCTAAGAAGAATCAGAGGGCTCTGATCCGAAGAGCTTACAATCTAGGAGGAATCAGAGGGCTCTGATCCGAGGAGCTTACAATCTAGGAGGAATCAGAGGGCTCTGATCCGAAGAGCTTACAGTCTAGGAGGAATCAGAGGGCTCTGATCCGTGGAGCTTACAATCTAGGAGGAATCAGAGGGCTCTGATCCGAAGAGCTTACAATCTAGGAGGAATCAGAGGGCTCTGATCCGAAGAGCTTACAATCTAGGAGGAATCAGAGGGCTCTGATCCGAGGAGCTTACAATCTAGGAGGAATCAGAGGGCTCTGATCCGAAGAGCTTACAATCTAGGAGGAATCAGAGAGCTCTGATCCGAAGAGCTTACAATCTAGGAGGAATCAGAGGGCTCTGATCCAAAGAGCTTACAATCTAGGAGGAATCAGAGGGCTCTGATACGAAGAGCTTACAATCTAGGAGGAATCAGAGGGCTCTGATACGAAGAGCTTACAATCTAGGAGGAATCAGAGGGCTCTGATCCGAAGAGCTTACAATCTAGGAGGAATCAGAGGGCTCTGATCCGAAGAGCTTACAGTCTAGGAGGAATCAGAGGGCTCTGATCCGTAGAGCTTACAATCTAGGAGGAATCAGAGGGCTCTGATCCGAAGAGCTTACAATCTAGGAGGAATCAGAGGGCTCTGATCCGAAGAGCTTACAATCTAGGAGGAATCAGAGGGCTCTGATCCGAAGAGCTTACAATCTAGGAGGAATCAGAGGGCTCTGATCCGTAGAGCTTACAATCTAGGAGGAATCAGAGGGCTCTGATCCGAAGAGCTTACAATCTAGGAGGAATCAGAGGGCTCTGATCCGTAGAGCTTACAATCTAGGAGGAATCAGAGGGCTCTGATCCGTAGAGCTTACAATCTAGGAGGAATCAGAGGGCTCTGATCCGTAGAGCTTACAATCTAGGAGGAATCAGAAGGCTCTGATCCGAAGAGCTTACAATCTAGGAGGAATCAGAGGGCTCTGATCCGTAGAGCTTACAATCTAGGAGGAATCAGAGGGCTCTGATCCGAAGAGCTTACAATCTAGGAGGAATCAGAGGGCTCTGATCCGAGGAGCTTACAATCTAGGAGGAATCAGAGGGCTCTGATCCGAAGAGCTTACAATCTAGGAGGAATCAGAGGGCTCTGATCCGAAGAGCTTACAATCTAGGAGGAATCAGAGGGCTCTGATCCGTAGCGCTTACAATCTAGGAGGAATCAGAGGGCTCTGATACGAAGAGCTTACAATCTAGGAGGAATCAGAGGGCTCTGATCCGAAGAGCTTACAATCTAGGAGGAATCAGAGGGCTCTGATCCGAAGAGCTTACAATCTAGGAGGAATCAGAGGGCTCTGATCCGTAGAGCTTACAATCTAGGAGGAATCAGAGGGCTCTGATCCGAAGAGCTTACAATCTAGGAGGAATCAGAGGGCTCTGATCCGAAGAGCTTACAATCTAGGAGGAATCAGAGGGCTCTGATCCCAAGAGCTTACAATCTAGAAGGAATCAGAGGGCTCTGATCCGAGGAGCTTACAATCTAGGAGGAATCAGAGGGCTCTGATCCGTAGAGCTTACAATCTAGGAGGAATCAGAGGGCTCTGATCCGAAGAGCTTACAATCTAGAAGGAATCAGAGGGCTCTGATCCGTAGAGCTTACAATCTAGGAGGAATCAGAGGGCTCTGATCCGTAGAGCTTACAATCTAGGAGGAATCAGAGGGCTCTGATCCGTAGAGCTTACAATCTAGGAGGAATCAGAGGGCTCTGATCCGAAGAGCTTACAATCTAGGAGGAATCAGAGGGCTCTGATCCGAAGAGCTTACAATCTAGGAGGAATCAGAGGGCTCTGATCCGAAGAGCTTACAATCTAGGAGGAATCAGAGGGCTCTGATCCGTGGAGCTTACAATCTAGGAGGAATCAGAGGGCTCTGATCCGAGGAGCTTACAATCTAAGAGGAATCAGAGGACTCTGATCCGAAGAGCTTACAATCTAGGAGGAATCAGAGGGCTCTGATCCGAAGAGCTTACAATCTAGGAGGAATCAGAGGGCTCTGATCCGTGGAGCTTACAATCTAGGAGGAATCAGAGGGCTCTGATCCGAAGAGCTTACAATCTAGGAGGAATCAGAGGGCTCTGATCCGAAGAGCTTACAATCTAGGAGGAATCAGAGGGCTCTGATCCGAAGAGCTTACAATCTAGGAGGAATCAGAGGGCTCTGATCCGAAGAGCTTACAATCTAGGTGGAATCAGAGGGCTCTGATCCGTGGAGCTTACAATCTAGGAGGAATCAGAGGGCTCTGATCCGAAGAGCTTACAATCTAGGAGGAATCAGAGGGCTCTGATCCGAAGAGCTTACAATCTAGGAGGAATCAGAGGGCTCTGATCCGAAGAGCTTACAATCTAGGAGGAATCAGAGGGCTCTGATCCGTGGAGCTTACAATCTAGGAGGAATCAGAGGGCTCTGATCGAAGAGCTTACAATCTAGGAGGAATCAGAGGGCTCTGATCCGAAGAGCTTACAATCTAGGAGGAATCAGAGGGCTCTGATCCGAAGAGCTTACAATCTAGGAGGAATCAGAGGGCTCTGAACCGAAGAGCTTACAATCTAGGAGGAATCAGAGGGCTCTGATCCGTGGAGCTTACAATCTAGGAGGAATCAGAGGGCTCTGATCCGAAGAGCTTACAATCTAGGAGGAATCAGAGGGCTCTGATCCGAAGAGCTTACAATCTAGGAGGAATCAGAGGGCTCTGATCCGAAGAGCTTACAATCTAGGAGGAATCAGAGGGCTCTGATCCGTGGAGCTTACAATCTAGGAGGAATCAGAGGGCTCTGATCCGAAGAGCTTACAATCTAGGAGGAATCAGAGGGCTCTGATCCGAAGAGCTTACAATCTAGGAGGAATCAGAGGGCTCTGATCCGAAGAGCTTACAATCTAGGAGGAATCAGAGGGCTCTGATCCGAAGAGCTTACAATCTAGGAGGGAAGGTGAAGAGATACAAGAGGTGTATACGGGGAATGTAAAGGGTTATCTCCTTATATTTGGGTTATAAAAAGGTTAATTCTCGGTATTTTTGGGTGGTAATTGGTTGGCACTGTGAGTTCTGCCCCGTCCCGGTGGGGGTGAGGTAGGTGCCCTCTGCCCACAAATGGGTTATTGGCTTGAGTTGCCAGTGTCTGTGAAGGGTTAATGCTGTCCTGTATGTGTATCCCTCTGGCCATGAAAAGGTTAATGAGGCAGTGGTGGTCTTGTGCGGGGCACGTGGAGTGCCGGGTGGGGTGTTTGTGACGCCCACGCTGTGTGTTTGTAGGGAGGGATCTCCCCTGAAAGGGTTAAGTCTTGCCCTCACCAGGTGGAGTGCAGGTGGCACACAGGGGGTTAAGTCTTGCCCTCACCAGGTGGGGTGCAGGTGGCACACAGGGGGTTAAGTCTTGCCCTCACCAGGTGGAGTGCAGGTGGCACACAAGGGGTTAAGTCTTGCCCTCACCAGGTGGAGTGCAGGTGGCACACAAGGGGTTACGTCTTGCCCTCACCAGGTGGAGTGCAGGTGGCACACAAGGGGTTAAGTCTTGCCCTCACCAGGTGGGGTGCAGGTGGCACACAAGGGGTTAAGTGGCTGGCTCCAGGTGGGGTGCAGGTGGCACACAAGGGGTTAAGTCTTGCCCTCACCAGGTGGGGTGCAGGTGGCACACAAGGGGTTAAGTGGCTGGCTCCAGGTGGGGTGCAGGTGGCACACAAGGGGTTAAGTCTTGCCCTCACCAGGTGGAGTGCAGGTGGCACACAAGGGGTTAAGTCTTGCCCTCACCAGGTGGAGTGCAGGTGGCACACAAGGGGTTAAGTCTTGCCCTCACCAGGTGGAGTGCAGGTGGCACACAAGGGGTTAAGGTCTTGCCCTCACCAGGTGGAGTGCAGGTGGCACACAGGGGGTTAAGTCTTGCCCTCACCAGGTGGAGTGCAGGTGGCACACAGGGGGTTAAGTCTTGCCCTCACCAGGTGGAGTGCAGGTGGCACACAAGGGTTAAGTCTTGCCCTCACCAGGTGGAGTGCAGGTGGCACACAAGGGGTTAAGTCTTGCCCTCACCAGGTGGAGTGCAGGTGGCACACAGGGGGTTAAGTCTTGGCCCTCACCTGGTGGAGTGCAGGTGGCCCCCACCCCCCCCCCCCCCCCCCCCCCCACACAAGGCCCCCCCCCCCCCCCGGTCCCCCCCCCCAACCCCCCCCCCCCTAGTCTCCCCCCCCCCCCCCCTGCCCTCCCCACCCCCTGTGCCCGGGGTGCAGTGTGCAGGTGGCACACAAGGGGTTAAGTCTTGCCCTCACCAGGTGGGGTGCAGGTGGCACACAGGGGGTTAAGTCTTGCCCTCACCAGGTGGAGTGCAGGTGGCACACAGGGGGTTTAAGTCTTGCCCTCACCAGGTGGAGTGCAGGTGGCACACAAGGGGTTAAGTCTTGCCCTCACCAGGTGGGGTGCAGGTGGCACACAAGGGGTTAAGTGGCTGGCTCCAGGTGGGGTGCAGGTGGCACACAAGGGGTTAAGTCTTGCCCTCACCAGGTGGGGTGCAGGTGGCACACAAGGGGTTAAGTGGCTGGCTCCAGGTGGGGTGCAGGTGGCACACAAGGGGTTAAGTCTTGCCCTCACCAGGTGGAGTGCAGGTGGCACACAAGGGGTTAAGTCTTGCCCTCACCAGGTGGAGTGCAGGTGGCACACAAGGGGTTAAGTCTTGCCCTCACCAGGTGGAGTGCAGGTGGCACACAAGGGGTTAAGTCTTGCCCTCACCAGGTGGAGTGCAGGTGGCACACAGGGGGTTAAGTCTTGCCCTCACCAGGTGGAGTGCAGGTGGCACACAGGGGGTTAAGTCTTGCCCTCACCAGGTGGAGTGCAGGTGGCACACAAGGGGTTAAGTCTTGCCCTCACCAGGTGGAGTGCAGGTGGCACACAAGGGGTTAAGTCTTGCCCTCACCAGGTGGAGTGCAGGTGGCACACAAGGGGTTAAGTCTTGCCCTCACCAGGTGGGGTGCAGGTGGCACACAGGGGGTTAAGTGGCTGGCTCCAGGTGGGGGTGGTATTTTTAGCCCTCTATGTGTGGCTCTTTGTGCTCCTCTGGCTCTGCCAGGGCCCCCGGCTCAGCCAGGTTATTATTAGGACTGAGCAAATCCTTCCATGAGCGAGAGAGCTGGAGGAGTGGAGGGAGAGCGCCCCCCGCTGTCTGCTGAGCTCCACACACACAACACGGACCCTCCATGATTCATCGGGGCCCCTGGACACAGCAGATCCCTCCTGTGTGGACTATATAAGTGCTGGATGTCCATGAGATCTGTACAGAGAGGGGTGGAGGGAGGGTGGCCCCGGAGACTCCAGAGGGGCCCCTTGTGGTGTCTGATCAGAGTCTTCCCACACCGTCCTTCTCTACTAGGCTCTGGTGTACTGCTGTGTGCACTCCGGAGCCGGAGGTGAGACATTAGAGGAGCCCCAAGCCTGACCTATAATGGAACTTGTGTCTCCAATCGGTGTAAGGTCGGAGTTGTGTCTCCAATCGGTGTAAGGTCAGAGTTGTGTCTCCAATCGGTGTAAGGTCAGTGTTGTGTCTCCAATCGGTGTAAGGTCGGAGTTGTGTCTCCAGTCGGTGTAAGGTCAGAGTTGTGTCACCAATCGGTGTAAGGTCGGAGTTGTGTCTCCAGTCGGTGTAAGGTCAGAGTTGTGTCTCCAATCGGTGTAAGGTCGGACTTGTGTGTCCAATCGGTGTAAGGTCGGACTTGTGTCTCCAATCGGTGTAAGGTCAGAGTTGTGTCTCCAATCGGTGTAAGGTCGGAGTTGTGTCTCCAGTCGGTGTAAGGTTGGAGTTGTGTCTCCAATCGGTGTAAGGTCGGAGTTGTGTCTCCAATCGGTGTAAGGTTGGAGTTGTGTCTCCAATCGGTGTAAGGTCGGAGTTGTCTCCAATCGGTGTAAGGTCGGAGTTGTGTCTCTAATCGGTGTAAGATCGGAGTTGTGTCACCAATCGGTGTAAGGTCAGAGTTGTCACCAGTCGGTGTAAGGTCGGAGTTGTCACCAATCGGTGTAAGGTCAGAGTTGTCACCAATCGGTGTAAGGTCGGAGTTGTGTCACCAATCGGTGTAAGGTCAGAGTTGTGTCTCCAATCGGTGTAAGGTCAGAGTTGTGTCTCCAATCGGTGTAAGGTCAGAGTTGTGTCCCCAATCGGTGTAAGGTCAGAGTTGTCTCCAATCGGTGTAAGGTCGGAGTTGTGTCTCCAATCGGTGTAAGGTCAGAGTTGTGTCTCCAATCGGTGTAAGGTCGGAGTTGTGTCTCCAATCGGTGTAAGGTCAGAGTTGTGTCTCCAATCGGTGTAAGGTCAGAGTTGTGTCTCCAATCGGTGTAAGGTCGGAGTTGTGTCTCCAGTCGGTGTAAGGTCAGAGTTGTGTCACCAATCGGTGTAAGGTCAGAGTTGTGTCTCCAATCGGTGTAAGGTCGGAGTTGTGTCTCCAGTCGGTGTAAGGTCAGAGTTGTGTCTCCAATCGGTGTAAGGTCGGACTTGTGTGTCCAATCGGTGTAAGGTCGGAGTTGTGTCTCCAATCGGTGTAAGGTCGGACTTGTGTCTCCAATCGGTGTAAGGTCAGAGTTGTGTCTCCAATCGGTGTAAGGTCGGAGTTGTGTCTCCAGTCGGTGTAAGGTCAGAGTTGTGTCTCCAATCGGTGTAAGGTCGGAGTTGTGTCTCTAATCGGTGTAAGGTCGGAGTTGTGTCTCTAATCGGTGTAAGGTTGGAGTTGTGTCTCCAATCGGTGTAAGGTCGGAGTTGTCTCCAATCGGTGTAAGGTCGGAGTTGTGTCTCTAATCGGTGTAAGATCGGAGTTGTGTCACCAATCGGTGTAAGGTCGGAGTTGTCACCAATCGGTGTAAGGTCAGAGTTGTCTCCAATCGGTGTAAGGTCGGAGTTGTGTCACCAATCGGTGTAAGGTCAGAGTTGTGTCTCCAGTCGGTGTAAGGTCGGAGTTGTCTCCAATCGGTGTAAGGTCAGAGTTGTGTCACCAATCGGTGTAAGGTCGGAGTTGTGTCACCAATCGGTGTAAGGTCGGAGTTGTGTCACCAATCGGTGTAAGGTCAGAGTTGGGTTTTGCGGTGATCTGAGATTTCGCAGTGAAGTCGGGATGAGAATTGATTGATCCCCAATCTGTACAGGAACAAAGTCTTCTCCTCCTCCACTACTCATCATCTAAAGAGCCACTTAGATGAAGAACGTCGTTAATAGCATTCCCCTCCCCCCCCCTCCAACATCATTCAACCCGACTATAAACACCGAGACATTAATCCTTTCCTGGTCCCTGCCGGAGACTTCCAGCAAAACTAGACCGCCGCTCCACCCCGAACACGGGAAAGAGAGCGCTCCTCCCCCAACACGGGCAAGAGAGCGCCACTCCCCCAACACGGGCAAGAGAGCGCCACTCCCCGAACACGGGCAAGAGAGCGCCACTCCCCGAACACGGGCAAGAGAGCGCCACTCCCCGAACACGGGCAAGAGAGCGCCACTCCCCGAACACGGGCAAGAGAGCGCTACTCCATTCATGATGAGGGTTCCCACCATCCCTGTGCCGAGTTCCCGGGTCTGTACCACCCGCTGTGCCCATTATGAGGGGTTCCCAACCATCCCTGTGCTGAGTTCCCGGGTCTGTACACCCGCTGTGCCCATTATGAGGGGTTGCCCACCATCCCTGTGCTGAGTTCCCGGGTCTGTACACCCGCTGTGCCCACTATGAGGGGTCTCAGCCATCCCTGTGCTGAGTTCCCGGGTCTGTACACCAGCTGTGCCCATTATGAGGGGTTCCCCACCATCCCTGTGCCGAGTTCCCGGGTCTGTACACCCGCTGTGCCCATTATGGAGGGGTTCCCACCATCCCTGTGCTGAGTTACAGGGTCTGTACACCCGCTGTGCCCATTATGAGAGGTTCCCACCATCCCCTGTGCTGAGTTCTCGGGTCTGTACACCCGCTCTGCCCATTATGAGGGGTTCCCACCATCCTGTGCCGAGTTCCCGGGTCTGTACACCCGCTGTGCCCATTATGAGGGGTTCCCACCATCCCTGTGCTGAGTTCCCGGGTCTGTACACCCGCTGTGGCCCATTATGAGGGGTTCCCACCATCCCTGTGCTGAGTTCGCGGGTCTGTACACCCGCTGTGCCCATTATGAGGGGTTCTCACCATCCCTGTGCTGAGTTCCGGGTCTGTACACCCGCTGTGCCCATTATGAGGGGTTCCCACCATCCACTGTGCTGAGTTCCCGGTCTGTACACCCGCTGTGCCCATTATGAGGGAGTTCCACCATCCCTGTGCTGAGGTTCCGGGTCTGTACACCCGCTGTGCCCAGTATGAGGGGTTCCCACCATCCCTGTGCCGAGTTCCAGGGTCTGTACACCCGCTGTGCCCATGAGGGGTTCCCACCATCCCTGTGCTGAGTTCCCGGGTCTGTACACCCGCTGTGCCCATTATGAGGGGTTCCCACCATCCCTGTTACGAGTTCCCGGGTCTGTACACCCGCTGTGCCCATTAGAGGGGTTCCCACCATCCCTGTGCTGAGTTCCGGGGTCTGTTCACCCGCTGTGCCCATTATGAGGGGTTCCCACCATCCCTGTGCCGAGTTCCCGGGTCTGTACACCCGCTGTGCCCATTATGAGGGGTTCCCACCATCCCTGTGCTGAGTTCCTGGGTCTGTACACCCGCTGTGCCCATTATGAGGGGTTCCCACCACCCTGTGCTGAGTTCCTGGGTCTGTTTACACCCGCTGTGCCCATTATGAGGGGTTCCCCCCATCCCTGTGCTGAGTTCCTGGGTCTGTACACCCGCTGTGCCCATTATGAGGGGTTCCCACAATCCCTGTGCCGAGTTCCCGGGTCTGTAAACCCGCTGTGCCCATTATGAGGGGTTCTCACCATACCTGTACCCATCTAATGGTTACCCTCTAGAAGAGGTCCTCCAGTGCCCCCTGCAGGCCATGTTTTCAGGTTTTCCTTCATATCACAGTGAATGGTATTTTATCTAAGATGCCCTGTTGGGGGTACTTGAGGACGGGGGTTGGGCACTCGGGTGCCGTCTGTTCTATGCCCAGTCAGAGAAGAGTTGCCCTTGGCAGGCGGTACGGACCGGTCTGAGGACACGGTTGGTAAGTCCAGAGAGCCCCATTATGGGCCATTAAAGCACAACTCCGCACACAACCTTCACTGCCAGAGGGGTTCGGAGCATTCCATTCAGTGCTGAGGGGGTTAATGTGACACCAGATGGTTTTTTCTTCATGGTGAGGTCATCGGTGGCAGTGGAGGGGTTAATGGTGAACTCTGCCCCCTCTGGGGATGTTTATATATCACATCTGTATCCCATCTGTGTGCTGAACATCTCCCCTCCCCCACCACCGTCTACCTGACCAACCTTTTTTACAGGACTGTGACCTCCCCCTAGCCCAGGAAGTGATGTGAATCTCCGAAGTGGGGACACGGCTAGGTGAAGAAACTCTGCCCCCTACAGGACTGTGACCCCCCAGTACAGGCAGTGAAGGGAATCCTTCCAATGGAGACACAGCCATACAAGTCTATATACCAACATGCTGGGTGGAGTTCGGCTCTTCTGGATGCAGCATCTCCTTTTCTCACTTCCCCTTTAGACTGCAAGCTCCTGGGGTCAGAGCCGCCCTCTCTGTGCACAATACAGTATACAGGTCGTGTTATTGGGGGACAAAGGACTCCTCTGAGAACCTCCGACAACTTCTATCTCAAACTATTTCACAATTTGCTGCAAAATTCCTCATCAGGATGGCGGTGATCTGTTCCCCAGAGACAGCTAATCCCCCCCCCCCCCCCATGGGAAACAGGTACTCTATGACCAAGACCCCCCCCCCCCCCATGGGAAACAGGTACTCTATGACCGAGACCCCCCCCCCCCCCCCCCCCACCCCCCCCCCCCCCCCTGTGGACAAAAAAAAAAAAAGGCAGTTACTCTATGACCGAGACCCACCCACCTCTGACCCCCCCCCAACCCCCCCCCCCCACCCCCCCCCCCCCCCCCCCCATGTCCCTTCCCGCCCCGGAAACAGGTTACTCAAATGACCGAGACCCCCCCCACCCCACACCCCCCCCCCCCACCCATGGGAAACAGGTACTCTCATGACCGAGACCCCGCCTCCCCCCCCATGGGAAAACAGGTACACACTCAATTGACCAAGACCCCCTACCCCCGCACCCCCCATGTGAAAACAGGTACTCTATGACCGAGACCCCCCAACCTCTGACCCCACCCCCCCCCATGGGAAAAGGTACTCTATGGGGACCGAAGACTCCCCCCCCACCCCAACCCCACCCCCCACCGCACACAACCCGCCCCCCCTCCGCCCTCCCCCGCCCCCCCAAGCCCCCCGCCCCCCCCCCACCACCACCCGCCTCCCCTCCCCCCCCACCCACCCGCGCCCCCCCCCCGCCCACCCTATCCCCCCCCCCCGCGCCCCCCCACTGGGGGGAAACAGGTACTCTATGACCGAGACCCCCCCCCCATGGGAAACAGGTACTCTATGACCGAGACCCCCCCACCTCTGACCCCCCCCCCCATGGGAAAAAGGTACTCTATGACCGAGACCCCCCCCCCCCCCCATGGGAAAAAGGTACTCTATGACCGAGACCCCCCCCCCCCATGGGAAAAAGGTACTCTATGACCGAGACCCCCCCCCCCCATGGGAAAAAGGTACTCTATGACCGAGACCCCCCCCCCATGGGAAACAGGTACTCTATGACCGAGACCCCCCCCCCCCCCCCCCATGGGAAAAAGGTACTCTATGACCGAGACCCCCCCCCCCCCCCCATGGGAAACAGGTACTCTATGACCGAGACCCCCCCCCCCCCCATGGGAAAAAGGTACTCTATGACCGAGACCCCCCCCCCCCCCCCCCATGGGAAAAAGGTACTCTATGACCGAGACCCCCCCCCCCCATGGGAAAAAGGTACTCTATGACCGAGACCCCCCCCCCCCCCATGGGAAAAAGGTACTCTATGACCGAGACCCCCCCCCCCCCCATGGGAAACAGGTACTCTATGACCGAGACCCCCCCCCCCCCATGGGAAAAAGGTACTCTATGACCGAGACCCCCCCCCCCATGGGAAAAAGGTACTCTATGACCGAGACCCCCCCATGGGAAACAGGTACTCTATGACCGAGACCCCCCCCCCCCCCCCATGGGAAACAGGTACTCTATGACCGAGACCCCCCCACCTCTGACCCCCCCCATGGGAAACAGGTACTCTATGACCGAGACCCCCCCCATGGGAAACAAATGGTCCACTCAGACAGCCGAACCGAGCCCCCCCCCCCCAATGCAAAACAGGTATTCTATATCCGAGACCTCAGACCGCCCCCCCAATGCAAAACATGTATTCTATATCAGACCCCCCCCCCCCCCAATTGCGAAACAGGCATTCTATATCAGACACCTCAGACCCCCCCCCCCATAGGGACAAGAACAGTCTTGCTCACCAAAGAGGACCAAACAACCCCCCGTGAGAAACAGGGGTCATTTCTAAACTCCCCAACCCCCCCCCCATGAAAAATGTGCAATCTACTCCTGTACCCTCCCCCCATGGTATCATTGACAGTGTTCAACCATTTCAGAGCCCCCCCAGGAGACCTGTGTGTGGAGTACGGAGGGGTCCCAAAATTCCAGGAGGTCACTTCCTGTCCTGGAGACACAACAGGAAGTGAGAGAAATCCGAGAGTGATGTCACCCATCACCCCTCAAAGAAATAGAACCTTCCCCCGGGGGAGGGCCCAAAATGAGAGAAAGCAAACAATTTTTGGGTGGAGATGCACATCAGACGGACAGATATTCCCAGACCAATCCTGATCATTAAATATTTATTGAAAGTCACATCCCTACAGCTATGACAATACAAGGTCAGGGGAGATCAATTACACAGAATGTCAGAAAGGAAGAAGGGCCAATCAGTGCGATCCCCTGACACAGCCGACCCGGCAACACTGTAGGTACGTTCCCAAATTTCCTCCAAATGAGTTGCCAGGTCCTTTTGAGAGACCAGCCTTCTTCCTGGCTCTCTCTAGCAAGGGGCCCCCCCTGGGTCTCTACCTTGGCACAGCTTCCTCCAGACCAGAAAGGACGGCTTCAGGACCACTTCAAAACATGCTAGGCCCCAAGACAGGCTACTGGACCTAACAGCAGAGCTCCATCCAGCAGCACCTCCCTAGGCATCAGCCCTGGGGAAGAGAGAGAGCACATGGCCTGTCCCAGAATGCACCAGTGGTCTAAACCTCCTACTGCAGGGGTCGGCATCCAGTCCGCGTGCCGCACACGGGCCGCCGCCTCTGAATGTCTGGCCTGTCAGTGCAAATATGTGACCTCGGCTTGAAGGGGTTGTACCGGGGTGAGGCCTGCAGCTGCAGGCCTCACCCCGGTACCGCCTTTTAGAGCCGATGGTTGGCTTTCTTGGGATAACAATCGATGCGGCTAAGAAGCCACTCAGCTGTTATCCCAAGCAGCGAGACGGAATGTACCCCTCCCACTGCCTTCCAGGCTGGCTAAGAACCCAAACAAAGCCGGAATCGGCTTCGATCAGGTCTCCTATCTAGTAACCCAGAAGAGATGTCATGACATCACCTCTGCTTTACTAAAGCCTTAAAGGCGCCAGATTTAAAGAAATTTTTTTTATTCAAAACAGCCAAACTTGGAGTTTTGAATGCTTTTAAGTGGAAAGGAGGGATTTGGGGTCTTATAGATCCCTCCATAAAGAGTACCTGTCACTGCCTATTACTGTCACAAGGGATGTTTACTTTCTTTGTGACAGTAATAAAAGTGATCAGAATCTTTTTTTTTATTTAAAGGTACAGTGTAAAAAAATAAAATAAATTTAAAGCGCCCCATCCCTCTGTGCTTACACAGCGGGTGGGGGAGGCTGTGTAATATGCAGGGGGGCTGTATAATATGCAGGGGGGCTTTATGATGTGCAGGGGGACTGTGTAATATGCAGGGGGGCTGGGCAGGAGGGGCTGTGTGATGTGCAGGGGGGCTGTGTAATGTAAAGGGGTCCAGAGGTACAGGGGGTTGTGTAATGTAAAGGGGTCCAGAGGTACATGGGGCTGTGTAATGTAACCGGGTCCAGAGGTGCAGGGCTGTGTAATGTAAAGGGGTCCAGAGGGGCAGGGGGTTGTGTAATGTTAAGGGGTCCAGAGGTTGAGGGGCTGTGTAATGTAAAGGGAGCCAGAGGTCCGGGCTGTGTAATATAAAGGGGTCCAGAGGTGTGGGGGCTGTGTAATGTAAAGGGGTTCAGAGGTGTGGGAGCTGTGTAATGTAAAGGGGCTCTTTTTTTTTAAAGGTACAGTGTAAAAAAATAAAATAAATTTAAAGCGCCTAATTCCTCTGTGCTTAAACAGCTGGTTGGGGCTCTGTAATGTAAAGGGGTCCAGAAGGGTAGGGGATTGTGTAATGTAAAGGGGGCCAGAGGTGCAGGGGCTGTTTAATTGTAAGGGGTCCAGAGGTGCAGGGTCTGTGTAATGTAAAGGGGGCCAGAGGGGCAGGGGGTTGTGTAATGTAACGGAGGCCAGAGGTGCGGGGGCTGTTTAATTGTAAGAGGTCCAGAGGTGCAGGGGCTGTGTAATGTGAAGGGGTCCAGAGGGGCAGGGGGTTGTGTAATGTAAAGGGGGCCAGAGGTGCGGGGCTGTTTAATTGTAAGGGGTCCAGAGGTTCAGGGGCTGTGTAATGTAAAGGGGTCCAGAGGGGCAGGGGTTGTGTAATTTAACGGGGGGCAGAGGTGCGGGGCTGTTTAATTGTAAGGAGTCCAGAGGTGCAGGGGCTGTGTAATGTTAAGGGGTCCAGAGGTTCAGGGGCTGTTTAATTGTAAGGGGGCCAGGGGTGCGGGGGCTGTTTAATTGTAAGGGGTCCAGAGGGGCAGGGGTTGTGTAATGTAAAGGGGGCCAGAGGTGCAGGGGCTGTGTAATGTAAAGGGGTCCAGAGGGGCAGGGGTTGTGTAATGTAAAGGGGGCCAGAGGTGTGGGGGCTGTTTAATTGTAAGGGGTCCAGAGGTGCAGGGGGCTGTGTAATGTAAAGGGGTCCAGAGGGGCAGGGGGTTGTGTAATGTAAAGTGGGTCAGAGGTGCGGGGGCTGTTTAATTGTAAGAGGTCCAGAGGTGCAGGGGCTGTGTAATGTAAAGGGGTCCAGAGGGGCAGGGGGTTGTGTAATGTAAAGGGGGTCCAGAGGGGCAGGGGGTTGTGTAATGTAAAGGGGGCCAGAGGTGCGAGGCTGTTTAATTGTAAGGAGTCCAGAGGTGCAGGGGCTGTGTAATGTTAAGGGGTCCAGAGGTTCAGGGGCTGTGTAAAGTAAAAGGGGCCAGAGGTGCGGGGACTGTGTAATGTAAAGGGGGCCAGAGGTGTGGGGTCTGTGTAATGTTATCTTCATTTATTAGCAGGTGAATGCGGCCCCCAGTGCATTTGCATACATTTAATCTGACCCTTAAGTAGAAAAAGGTTGCTGACCCCTGCCCCATTGGATTGGCTGAAGGAAATAAATATTCATAACTTGGTTTTATTTGTGAAATCTCATACTATGACCAGTGATATTAGTGACATCTACTGGCAGCAATGAGAAATCACAAGCTTAAGCATAGGGAAAAACCAGATGAAGAACCATACAATCAGTCTGAGCCAACTACAGCCCAGCCAAAAGCTACATTGACATAGTAGCCCCTGTTTAGGAGAGAGGGGGCTACATACATACCTGGACAAGATGGCACCTGATCAAATTCACCTCCACTTACAAAGCCTCCTACATGTGACAGACATTTAATTTCTTTGCTACACAGTGATGACCTCAATTATAGGTCAACCCTTACATAGTGGGGATCTGGCCCCCCTTCGTAAGAGGCCTGGAAGGAGTGACATGGGAGCCCCTCGGGCTGGCCATCATTACAGCTCTCCTCCAACCTTCACCCACCCCTCTTCCAAGTTCCCCTCACTCTCTAATTCCCTGACCTTCACCCACCCCTCCATCCTCTCTGACATTACCCAACCCCCTCCTTCCCCATCACCCTACTCCTTTTATAGGCCCCTGTGACCACCCGAACAATCTCCCCAGAAGATTCTGTCTATAAGACTCTCGTACTCGGATCAGCTACAGGAGAAGAACCTTCCATAGGTTTAACGCTCTATAAATATGGAGTTATGGTTGAAGGTAGATGGACAACCTCCATTGGATTACACTTGTGAGCCCCAAACCTCTCCTCCTGGTCCCCGGGCTCTTTCCACCCCACGCCCTGCCCCTTCTTTTCCTTTGTATCGCCATGCACCCCTTCTCATACACATCGGGGGGTTCTCCCAGCTTTTCCAGCCCTGGAGAAATGGCTCATATTATTATTGATGAATTGTAGAGTCCGATCTCCTCGCCATGAGCTCTTCTCTTTCCAGACTGCGTTTCATTACAAAAGAAAAGTTGCCAGAAATGGGGGAACTTCTAATCTGCAGCTGTATTGTTGCCATCAGACAGGTTCTCTTGGTAGACCCCATTCCCTTTCCTATTGTATCCTTATGATGTGTTGATCTGCTGGGTCCTCAGAGGCCTTCACCCTCCATCAGATGTGCCGGGTTGGTAACGTTCCTCCTTCTGTTTCCTCAGGGAATGTGTTTCCTGCACCGCAGCATCATCACCACCCACGGGAACCTCAAATCCTCCAACTGTGTGGTGGACAGCCGATTCGTATTGAAGATCACTGACTATGGACTGGCCAGCTTCCGATCCATCTGTGATGCAGACGATGTCTATGCCTTGTATGCCAGTGGGTGTGAATGTCCACAGTTACCTCGTATTCCCCCCCCCCCCCCCCGTGAGATCTGCTATGTAATGACAGGTCACCCAATCCCAGGCCGGACTTTCTCTGGGACCAGTGCAGCTTATAGATGGCTCTGTATACAGATCTATATATGTATAACCCCTGTATATAGATGTACAGACTTTATGGCCAACAGTCTGCGGGCACCGGGTCACCACACTTCCTGTATATGGTGTTCGTGGGCATCCCATTTCAAAGCCATCCCATTATACACTGGAGTTGACCACCATGCTGCCCACGGCCATTAATATAGCGCTGCCCTCCCCTCATGGCGAACTGCCCTCCCTCCATGGCCATTAATATAGAGCTGCCCTCCCCCAATGGCCATTAATATAAAGCGGCCCTCCCCCCCATGGCCATAAATATACACTAGAGTTGCCCCCAATGGCCCATGGCCATTGATATAAAGCCACCCTCCCCCCATGGCCATTAATATAGACCTGCCCCCCCCCCATGGCCATTAACATAGAGCTGCCCTCCCCCCATGGCCATTAATACAGAGCTGCCCCCCCCCCCCCCATGGACATTAATACAAAGCTGCCTCCCCCCATGGCCATTAATATAGAGCTGCCCTATAGATTGTGATGGATGATGGGGGTCTCACTGTCCCCCAGGATAGTGTCCAGCATATAGATTGTGATGGATGATGGGGGTCTCATTGTCCCCCCAGGATAGTGTCCAGAATATAGATTGTGATGGATGATGGGGGTCTCATTGCCCCCCCCCCCCAGCTGTGTGTGTAATGATGGCCTTGTATGACAGCTGATAGCAGCTCTTCTTTCTGTACAGAGAAGCTGTGGACGGCTCCGGAGCTCCTGAGAATGAACAGACCCCCTCCTCAGGGCACACAGAAGGGTGATGTCTACAGCTTCGGGATCATACTACAGGAGATTGCCCTGAGGAATGGGGCCTTCTACATCCAGGGCATGGACCTCAGCCCCAAGGGTAATGACTGCAGAGTTTAGTTACTGGAGGATGGGGGGTGTGTGTGGGGTGGAGAAGATATTGGGATTTAATCCCCCTAGTGCCACCCAGCGAGAAGGTGAAGAGAATCTTTCTAATAGGGACACAGAGGGCTGAGAGGACTTCAATGAGAAAAAGGAGGAGGAGGAGCCGATGCGTGGAGAATTGGCCCTGCTCTCCGCCGGTGCCAGGGGCCTTAAGTTGGCCTCAGTGTGAAGCTGTATTACAGGAGAGCATAGGGGGGGGGGGTGAGGTGAGCACTAGTCTAAACCATTTCCACCAATGATGGATATTTGGGGATCCCAGCCAAGAAACTTGAGGTCCTCCAACACATTTCACAGTGATGTTTGGGGATCCCAGCCAAAAACCTTGACGTCTTCCCAACACGTTTCACAGTGATATTTTGGGATCCCAGGCAAGAACCTTGAGGTCCTCCCAACACATTTCACAGTGATGTTTGGGGATCCCAGCCAAAAACCTTGAGGTCCTCCCAACACGTTTCCAATGATGGGAAGAGAATAAATGGACACGAAGGTCCCAAAAAAGAACCTGAAGTATCTCCGAACACGTTTCACAGTGATGTTTGGGGATCCCAGCCAAAAACCTTGAGGTCCTCCCAACACATTTCACAGTGATGTTTGGGGATCCCAGACAAAAACCTTGAGGTCCTCCAACACGTTTCACAGTGATATTTGGGGATCCCAGCCAAAAACCTTGAGGTCCTCCCAACACATTTCACAGTGATGTTTGGGGATCCCAGCCAAAAACCTTGAGGTCCTCCCAACACGTTTCCAATGATGGGAAGAGAATAAATGGACACGAAGGTCCCAAAAAAGAACCTCAAGGATCTCCGAACACGTTTCACAGTGATGTTTGGGGATCCCAGCCAAAAACCTTGAGGTCCTCCCAACACATTTCACAGTGATGTTTGGGGATCCCAGACAAAAACCTTGAGGTCCTCCAACACGTTTCACAGTGATATTTGGGGATCCCAGCCAAAAACCTTGAGGTCCTCCCAACACATTTCACAGTGATATTTGGGGATCCCAGCCAAAAACCTTGAGGTCCTCCAATACATTTCACAGTGATGTTTGTAGGTTCCAAACAAGAACCTCAAGGACATCGGATGCATTTCACAGTGATGGTTGGGATGCAAAAACAAGAGCTTTGGGGTCCTCCAACACTGTTCACTATGATGTTTGGAGATCTCAAATACCTCAAGGTCCTCTGTTTCACAATGGGATCCCAAACAAGCACCTTGAGGTCCTCCGATGCATTTTGCAATGATGTTTGGGGGTCCCAATCAAGAACCTTGAGGTCTTTTTTATTTCGCAATGATGTTTGGGGAACCATTGTGTGAATTTGGTGTGGGTTGGGTGTCTGATGATTTTTGTGGTCCTGTGGCCCCCGGCTCTTCCTCCTGCAGATCATTTCACTCTGACAAAGTCCTGAAATATGAAAAGTTCTTTTGGTTCCTCTCCCTGTTTTAAGCTGTTGGAATCCGCGGGTTTCATATAATCTGTCATCCCCATCTACCATCCTCCCTCCAGAGATTGTCCAGAAGGTCCGGAATGGCCAGCGTCCATTCTTTCGGCCCACGGTGGACACTAGCTGTCACAGCGAGGAGTTGGGCATCCTCATGGACCGATGTTGGGCGGAGGAGCCCCTGGACCGTCCAGACTTTAGCCAGATTAAGATGTACATCTGCAAGTTCAACAAGTGAGCAACTGTGGGGGGAAGATGTCCTGCATGGTGGGGAGGGGTGATGTCTAATGGGGAGGGGTGATGTCTAATGGGGAGGGGTAATGTCCTGCATGGTGGGGAGGGGTCAGTGTCCTACATCCTGGGAGGGGTTATGTCCTGCATGGTGTGGAGGGGTGGTTTACTACATCCTGGGGAGGGGTGATGTCCTGCATGGTGTGGAGGGGTGGTGCCCTACATCCTGGGGAGGGGTGGTTTCCTACATCCTGGGAAGGGGTGGTGTCCTACATCCTGGGAAGGGGTGGTTTCCTACATCCTGGGAAGGGGTGGTGTCCTACATCCTGGGAAGGGGTGGTGTCCTACATCCTGGGAAGGGGTGGTGTCCTACATCCTGGGAAGGGGTGGTGTCCTACATCCTGGGGAGGGGTGGTGTCCTACATCCTGGGAAGGGGTGGTTTCCTACATCCTGGGAAGGGGTGGTGTCCTACATCCTGGGAAGGGGTGGTGTCATAAATCCTGGGAAGGGGTGGTTTCCTACATCCTGGGAAGGGGTGATGTCCTACATCCTGGGAAGGGGTGGTGTCCTGCATAGTGTGGAGGGGTGGTGTCCTGCATGGTGTGGAGGGGTGGTGTCCTACATCTTGGGAAGGGGTGGTGTCCTACATCCTGGGAAGGGGTGATGTCCTACATCCTGGGAAGGGGTGATGTCATACATCCTGGGAAGGGGTGGTGTCCTGCATGGTGTGGAGGGGTGGTGTCCTGCATGGTGTGGAGGGGTGGTGTCCTACATCCTGGGAAGGGGTGATGTCATACATCCTGGGAAGGGGTGGTGTCCTGCATGGTGTGGAGGGGTGGTGTCCTGCATGGTGTGGAGGGGTGGTGTCCTACATCTTGGGAAGGGGTGGTGTCCTACATCCTGGGAAGGGGTGATGTCCTACATCCTGGGAAGGGGTGATGTCATACATCCTGGGAAGGGGTGGTGTCCTGCATGGTGTGGAGGGGTGGTGTCCTGCATGGTGTGGAGGGGTGGTGTCCTACATCTTGGGAAGGGGTGGTGTCCTACATCTTGGGAAGGGGTGGTGTCCTACATCTTGGGAAGGGGTGATGTCCTACATCCTGGGAAGGGGTGGTGTCCTACATCCTGGGAAGGGGTGGTGTCCTACATCCTGGGAAGGGGTGATGTCCTACATCCTGGGAAGGGGTGGTGTCCTACATCCTGGGAAGGGGTGGTGTCCTACATCCTGGGAAGGGGTGGTGTCCTGCATGGTGTGGAGGGATGGTTTCCTACATTCTGGGAAGGGGTGGTGTCCTACGTCCTGGGAAGGGGTGGTTTTCTACATCCTGGGGAGAGTGAAATACCCAAGGGAGTGGGGTATGCTCCATGCCTAGCTTGGAGAGGGTATGCCACATCTTGGTTGAGCAGGGAATGTCCTACATGGAGAGGGAAGGGAGATGTCTACATCCAGAGGAGGGGGTGATATCCCAGGAATGGGGGTGGGGGGTATCTTACATCCTGGTAGGAGGGGTATATCTTATATTGAGGGGACGGGGAATTATCTGACACTGTGTGTTTTGCAGGGAGTGGACAACCAGCATCCTGGATAACTTACTGTCCCGTATGGAGCAATACGCCAACAATCTGGAGAAGTTGGTGGAGGAGCGGACACAGGCCTACCTGGAGGAGAAGCGTAAAGCCGAAAACCTGCTCTACCAGATCCTGCCACAGTGAGCGCCAATACTCCACCGACAACACAAATACTGCATTGCATCACACAATACAAAAACTGTATGGGGGAGGGGTCAGTATGTCAGGTGTATTGGGGGAGGGGTCAGTATGACAGCTGTATTAGGGAGGAGTCAGTATTGTCACTTCCATTGGGGAGGGGTCAGTATGTCAGTTGTATTAAGGAGGGGTCAGTATGGCAGTTGTATGGGGGGAGGGGTCAGTATGGCAGTGGTGTCAGGGGGAGGGGTCAGTATGGCAGTTGTATGGGGGAGGGGTCAGTATGGCAGTTGTATGGGGGAGGGGTCAGTATGGCAGTGGTGTCAGGGGGATGGGTCAGTATGGCAGTTGTATGGGGGGATGGGTCAGTATGGCAGTGGTGTCAGGGGGATGGGTCAGTATGGCAGTGGTGTCAGGGGGAGGGGTCAGTATGGCAGTTGTATGGGGGGATGGGTCAGTATGGCAGTGGTGTCAGGGGGATGGGTCAGTATGGCAGTGGTGTCAGGGGGAGGGGTCAGTATGGCAGTGGTGTCAGGGGGAGGGGTCAGTATGGCAGTGGTGTCAGGGGGAGGGGTCAGTATGGCAGTGGTGTCAGGGGGAGGGGTCAGTATGGCAGTTGTATAGGGGGAGGGGTCAGTATGGCAGTGGTGTCAGGGGGAGGGGTCAGTATGGCAGTTGTATAGGGGGGGGGGGGGAGGGGTCAGTATGGCAGTTGTATAGGGGAGGGGTCAGTATGGCAGTGGTGTCAGGGGGAGGGGTCAGTATGGCAGTGGTGTCAGGGGGAGGGGTCAGTATGGCAGTTGTATAGGGGGAGGGGTCAGTATGGCAGTGGTGTCAGGGGGAGGGGTCGGTGTCCGGGAGGCTCTGTATACAGGTGATGCTCCAGGTATATGTATATTATACACATGACGTGTTATTCTGTACTCAGCTCGGTGGCGGAGCAGTTGAAGAGAGGAGAGACGGTCCAGGCCGAGGCCTTTGATAGCGTCACCATCTATTTCAGTGACATTGTGGGGTTCACATCCATGTCTGCAGAGAGCACCCCAATGCAGGTAGGTCCCCCGACATACTTCATATAGATAGATATCAGTGTGTATACCAGGCGGAGAGGTCAGACTAGACGGTGAACTGGACAGAAGACACACAATTCACACCGGGGGAAACCGGGTTCAAGGCTGACCGACCAACAACCTGATAGTATCCCGCCTGTGAGCACATATCTGAAATAATCAAACCCCGCCTTTCCTGTATAACCGTCCAATGGCTATCCCCCCCCCCCCCCCCGTAGGTGTAATATCTGATCCGGAAGAACTTTATGACGTGTGGCAAGTGGTTAAGATGATTAAAAAAAATAAACACTCAGCAGGAGCCGTTTAAAACCCATAAAAACACCTAAAATTAAAAAAAAACAGCCAGAATTTCCCTTTTTCTTATGATCCTCAATGGATTTTTTTTTTAACAAATTTGGGAAAATGAAATTGTCCAGTGTTGCCCCCTATTATTATGTACAGGCTCTGGATAGGAAAGAATTGCCCCTCTGAGGCTGAATGATTCTGTGTGACCCCCGAAATCTCCCCCGGGGTACACAGAGACGTTCCTTGTCCCCGCAGTCCTAATCCCGACCTTTCTTCACACAGGTGGTGACGTTACTCAATGACCTGTACACCTGCTTTGACGCCATAATAGACAACTTTGACGTTTACAAGGTAAGAATCTCACTCAGGGCGGTGTGTGGAGCTGGCCCAGCACGGCCGTCTGGCTACTGCAGCATTTTCCGAAAGGGCTTCTCCAGATAATAATCATGAATCATGGTGAGGTGGGAAGTCCTACAAGCTGCTTAGTGTGACCAACACCGGTTCCAATAATGATCCTTACATCAGAGATCAGTACAGGTGTATTATACAGAGAGATCAGTACAGGTGTATTATACAGAGATCTGTACAGGTGTATTATACAGGGATCAGTACAGGTGTATTATACAGGGATCAGTACAGGTGTATTATACAGGAATCAGTACAGGTGTATTATACAGATATCAGTACAGGTGTATTATACAGAGATCTGTACAGGTGTATTATACAGGGATCAGTACAGGTGTATTATACAGGGATCAGTACAGGTGTATTATACAGATATCAGTACAGGTGTATTATACAGAGAGATCAGTACAGGTGTATTATACAGAGATCAGTACAGGTGTATTATACAGGGATCAGTACAGGTGTATTATACAGAGAGATCAGTACAGGTGTATTATACAGAGATTAGTACAGGTGTATTAAACAGAGAGATCAGTACAGGTGTATTAAACAGAGAGATCAGTACAGGTGTATTAAACAGAGAGATCAGTACAGGTGTATTATACATGGATCAGTACAGGTGTATTATACAGATATCAGTACAGGTGTATTATACAGAGATCAGTACAGGTGTATTATACAGAGAGATCAGTACAGGTGTATTATACAGGGATCTGTACAGGTGTATTATACAGAGAGATCAGTACAGGTGTATTATACAGGGATCTGTACAGGTGTATTATACAGAGAGATCAGTACAGGTGTATTATACAGAGATCAGTACAGGTGTATTATACAGGGATCAGTACAGGTGTATTATACAGAGATCAGTACAGGTGTATTATACAGAGATCAGTACAGGTGTATTATACAGAGATCAGTACAGGTGTATTATACAAAGAGATCAGTACAGGTGTATTATACAGGGATCAGTACAGGTGTATTATACAGAGAGATCAGTACAGGTGTATTATACAGAGAGATCAGTACAGGTGTATTATACAGTGATCAGTACAGGTGTATTATACAGTGATCAGTACAGGTGTATTATACAGAGAGATCAGTACAGGTGTATTATACAGAGAGATCAGTACAGGTGTATTAAACAGAGAGATCAGTACAGGTGTATTATACAGAGGGATCAGTACAGGTGTATTATACAGAGATTAGTACAGGTGTATTATAAAGAGATCAGTACAGGTGTATTATACAGGGATCAGTACAGGTGTATTATACAGGGATCAGTACAGGTGTATTATACAGGGATCAGTACAGGTGTATTATACAGAGAGATCAGTACAGGTGTATTATACAGAGAGATCAGTACAGGTGTATTAAACAGAGAGATCAGTACAGGTGTATTAAACAGAGAGATCAGTACAGGTGAATTATACAGATATCAGTACAGGTGTATTATACAGAGATCAGTACAGGTGTATTATACAGAGAGATCAGTACAGGTGTATTATACAGAGATTAGTACAGGTGTATTATACAGGGATCAGTACAGGTGTATTATACAGAGATCAGTACAGGTGTATTATACAGGAATCAGTACAGGTGTATTATACAGATATCAGTACAGGTGTATTATACAGAGATCTGTACAGGTGTATTATACAGGGATCAGTACAGGTGTATTATACAGGGATCAGTACAGGTGTATTATACAGAGATCAGTACAGGTGTATTATACAGATATCAGTACAGGTGTATTATACAGAGAGATCAGTACAGGTGTATTATACAGAGATCAGTACAGGTGTATTATACAGGGATCAGTACAGGTGTATTATACAGAGAGATCAGTACAGGTGTATTATACAGAGATTAGTACAGGTGTATTAAACAGAGAGATCAGTACAGGTGTATTAAACAGAGAGATCAGTACAGGTGTATTAAACAGAGAGATCAGTACAGGTGTATTATACATGGATCAGTACAGGTGTATTATACAGATATCAGTACAGGTGTATTATACAGAGATCAGTACAGGTGTATTATACAGAGAGATCAGTACAGGTGTATTATACAGGGATCTGTACAGGTGTATTATACAGAGAGATCAGTACAGGTGTATTATACAGGGATCTGTACAGGTGTATTATACAGAGAGATCAGTACAGGTGTATTATACAGAGATCAGTACAGGTGTATTATACAGGGATCAGTACAGGTGTATTATACAGAGATCAGTACAGGTGTATTATACAGAGATCAGTACAGGTGTATTATACAGAGATCAGTACAGGTGTATTATACAAAGAGATCAGTACAGGTGTATTATACAGGGATCAGTACAGGTGTATTATACAGAGAGATCAGTACAGGTGTATTATACAGAGAGATCAGTACAGGTGTATTATACAGGGATCAGTACAGGTGTATTATACAGGGATCAGTACAGGTGTATTATACAGAGAGATCAGTACAGGTGTATTATACAGAGAGATCAGTACAGGTGTATTAAACAGAGAGATCAGTACAGGTGTATTATACAGAGGGATCAGTACAGGTGTATTATACAGAGATTAGTACAGGTGTATTATAAAGAGATCAGTACAGGTGTATTATACAGGGATCAGTACAGGTGTATTATACAGGGATCAGTACAGGTGTATTATACAGGGATCAGTACAGGTGTATTATACAGAGAGATCAGTACAGGTGTATTATACAGAGAGATCAGTACAGGTGTATTAAACAGAGAGATCAGTACAGGTGTATTAAACAGAGAGATCAGTACAGGTGAATTATACAGATATCAGTACAGGTGTATTATACAGAGATCAGTACAGGTGTATTATACAGAGAGATCAGTACAGGTGTATTATACAGAGATTAGTACAGGTGTATTATACAGGGATCAGTACAGGTGTATTATACAGGGATCAGTACAGGTGTATTATACAGAGAGATCAGTACAGGTGTATTATACAGAGAGATCAGTACAGGTGTATTATACAGGGATCAGTACAGGTGTATTATACAGGGATCAGTACAGGTGTATTATACAGAGAGATCAGTACAGGTGTATTATACAGAGAGATCAGTACAGGTGTATTAAACAGAGAGATCAGTACAGGTGTATTAAACAGAGAGATCAGTACAGGTGTATTAAACAGAGAGATCAGTACAGGTGTATTAAACAGAGAGATCAGTACAGGTGTATTATACAGAGAGATCAGTACAGGTGTATTATACAGGGATCAGTACAGGTGTATTATACAGGGATCAGTACAGGTGTATTATACAGAGATCAGTACAGGTGTATTATACAGGGATCAGTACAGGTGTATTAAACAGAGAGATCAGTACAGGTGTATTATACAGAGATCAGTACAGGTGTATTATACAGAGATTAGTACAGGTGTATTATACAGAGAGATCAGTACAGGTGTATTATACAGGGATCAGTACAGGTGTATTATACAGAGATCAGTACAGGTGTATTATACAGGGATCAGTACAGGTTTATTATATAGAGATCAGTACAGGTGTATTATACAGAGATCAGTACAGGTGTATTATAAAGAGATCAGTACAGGTGTATTATACATGGATCAGTACAGGTGTATTATACATGGATCAGTACAGGTGTATTATACAGAGAGATCAGTACAGGTGTATTATACAGAGATTAGTACAGGTGTATTATACAGGGATCAGTACAGGTGTATTATACAGGGATCAGTACAGGTGTATTATACAGGGATCTGTACAGGTGTATTATACAGAGATCAGTACAGGTGTATTATAAAGAGATCAGTACAGGTGTAGTATACAGGGATCAGTGCAGGTGTATTATACAGGGATCTGTACAGGTGTATTATACAGGGATCTGTACAGGTGTATTATACAGAGAGATCAGTACAGGTGTATTATACAGAGATCAGTACAGGTGTATTATACAGAGATCAGTACAGGTGTATTATAAAGAGATCAGTACAGGTGTAGTATACAGGGATCAGTGCAGGTGTATTATACAGGGATCTGTACAGGTGTAGTATACAGGGATCTGTACAGGTGTATTATACAGAGATCAGTACAGGTGTATTATACAGAGATCAGTACAGGTGTATTATACAGGGATAAGTACAGGTGTATTATACAGAGATCAGTACAGGTGTATTATACAGAGATCAGTACAGGTGTATTATACAGGGATCAGTACAGGTGTATTATACAGAGATCAGTACAGGTGTATTATACAGAGATCAGTACAGGTGTATTATACAGGGATCAGTACAGGTGTATTATACAGAGAGATCAGTACAGGTGTATTAAACAGAGAGATCAGTACAGGTGTATTATACAGAGAGATCAGTACAGGTGTATTATACAGAGAGATCAGTACAGGTGTATTATACAGAGAGATCAGTACAGGTGTATTATACAGAGAGATCAGTACAGGTGTATTATACAGAGATCAGTACAGGTGTATTGTACAGAGATCAGTACAGGTGTATTATAAAGAGATCAGTACAGGTGTAGTATACAGGGATCAGTGCAGGTGTATTATACAGAGATCAGTACAGGTGTATTATACAGGGATAAGTACAGGTGTATTATACAGAGATCAGTACAGGTGTATTATACAGAGATCAGTACAGGTGTATTATACAGGGATCAGTACAGGTGTATTATACAGAGATCAGTACAGGTGTATTATACAGAGATCAGTACAGGTGTATTATACAGGGATCAGTACAGGTGTATTATACAGAGAGATCAGTACAGGTGTATTAAACAGAGAGATCAGTACAGGTGTATTATACAGAGAGATCAGTACAGGTGTATTATACAGAGAGATCAGTACAGGTGTATTATACAGAGAGATCAGTACAGGTGTATTATACAGAGAGATCAGTACAGGTGTATTATACAGAGATCAGTACAGGTGTATTATAAAGAGATCAGTACAGGTGTAGTATACAGGGATCAGTACAGGTGTATTATACAGAGATCAGTACAGGTGTATTATACAGGGATAAGTACAGGTGTATTATACAGGGATCAGTACAGGTGTATTATACAGGGATCAGTACAGGTGTATTATACAGAGAGATCAGTACAGGTGTATTATACAGAGAGATCAGTACAGGTGTATTAAACAGAGAGATCAGTACAGGTGTATTATAAAGAGAGATCAGTACAGGTGTATTAAACAGAGAGATCAGTACAGGTGTATTATACAGAGAGATCAGTACAGGTGTATTATACAGGGATCAGTACAGGTGTATTATACAGAGATCAGTACAGGTGTATTATACAGGGATCAGTACAGGTGTATTATACAGGGATCAGTACAGGTGTATTATACAGGGATCAGTACAGGTGTATTATACAGAGATCAGTACAGGTGTATTATACAGGGATCAGTACAGGTGTATTATACAGGGATCTGTACAGGTGTATTATATAGAGCTCAGTACAGGTGTATTATACAGAGATCAGTACAGGTGTATTATACAGAGATCAGTACAGGTGTATTATACAGAGATCAGTACAGGTGTATTATACAGAGAGATCAGTACAGGTGTATTATACAGAGATCAGTACAGGTGTATTATACAGGGATCAGTACAGGTGTATTATACAGAGATCAGTACAGGTGTATTATACAGGGATCAGTACAGGTGTATTATACAGGGATCTGTACAGGTGTATTATACAGGGACCAGTACAGGTGTATTATACAGAGATCAATACAGGTGTATTATACAGAGATCAGTACAGGTGTATTATACAGGGATAAGTACAGGTGTATTATACAGGAATCAGTACAGGTGTATTATACAGAGATCAGGACAGGTGTATTATACAGAGATCAGTACAGGTGTATTATACAGGGATAAGTACAGGTGTATTATACAGGAATCAGTACAGGTGTATTATACAGAGAGATCAGGACAGGTGTATTATACAGAGAGATCAGTACAGGTGTATTATACAGAGATCAGTACAGGTGTATTATACAGGGATCTGTACAGGTGTATTATACAGAGATCAGTACAGGTGTAATATACAGAGATCAGTACAGGTGTATTATACAGAGATCAGTACAGGTGTGTTATACAGAGATCAATACAGGTGTATTATACAGAGATCAGTACAGGTGTATTATACAGAGTTCAGTACAGGTGTATTATACAGAGATCAGGACAGGTGTATTATACAGGGATCTGTACAGGTGTATTATACAGAGATCAGTACAGGTGTAATATACAGGGATCTGTACAGGTGTATTATACAGGGATCAGTACAGGTGTATTATACAGGGATCTGTACAGGTGTATTATACAGAGATCAGTACAGGTGTATTATACAGGGATCTGTACAGGTGTATTATACAGAGAGATCAGTACAGGTGTATTATACAGAGATCAGTACAGGTGTAATATACAGAGATCAGTACAGGTGTATTATACAGAGATCAGTACAGGTGTATTATACAGAGATCAGTACAGGTGTATTATACAGATATCAGTACAGGTGTATTATACAGAGATCAATACAGGTGTATTATACAGAGATCAGTACAGGTGTATTATACAAGGATCAGTACAGGTGTATTATACAGAGATCAGTACAGTGTATTATACAGAGATCAATACAGGTGTATTATACAGAGATCAGTACAGGTGTATTATACAAGGATCAGTACAGGTGCATTATACAGGAATCAGTACAGGTGTATTATACAGAGAGATCAGTACAGGTGTATTATACAGAGATCAGTACAGGTGTATTATACAGGGATCAGTACAGGTGTATTATACAGAGATCAGTACAGGTGTATTATACAGGGATCAGTACAGGTGTATTATACAGAGATCAGGACAGGTGTATTATACAGAGATCAGTACAGGTGTATTATACAGGGATCAGTACAGGTGTATTATACAGGGATCTGTACAGGTGTATTATACAGGGACCAGTACAGGTGTATTATACAGAGATCAATACAGGTGTATTATACAGAGATCAGTACAGGTGTATTATACAGGGATAAGTACAGGTGTATTATACAGGAATCAGTACAGGTGTATTATACAGAGATCAGGACAGGTGTATTATACAGAGATCAGTACAGGTGTATTATACAGGGATAAGTACAGGTGTATTATACAGGAATCAGTACAGGTGTATTATACAGAGATCAGGACAGGTGTATTATACAGAGATCAGTACAGGTGTATTATACAGGGATCTGTACAGGTGTATTATACAGAGATCAGTACAGGTGTAATATACAGAGATCAGTACAGGTGTATTATACAGAGATCAGTACAGGTGTATTATACAGAGATCAATACAGGTGTATTATACAGAGATCAGTACAGGTGTATTATACAGAGTTCAGTACAGGTGTATTATACAGGGATCTGTACAGGTGTATTATACAGAGATCAGTACAGGTGTAATATACAGGGATCTGTACAGGTGTATTATACAGGGATCTGTACAGGTGTATTATACAGAGAGATCAGTACAGGTGTATTATACAGAGATCAGTACAGGTGTATTATACAGAGATCAGTACAGGTGTATTATACAGGGATCTGTACAGGTGTATTATACAGAGAGATCTGTACAGGTGTATTATACAGAGATCAGTACAGGTGTATTATACAGGGATCTGTACAGGTGTATTATACAGAGATCAGTACAGGTGTATTATACAGGGATCTGTACAGGTGTATTATACAGAGAGATCTGTACAGGTGTATTATACAGAGATCAGTACAGGTGTAATATACAGAGATCAGTACAGGTGTATTATACAGAGATCAATACAGGTGTATTATACAGAGATCAGTACAGGTGTAATATACAGAGATCAGTACAGGTGTATTATACAGGGATCTGTACAGGTGTAATATACAGAGATCAGTACAGGTGTATTATACAGAGATCAGTACAGGTGTATTATACAGAGATCAGTACAGGTGTATTATACAGAGATCAGTACAGGTGTATTATACAGGGATCTGTACAGGTGTATTATACAGAGATCAGTACAGGTGTATTATACAGAGATCAGTACAGGTGTATTATACAGAGGGATCAATACAGGTGTATTGTACAGGGATCTGTACAGGTGTATTATACAGAGATCAGTACAGGTGTATTATACAGGGATCTGTACAGGTGTATTATACAGAGATCAGTACAGGTGTATTATACAGGAATCAGTACAGGTGTATTATACAGAGATCAGTACAGGTGTATTATACAGAGATCAGTACAGGTGTATTATACAGGGATCAGTACAGGTGTATTATAAAGAGATCAGTACAGGTGTATTATACAGAGAGATCAGTACAGGTGTAGTATACAGGGATCAGTACAGGTGTATTATACAGGTATACAGAGATCAGTACAGGTGTATTATACAGGTATACAGAGATCAGTACAGGTGCATTATACAGGTATACAAAGATCAGTACAGGTGTATTATACAGGTATACAGAGATCAGTACAGGTGTATTATACAGGTATACAGAGATCAGTACAGGTGTAGTATACAGAGACTAGTGCAGGTGTATTATACAGGTATACAGAGATCAGTCCAGGTGTAGTATACAGGTATACAGAGATCAGTCCAGGTGTAGTATACAGGTATACAGAGATCAGTCCAGGTGTAGTATACAGGTATACAGAGATCAGTACAGGTGTATTATACAGAGATCAGTACATGTGTATTATACAGAGAGATCATTACAGGTGTCTTATACAGGTATACAGAGATTAGTACAGGTGTATTCTACAGGTATACAGAGATCAGTACAGGTGTAGTATACAGGTATACATAGATCAGTACAGGTGTATTATACAGAGATCAGTACATGTGTATTATACAGAGAGATCAGTACAGGTGCATTATACAGGTATACCAAGATCAGTACAGGTGTGTTATACAGAAATCAGTACAGGTGTATTATACAGAGATCTGTACATGTGTAGTATACAGGGATCAGTACAGGTGTATTGTACAGAGAGATCATTACAGGTGTCTTATACAGGTATATAGAGATTAGTACAGGTGTCTTATACAGGTATACAGAGATCAGTACAGGTGTAGTATACAGAGATCAGTACAGGTGTGGTATACAGAGATCAGTACAGGTGTAGTATACAGGTATACAGAGATCAGTACAGGTGCAGTATAAAGGTATACAGAGATCAATACAGGTGTAGTATACAGGTATACATAGATCAGTACAGGTGTATTATACAGAGATCAGTACATGTGTATTATACAGAGAGATCAGTACAGGTGCATTATACAGGTATACCAAGATCAGTACAGGTGTGTTATACAGAAATCAGTACAGGTGTATTATACAGAGATCTGTACATGTGTAGCATACAGGGATCAGTACAGGTGTATTGTACAGAGAGATCATTACAGGTGTCTTATACAGGTATATAGAGATTAGTACAGGTGTCTTATACAGGTATACAGAGATCAGTACAGGTGTAGTATACAGAGATCAGTACAGGTGTGGTATACAGAGATCAGTACAGGTGTAGTATACAGGTATACAGAGATCAGTACAGGTGTATTCTACAGGTATACAGAGATCAGTACAGGTGCAGTATAAAGGTATACAGAGATCAATACAGGTGTAGTATACAGGTATACATAGATCAGTACAGGTGTATTATACAGAGATCAGTACATGTGTATTATACAGAGAGATCAGTACAGGTGCATTATACAGGTATACCAAGATCAGTACAGGTGTGTTATACAGAAATCAGTACAGGTGTATTATACAGAGAGATCAGTACAGGTGTATTGTACAGAGAGATCATTACAGGTGTCTTATACAGGTATAAAGAGATTAGTACAGGTGTAGTATACAGGTATACAGAGATCAGTACAGGTGTATTATACAGGTATACAGGGATAAGTACAGGTGTAGTATACAGAGATCAGTACAGGTGTGGTATACAGAGATCAGTACAGGTGCATTATACAGGTATACAGAGATCAGTACAGGTGTATTATACAGGTATATAGAGATTAGTACAGGTGTAGTATACAGGTATACAGAGATCAGTACAGGTGTATTATACAGAGATCCGTACAGGTGTATTATACAGGTATACAGAGATCAGTACAGGTGTATTATACAGGTATACAGAGATCAGTACAGGTGTATTATACAGGTATACAGAGATCAGTACAGGTGTATTATACAGAGATCCGTACAGGTGTATTATACAGGTATACAGAGATCAGTACAGGTGTATTATACAGGTATACAGAGATCAGTACAGGTGTATTATACAGAGATCAGTACAGGTGTATTATACAGAGATCAGTACAGGTGTATTATACAGGAATATAGTAATCATCCAATCCTCCGGACACATGCCCACCTGAGGTGTCGGCTCTCTCTGCAGGTGGAGACCATCGGGGATGCCTATATGGTGGTATCCGGGTTACCGGTACGGAACGGGAAATTACACGCACGAGAAATTTCTAGAATGTCGCTGGCACTTCTGGACGCTGTAAGAACATTCAAAATCCGTCACAGACCGAGCACCCAACTCCGCCTCCGAATAGGAATACACACAGGTATCCCCCTCCTCCCCATCCCCCTTCCATATTGTACATTGAATGCTCATTGTACACTCCTCTTCTCTGCTCTGCAAATGGTACAAATCCGATGGGTGTATTATACAGGGATCAGTACAGGTGTATTATACAGAGATCAGTACAGGTGTATTATACAGAGATCAGTACAGGTGTATTATACAGAGATCAGTACAGGTGTATTATACAGGGATCTGTACAGGTGTATTATACAGAGATCAGTACAGGTGTATTATACAGAGATCAGTACAGGTGTATTATACAGGGATCAGTACAGGTGTATTATACAGAGATCAGTACAGGTGTATTATACAGAGATCAGTACAGGTGTATTATACAGAGATCAGTACAGGTGTATTATACAGAGATCAGTACAGGTGTATTATACAGGGATCAGTACAGGTGTATTATACAGAGATCAGTACAGGTGTATTATACAGAGATCAGTACAGGTGTATTATACAGGGATCTGTACAGGTGTATTATACAGAGATCAGTACAGGTGTATTATACAGAGATCAGTACAGGTGTATTATACAGGGATCAGTACAGGTGTATTATACAGGGATCAGTACAGGTGTATTATACAGAGATCAGTACAGGTGTATTATACAGAGATCAGTACAGGTGTATTATACAGGGATCTGTACAGGTGTATTATACAGAGATCAGTACAGGTGTATTATACAGAGATCAGTACAGGTGTATTATACAGGGATCAGTACAGGTGTATTATACAGGGATCAGCAGTACAGGTGTAATATACAGAGTTCAGTACAGGTGTATTATACAGAGATCAGTACAGGTATATTATACAGAGATCAGTACAGGTGTATTATACAGAGAGATCAGTACAGGTGTATTATACAGGGATCAGTACAGGTGTATTATACAGAGAGACCAGTACAGGTGTATTATACAGAGAGATCAGTACAGGTGTATTATACAGGGATCAGTACAGGTGTATTATACAGAGAGATCAGTACAGGTGTATTATACAGAGATCAGGACAGGTGTATTATACAGGGATCAGTACAGGTGTATTATACAGAGATCAGGACAGGTGTATTATACAGGGATCAGTACAGGTGTATTATACAGAGAGACCAGTACAGGTGTATTATACAGAGAGATCAGTACAGGTGTATTATACAGAGAGACCAGTACAGGTGTATTATACAGAGAGATCAGTACAGGTGTATTATACAGGGATCAGTACAGGTGTATTATACAGAGAGATCAGTACAGGTGTATTATACAGAGAGATCAGTACAGGTGTATTATACAGGGATCAGTACAGGTGTATTATACAGAGAGACCAGTACAGGTGTATTATAAAGAGAGATCAGTACAGGTGTATTATACAGGGATCAGTACAGGTGTATTATACAGAGATCAGTACAGGTGTATTATACAGAGATCAGTACAGGTGTATTATACAGAGATCAGGACAGGTGTATTATACAGGAATCAGTACAGGTGTATTATACAGAGAGATCAGTACAGGTGTATTATACAAGTATACGGGGATTTGTACAGGTGTATTATACAGGGATCTGTACAGGTGTATTATACAGGGATCAGTACAGGTGTAATATACAGAGATCAGTACAGGTGTATTATACAGGGATCTGTACAGGTGTATTATACAGGTATACAGGGATTTGTACAGGTGTATTATACAGGTATATTTTTTCCTCCTGTGTCCTCGCTGTCACCATGAGGAATCTCCAGAGGTGGGTTTCAGGGTCTGTACAAGATTTGGTCTTTCAGCCTCGGAGGGGTTAAGCGGAATCTTCTCCGATCAGATTTTTTTATGCATAAAACTCCTTTTTAGGAGATTCCCGGCTGTGTTGGTGTCACACACTCCTTATGAGGAGATATACAGAAAACAGACACCGACTGCCGGCATGAGGAGGAGAACGGAGCGGACATAACACAGATTTTCCACACATTCCTACCAGAAGAAATAGAGCTATTATCTACCACAACCAGCTAGATATGGGAGACGCCCAACCCATTATAATATCCTACAACCAGCATCCAACCCATTATAATATCCTACAACCAGCATCCAACCCATTATAATATCCTACAACCAGCATCCAACCCATTATAATATCCTACAACCAGCATCCAACCCATTATAATATCCTACAACCAGCATCCAACCCATTATAATATCCTACAACCAGCATCCAACCCATTATAATATCCTACAACCAGCATCCAACCCATTATAATATCCTACAACCAGCATCCAACCCATTATAATATCCTACAACCAGCATCCAACCCATTATAATATCCTACAACCAGCATCCAGCCCATTATAATATCCTACAACCAGCATCCAACCCATTATAATATCCTACAACCAGCATCCAACCCATTATAATATCCTACAACCAGCATCCAACCCATTATAATATCCTACAACCAGCATCCAACCCATTATAATATCCTACAACCAGCACCCAACCCATTATAATATCCTACAACCAGCATCCAACCCATTATCTCCTACAACCAGCACCCAACCCATTATAATATCCTACAACCAGCATCCAACCCATTATAATATCCTACAACCAGCATCTAACCCATTATAATATCCTACAACCAGCATCCAACCCATTATAATATCCTACAACCAGCACCCAACCCATTATAATATCCTACAACCAGCATCCAACCCATTATTATATCCTACAACCAGCATCCAACCCATTATAATATCCTACAACCAGCATCTAACCCATTATAATATCCTACAACCAGCATCCAACCCATTATAATATCCTACAACCAGCATCCAACCCATTATAATATCCTACAACCAGCATCCAACCCATTATAATCTCCTACAACCAGCATCCAACCCATAATAATATCCTACAACCAGCATCCAACCCATTATCATCTCCTACAACCAGCATCCAACCCATTATCATCTCCTACAACCAGCATCCAACCCATTATAATATCCTACAACCAGCATCCAACCCATTATAATATCCTACAACCAGCATCCAACCCATTATAATATCCTACAACCAGCATCCAACCCATTATAATATCCTACAACCAGCATCCAACCCATTATAATATCCTACAACCAGCATCCAACCCATTATAATATCCTACAACCAGCATCCAACCCATTATAATATCCTACAACCAGCATCCAACCCATTATAATATCCTACAACCAGCATCCAACCCATTATAATATCCTACAACCAGCATCCAACCCATTATAATATCCTACAACCAGCATCCAGCCCATTATAATATCCTACAACCAGCATCCAACCCATTATAATATCCTACAACCAGCATCCAACCCATTATAATATCCTACAACCAGCATCCAACCCATTATAAAATCCTACAACCAGCATCCAACCCATTATAATATCCTACAACCAGCACCCAACCCATTATAATATCCTACAACCAGCATCCAACCCATTATCTCCTACAACCAGCACCCAACCCATTATAATATCCTACAACCAGCATCCAACCCATTATAATATCCTACAACCAGCATCCAACCCATTATAATATCCTACAACCAGCATCCAACCCATTATAATATCCTACAACCAGCACCCAACCCATTATAATATCCTACAACCAGCATCCAACCCATTATTATCTCCTACAACCAGCATCCAACCCATTATAATATCCTACAACCAGCATCTAACCCATTATAATATCCTACAACCAGCATCCAACCCATTATAATATCCTACAACCAGCACCCAACCCATTATAATATCCTACAACCAGCATCCAACCCATTATCATCTCCTACAACCAGCATCCAACCCATTATCATCTCCTACAACCAGCATCCAACCCATTATAATATCCTACAACCAGCATCCAACCCATTATAATATCCTACAACCAGCATCCAACCCATTATAATATCCTACAACCAGCATCCAACCCATTATCATATCCTACAACCAGCATCCAACCCATTATAATATCCTACAACCAGCATCCAACCCATTATCATCTCCTACAACCAGCTAGATATGGGAGACGCCCAACCCATTATAATATCCTACAACCAGCATCCAACCCATTATAATATCCTACAACCAGCATCCAACCCATTATCATCTCCAACAACCAGCATCCAAACCATTAGCATATCCTACAACCAGCTAGATATGGGAGCGCCCAACCCATTATCATCTTCTACAACCAGGTAGGTATGGGAACACTCAACCCATTATTATCCCCTAAAAAACAGCTAGGTACAGGAGTACCCAATCCATTATCATGTTCTACAACCAGCTAGATACAGGAGCATCCAACCCATTATTATCTCCTACAACCAGCTAGTATTGGATGGAGGGGTTTTGGAGGAAATATCTAATGATAGGGGGAGAAGTTTCGGGAGGAATATTTAGTGATACAATGAGAAGTTTCGGGAGGAATATTTAGTGATACAATGAGAAGTTTCGGGAGGAATATTTAGTGATACAATGAGACGTTTCGGGAGGAATATTTAGTGATACAATGAGAAGTTTCGGGAGGAATATTTAGTGATACAATGAGAAGTTTCCGGAGGAATATTTAGTGTTACGATGAGAAGTTTCGGGAGGAATATTTAGTGATAAGATGAGAAGTTTCGGGAGGAATATTTAGTGATACAATGAGAAGTTTCGGGAGGAATATTTAGTGATACAATCAGAAGTTTCGGGAGGAATATTTAGTGATAAGATGAGAAGTTTCGGGAGGAATATTTAGTGATAAGATGAGAAGTTTCGGGAGGAATATTTAGTGATAGGGGGAGAAGTTTCGGAAGGAATATTTAGTGATACAATGAGAAGTTTCGGGAG
Source organism: Lithobates sylvaticus (assembly GCA_028564925.1). Lineage (NCBI taxonomy): Eukaryota > Metazoa > Chordata > Amphibia > Anura > Ranidae > Lithobates > Lithobates sylvaticus. The sequence continues at coordinate 788,110,242 of CM053026.1, forward strand.
GAATATTTAGTGATACGATGAGAAGTTTTCGGGAGGAATATTTAGTGATACAATGAGAAGTTTCGGGAGGAATATTTAGTGATACAATCAGAAGTTTCGGGAGCAATATTTAGTGATAAGATGAGAAGTTTCGGGAGGAATATTTAGTGATAAGATGAGAAGTTTCGGGAGGAATATTTAGTGATACGATGAGAAGTTTCGGGAGGAATATTTAGTGATAAGATGAGAAGTTTCGGGAGGAATATTTAGTGATACGATGAGAAGTTTCGGGAGGAATATTTAGTGATAAGATGAGAAGTTTCGGGAGGAATATTTAGTGATAAGATGAGAAGTTTCGGGAGGAATATTTAGTGATACGATGAGAAGTTTCGGGAGGAATATTTAGTGATACAATGAGAAGTTTCGGGAGGAATATTTAGTGATACAATGAAAAGTTTCGGGAGGAATATTTAGTGATAAGATGAGAAGTTTCGGGAGGAATATTTAGTGATACAATGAGAAGTTTCGGGAGGAATATTTAGTGATACAATGAGAAGTTTCGGGAGGAATATTTAGTGATACAATGAGAAGTTTCGGGAGGAATATTTAGTGATACAATGAAAAGTTTCGGGAGGAATATTTAGTGATAAGATGAGAAGTTTCGGGAGGAATATTTAGTGATACAATGAGAAGTTTTCGGGAGGAATATTTAGTGATAAGATGAGAAGTTTCGGGAGGAATATCTAATGATAGGGGGAGAAGTTTCGGAAGGAATATTTAGTGATACAATGAGAAGTTTCGGGAGGAATATTTAGTGATACGATGAGAAGTTTCGGGAGGAATATTTAGTGATACAATGAGAAGTTTCTGGAGGAATATTTAGTGATACAATGAGAAGTTTCGGGAGGAATATTTAGTGATACAATGAGAAGTTTTGGGAGGAATATTTAGAGACAATAAGAAATGGGGAGGAATATTTAGGGATACGATGAGAAGTTTCGGGAGGAATATCTAATGATAGGGGGAGAAGTTTCGGGAGGAATATTTAGTGATACGATGAGAAGTTTCGGGAGGAATATTTAGTGATACAATGAGAAGTTTCGGGAGGAATATTTAGAGACAATAAGAAATGGGGAGGAATATTTAGGGATACGATGAGAAGTTTCGGGAGGAATATCTAATGATAGGGGGAGAAGTTTTGGGAGGAATATTTAGTAATACAATGAGAAGTTTCGGGAGGAATATTTAGTGATACAATGAGAAGTTTCTGGAGGAATATTTAGTGATACAATGAGAAGTTTCCGGAGGAATATTTAGTGTTACGATGAGAAGTTTCGGGAGGAATATCTAATGATAGGGGGAGAAGTTTCGGGAGGAATATTTAGTGATACGATGAGACGTTTCGGGAGGAATATTTAGTGATACAATGAGAAGTTTCGGGAGGAATATTTAGTGATACAATGAGAAGTTTCAGGAGGAATATTTAGTGATAAGATGAGAAGTTTCGGGAGGAATATTTAGTGATAAGATGAGAAGTTTCGGGAGGAATATTTAGTGATACAATGAGAAGTTTCGGGAGGAATATTTAGTGATACAATGAGAAGTTTCGGGAGGAATATTTAGTGATACAATCAGAAGTTTCGGGAGGAATATTTAGTGATAAGATGAGAAGTTTCGGGAGGAATATTTAGTGATAAGATGAGAAGTTTCGGGAGGAATATTTAGTGATAGGGGGAGAAGTTTCGGAAGGAATATTTAGTGATACAATGAGAAGTTTCGGGAGGAATATTTAGTGATACGATGAGAAGTTTCGGGAGGAATATTTAGTGATACAATGAGAAGTTTCGGGAGGAATATTTAGTGATACAATCAGAAGTTTCGGGAGCAATATTTAGTGATAAGATGAGAAGTTTCGGGAGGAATATTTAGTGATAAGATGAGAAGTTTCGGGAGGAATATTTAGTGATACGATGAGAAGTTTCGGGAGGAATATTTAGTGATAAGATGAGAAGTTTCGGGAGGAATATTTAGTGATACGATGAGAAGTTTCGGGAGGAATATTTAGTGATAAGATGAGAAGTTTCGGGAGGAATATTTAGTGATAAGATGAGAAGTTTCGGGAGGAATATTTAGTGATACAATGAGAAGTTTCGGGAGGAATATTTAGTGATACAATGAAAAGTTTCGGGAGGAATATTTAGTGATAAGATGAGAAGTTTCGGGAGGAATATTTAGTGATACAATGAGAAGTTTCGGGAGGAATATTTAGTGATACAATGAGAAGTTTCGGGAGGAATATTTAGTGATACAATGAGAAGTTTTCGGGAGGAATATTTAGTGATACAATGAAAAGTTTCGGGAGGAATATTTAGTGATAAGATGAGAAGTTTCGGGAGGAATATCTAATGATAGGGGGAGAAGTTTCGGAAGGAATATTTAGTGATACAATGAGAAGTTTCGGGAGGAATATTTAGTGATACGATGAGAAGTTTCGGGAGGAATATTTAGTGATACAATGAGAAGTTTCTGGAGGAATATTTAGTGATACAATGAGAAGTTTCGGGAGGAATATTTAGTGATACAATGAGAAGTTTTGGGAGGAATATTTAGAGACAATAAGAAATGGGGAGGAATATTTAGGGATACGATGAGAAGTTTCGGGAGGAATATCTAATGATAGGGGGAGAAGTTTTGGGAGGAATATTTAGTAATACAATGAGAAGTTTCGGGAGGAATATTTAGTGATACAATGAGAAGTTTCTGGAGGAATATTTAGTGATACAATGAGAAGTTTCGGGAGGAATATCTAATGATAGGGGGAGAAGTTTCGGGAGGAATATTTAGTGATACAATGAGAAGTTTTGGGAGGAATATTTAGTGATAAGATGAGAAGTTTCGGGAGGAATATTTAGTGGTAAGATGAGAAGTTTCGGGAGGAATATTTAGTGATACAATGAGAAGTTTCGGGAGGAATATTTAGTGATACAATGAGAAGTTTCGGGAGGATCTTTAGTGATACAATGAGAAGTTTCGGGAGGATCTTTAGTGATACAATGAGAAGTTTCGGGAGGAATATCTAATGATATGGGGAGAAGTTTCGGGAGGATATTTAGTGATACAATGAGAAGTTTCGGGAGGAATATCTAATGATATGGGGAGAAGTTTCGGGAGGATATTTAGTGATACAATGAGAAGTTTTTCGGGAGGAATATCTAATGATAGGGGGAGAAGTTTCGGGAGGAATATTTAGTGATACAATGAGAAGTTTCCGGAGGAATTGTTCCGTGATTGGAGATGGTTTGGTGGAGTGTTTTGTTTCTGGAGATAAAAGTGAGTTTACTTTCCAGCATTCTTCTCTTTATGGGCTCAGTCGGGGGCCCAGAGCTGTCCCGGCCTGTCTGATCTCAGGACTATAAAATGAGTATATGGCCGGCAGAGGCTGGAATGCTGAGTCATATAATGGGCCCTCGTATAATGGGCCCCTGAGGCTCTCACTCTTTCCTCTCTGATTCATTTATCTTTCAGGATGATGGATTTTGTAGTTATATCCATTTTATCATTAAACAGAAACAAACATCCAACAAAACCCATTCCTAAAAAGGAGAGAAGATTCTCCAGACGCCTCCACAGAGAGATCCGCAGATCCATCACACAGGAGGAACGAGGAGCACACCACATACATGGGACAGGCCAGGGAACACACCACATACATGGGACAGGCCAGGGAGCACACCACATACATGGGACAGGCCAGGGAGCACACCACATACATGGGACGGGCCAGGGAGCACACCACATACATGGGACGGGCCAGGGAGCCCACCACATACATGGGACGGGCCAGGGAGCACACCACATACATGGGACGGGCCAGGGAGCACACCACATACATGGGACAGGCCAGGGAGCGCACCACATACATGGGACGGGCCAGGGAGCACACCACATACATGGGACGGGCCAGGGAGCACACCACATACATGGGACGGGCCAGGGAGCCCACCACATATATGGGACGGGCCAGGGAGCACACCACATACATGGGACGGGCCAGGGAGCGCACCACATACATGGGACGGGCCAGGGAGCGCACCGCATACATGGGACGGGCCAGGGAGCGCACCGCATACATGGGACGGGCCAGGGAGCGCACCGCATACATGGGACGGGCCAGGGAGCGCACCGCATACATGGGACGGGCCAGGGAGCACACCACATGCATGGGACAGGCCAGGGAGCGCACCACATACATGGGACGGGCCAGGGAGCACACCACATACATGCGACAGGCCAGGGAGCACACCGCATACATGGGACGGGCCAGGGAGCACACCACATACATGGGACGGGCCAGGGAGCCCACCACATACATGGGACGGGCCAGGGAGCACACCACATACATGGGACGGGCCAGGGAGCGCACCACATACATGGGACGGGCCAGGGAGCACACCACATACATGGGACAGGCCAGGGAGCGCACCACATACATGGGACGGGCCAGGGAGCACACCACATACATGCGACAGGCCAGGGAGCACACCGCATACATGGGACGGGCCAGGGAGCACACCACATACATGGGACGGGCCAGGGAGCACACCACATACATGGGACGGGCCAGGGAGCCCACCTAATACATGGGACGGGCCAGGGAGCACACCACATACATTGGACGGGCCAGGGAGCGCACCACATACATGGGACGGGCCAGGGAGCACACCACATACATGCGACAGGCCAGGGAGCCCACCACATACATGGGACAGGCCAGGGAGCACACCACATACATGGGTTCAGGCCAGGGAGCACACCACATACATGGGACGGGCCAGGGAGCACACCACATACATGGGACGGGCCAGGGAGCACACCACATACATGGGACGGGCCAGGGAGCACACCACATACATGGGACAGGCCAGGGAGCACACCACATACATGGAACAGGCCAGGGAGCACACCGCATACATGGGTCAGGCCAGGGAGCACACCACATACATGGGACAGGCCAGGGAGCACACAGCATACATGGGACAGGCCAGGGAGCGCACCACATACATGGGACAGGCCAGGGAGCACACCGCATACATGGGACAGGCCAGGGAGCACACCACATACATGGAACAGGCCAGGGAGCACACCACATACATGGAACAGGCCAGGGAGCACACCGCATACATGGGTCAGGCCAGGGAGCACACCACATACATGGGACAGGCCAGGGAGCACACCGCATACATGGGACAGGCCAGGGAGCGCACCACATACATGGGACGGGCCAGGGAGCACACTGCATACATGGGACAGGCCAGGGAGCACACTGCATACATGGGACAGGCCAGGGAGCACACCACATACATGGGACAGGCCAGGGAGCACACCACATACATGGGACGGGCCAGGGAGCACACCACATACATGGGACGGGCCAGGGAGCCCACCACATACATGGGACGGGCCAGGGAGCACACCACATACATGGGACGGGCCAGGGAGCACACCACATACATGGGACAGGCCAGGGAGCGCACCACATACATGGGACGGGCCAGGGAGCACACCACATACATGCGACAGGCCAGGGAGCACACTGCATACATGGGACGGGCCAGGGAGCACACCACATACATGGGACGGGCCAGGGAGCCCACCACATACATGGGACGGGCCAGGGAGCACACCACATACATGGGACGGGCCAGGGAGCGCACCACATACATGGGACGGGCCAGGGAGCGCACCGCATACATGGGACGGGCCAGGGAGCGCACCGCATACATGGGACGGGCCAGGGAGCGCACCGCATACATGGGACGGGCCAGGGAGCGCACCGCATACATGGGACGGGCCAGGGAGCGCACCACATACATGGGACAGGCCAGGGAGCGCACCACATACATGGGACAGGCCAGGGAGCACACCACATACATGGGACGGGCCAGGGAGCACACCACATACATGGGACAGGCCAGGGAGCACACCGCATACATGGGACGGGCCAGGGAGCGCACCGCATACATGGGACGGGCCAGGGAGCCCACCACATACATGGGACGGGCCAGGGAGCACACCACATACATGGGACCGGCCAGGGAGCCCACCACATACATGGGACGGGCCAGGGAGCACACCACATACATGGGACAGGCCAGGGAGCACACCACATACATGGGACAGGCCAGGGAGCACACCACATACATGAGACAGGCCAGGGAGCACACCACATACATGGGACAGGCCAGGGAGCACACCACATACATGGGACGGGCCAGGGAGCACACCACATACATGGGACGGGCCAGGGAGCGCACCACATACATGCGACAGGCCAGGGAGCACACTGCATACATGGGACGGGCCAGGGAGCACACCACATACATGGGACGGGCCAGGGAGCGCACCACATACATGGGACGGGCCAGGGAGCACACCACATACATGGGACGGGCCAGGGAGCGCACCACATACATGGGACGGGCCAGGGAGCACACCACATACATGGGACAGGCCAGGGAGCGCACCACATACATGGGACGGGCCAGGGAGCACACCACATACATGCGACAGGCCAGGGAGCACACTGCATACATGGGACGGGCCAGGGAGCACACCACATACATGGGACGGGCCAGGGAGCACACCACATACATGGGACGGGCCAGGGAGCCCACCACATACATGGGACGGGCCAGGGAGCACACCACATACATGGGACGGGCCAGGGAGCGCACCACATACATGGGACGGGCCAGGGAGCACACCACATACATGCGACAGGCCAGGGAGCCCACCACATACATGGGACAGGCCAGGGAGCACACCACATACATGGGTTCAGGCCAGGGAGCACACCACATACATGGGACGGGCCAGGGAGCACACCACATACATGGGACGGGCCAGGGAGCACACCACATACATGGGACGGGCCAGGGAGCACACCACATACATGGGACAGGCCAGGGAGCACACCACATACATGGAACAGGCCAGGGAGCACACCGCATACATGGGTCAGGCCAGGGAGCACACCACATACATGGGACAGGCCAGGGAGCACACTGCATACATGGGACAGGCCAGGGAGCGCACCACATACATGGGACAGGCCAGGGAGCACACCGCATACATGGGACAGGCCAGGGAGCACACCACATACATGGAACAGGCCAGGGAGCACACCGCATACATGGGTCAGGCCAGGGAGCACACCACATACATGGGACAGGCCAGGGAGCACACTGCATACATGGGACAGGCCAGGGAGCGCACCACATACATGGGACAGGCCAGGGAGCACACTGCATACATGGGACAGGCCAGGGAGCACACTGCATACATGGGACAGGCCAGGGAGCACACTGCATACATCGGACAGGCCAGGGAGCGCACCACATACATGAAAAGATGATTTCAAAACCCTCACGACAATGGGATCCGTCACTCCTTTCCCTCCTGTGTGGCTATCTCTGTTAATTCCTCGTAGTGCTCTATGGTAAAGATAGCCTCGCAGGAGGAAAAGGAGTGACAGATTCCATCGTCGGTGCGTCCTTAGGGCAAGGAGCACACTCCATGTGACAGGATGGGGGAGAACATCACATACTCTAAATACAGGAGGAACGAGGAGCACACTCCATGTCACAGGTCGGGGGAAGTACATCATATACTGTACATGCAGGAGGAACGAGGAAGGTGCTCCCCTGGGAGGTGTAAGCTCCAGGAGAGGAGATTGGGAAAGTGTGACCACAGGGAAGGGAGGGCTGATATATTTGTTATTCTCTAATAACATTAAGGGCCTCTATGTATGTAGGGATGGTGTGGCCCTGGCTGGTTGGGTCAGATCTCGAGATGAAGGGCCTCTATGTATGTAGGGACGATGTGGTCCCGCCTGGTTGGATCAGATCTTGGGATGAAGGGCCTCTATGTATTTAGGGAAGGTGTGGCCCCAGCTGATTGGGTCAGATCTTGGGATAAAGTGCCTCTATGTATGTAGGGACAGTGTGGCCCCGGCTGGTTGGATCAGATCTTGGGATGAAGGGCCTCTATGTATTTAGGGAAGGTGTGGCCCCAGCTGATTGGGTCAGATCTTGGGATGAAGTGCCTCTATGTATGTAGGGATGGTGTGGCCCTGGCTGGTGGGGTCAGATCTCGGGATGAAGGGCCTCTATGTATGTAGGGACGGTGTGGCCCCGGCTGGTTGGGTCAGATCTTGGGATAAGGGCCTCTATGTATGTTGGGACGGTGCGATCCTAGCTGGTTGGGTCAGATCTTGGGATGAAGGGCCTCTATGTATTTAGGGACGGCATGGCCCCGGCTGGTTGGGTCGGATCTCGGGATAAAGTGCCTCTATGTATGTAGGGACGGTGTGACCCTGGCTGGTTGGGTCAGATCTTGGGATAATGGCCTCTATGTATGTTGGGACGGTGTGGCCCCGGCTGGTGGGGTCGGATCTCGAGATGAAGGGCCTCTATATATGTAGGGACAGTGTGGCCCCGGCTGGTTGGGTTGGATCTCGGGATGAAGGGCCTCTATGTATGTAGGGACAGTGTGGCCCCAGCTGGTTGGGTCAGATCTCGGGATGAAGGGCCTCTATGTATGTAGGGATGGTGTGGCCCGGCTGGTTGGGTCAGATCTTGGGATGAAGGGCTTCTATGTATGTTGAGATGGTGTGGCCCCGGCTGATTGGGTCGGATCTCGGGATTAAAGGCCTCTATGTATGTAGGGATAGTGTGGCCCCGGCTGGTTGGGTTGGATCTCGGGATGAAGGGCCTCTATTCATGTGGAGACTTTGTGGCACCGGCTGATGGGGTCAGATCTCAGGATGAAGCGCCTCTATGTATGTAGGGATGGTGTGGCCCCCAACTGATGGGGTCAGATCTCTGGATGAAGTGCCTCTATGTATGTAGGGATGGTATGGCCCCCAACTGATGGGGTCAGATCTCTGGATGAAGGGCCTCTATGTATGTAGGGATGGTGTGGCCCCCAACTGATGGGGTCAGATCTCTGGATGAAGCGCCTCTATGTATGTAGGGATGGTGTGGCCCCCAACTGATGGGGTCAGATCTCTGGATGAAGCGCCTCTATGTATGTAGGGATGGTGTGGCCCCCAACTGATGGGGTCAGATCTCTGGATGAAGCGCCTCTATGTATGTAGGGATGGTGTGGCCCCCAACTGATGGGGTCAGATCTCAGGATGAAGCGCCTCTATGTATGTAGGGATGGTGTGGCCCCCAACTGATGGGGTCAGATCTCTGGATGAAGGGCCTCTATGTAAGTAGGGATATGTGGCCCCGGCTGGTTGGGTTGGATCTCTGGATGAAGGGCCTCTATGTATGTAGGGACGGTGTGGCCCTGGCTGGTTGGGTCGGATCTCGGGATAAAGTGCCTCTATGTATGTAGGGATGGTGTGGCCCCCAACTGATGGGGTCAGATCTCTGGATGAAGGGCCTCTATGTATGTAGGGATGGTGTGGCCCTGGCTGGTTGGGTTTGATCTCGGTATAAAGTGCCTCTATGTATGTAGGGACGGTGTGGCCCCGGCTGGTTGGGTTAGATCTCGGGATGAAGGGCCTCTATGTATGTAGGGACGGTGTGGCCCTGGCTGGTTGGGTTAGATCTCGGGATGAAGTGCCTCTATGTATGTAGGGACGGTGTGGCCCTGGCTGGTTGGGTTAGATCTCGGGATGAAGGGCCTCTATGTATGTAGGGACGGTGTGGCCCCAGCTGGTTGGGTCAGATCTCTGGATGAAGGGCTTCTATGTATGTAGGGACAGTGTGGCCCCGGCTGGTTGGGTTGGATCTCGGGATAAAGTGCCTCTATGTATGTAGGGACGGTGTGGCCCCCAACTGATGGGGTCAGATCTCTGGATGAAGGGCCTCTATGTATGTAGGGACGGTGTGGCCCTGGCTGGTTGGGTTAGATATCTGGATGAAGGGCCTCTATGTATGTAGGGACGGTGTGGCCCCGGCTGGTCTGGTTGGATCTCGGGGTGAAAGATTCTCTATTCCTGACAGAAGTACTTTTATACTGAAGACAATGATAGGATTTGCACATTTGGTGTGAATTTCAATGACAGGTCCACTTGGAAGACTTGGGTCATCCCATTCTGAGATCTCTGTGGAGTGGAGCACTCTCAGTAATGACGGGGGTTTCTTGGAACATGACACCATGCAGGGGGGGGCATATGGGGACACTCAGGGGGTCACTGACAGTCCACTTGCAGGGAAGGTCAAGTATTATCTCCCCGGGGCCCTTCCTTTAAGATTTATAGCCGGCTGGGGGGGGGGGGGGGGGGGGGTCAGACAGAGGGACAACAGAAGGGACCATTTTTCTTCCACCTGGTTGGCCGTGTCACAGAGACATTCCACAATGACATCTCCAGTCCTCCGAAAATTCACCTTCTGTCCTTCTTACATCCATAGAGTATAATGAGAACCCCACAGAAAGAGACCTCCCCCCACAGAAAGAGACCTCCCCCCACAGAGCCACAAAGATACTTTATTACAATCCATTCCTAAGATTTATACACCCCATGATGTCACTAAGTGACCGCCCACCTCCTGATCCCTAGGTGTCGCCCGCCGTGATATCTGGTGCAATAATAAACTCCACCCACAATGTATGTGGATGAGTCATGTGAGCAACACCATCCCACGGGCATTATAATTCTAACATATACTTCATAGAACCATAAAACAACATATACTGCATGCAGATTTATTACATACGTAACGTGTCGGGTCTGATGTCCCATCATATGCCCATAGCAGTGTGTGCTCACCTCATATGATACTTCATATCTCTAGATTTATAACCTCCTCCCTCCCTGAATGGAGGTTCCCATCATACAATATATATATATAATCCCCCCCCCTGAAGAAGTGACAGTTGGTGGAAGAAACATGTCGGGTCTGATGTCCCATCACATGACCATAGCAGTGTGTGCTCACCTCATATGATACTTCATATCTCTAGATTTATAACCTCCTCCCTCCCTGAATGGAGGTTCCCATCATACAATATATATATATAATCCCCCCCCCCTGAAGAAGTGACAGTTGGTAGAAGGAACATGTCGGGTCTGATGTCCCATCATATGACCATAGCAGTGTGTGCTCACCTCATATGATACTTCATATCTCTAGATTTAGAACCGCCTCCCTTCCTGAATGGAGGTTCCCATCATACAATATACATATATAACCCCCCCCCCCCCCCCCTGAAGAAGTGACAGTTGGTAGAAGGAACATGTAGTGTTTGATGTCCCATCATATGACCATAGCTGTGTGTGCTCACCTCATATGATACTACATATCTCTAGATTTATAACCTCCTCCCTTCCTGAATGGAGGTTCCCATCATACAATATACATATATAATTTCCTCCCCCCCCCCCCCCCGAAGAAGTGACAGTTGGTGGAAGGAACATGTCGGGTCTGATGTCCCATCATATGACCATAGCAGTGTGTGCTCACCTCATATGATACTTCATATATCTAGATTTATAACCTCCTCCCTCCCTGAATGGAGGTTCTCATCATACAATATACATATAAAATCCCCCAGATTCTGAAGACCTTAGTCTGCAGTGCATATGTGCTGACAGCTACAGAGTAGACCAATCAGCAGGCAGGGGGCGTGTCCTTAAGCTGGGCTGCTAAGTGGTCCCATGGGGCCGGTTGCAGATCTTTGGAGCGGAGGCAGCACAGACAGTTCATATTTCTTTGCAGAATGCTGCTGTTGGTCTTATGATGTTCTCTCTCTTCTGATAGGTCCGGTGTGTGCGGGGGTGGTAGGTCTGAAGATGCCGCGGTATTGTCTGTTTGGAGATACGGTGAATACGGCATCTAGGATGGAGTCCAATGGAGAAGGTGAATATCCTCCACAATATCTTCAGGAAGTAGGAAATCCCCCAATACATTTCACCCCCCAGGGTCAGAACAGGGGCATGGAGCTGTACCCCCTCCCTCCAGGGTCAGAACAGGGGGATGGGGCTGTACCCCCCTCCCTCCAGGGTCAGAACAGGGGGATGGGGCTGTACCCCCCTCCCTCCAGGGTCAGAACAGGGGCATGGAGCTGTACCCCCCCCTCCCTCCAGGGTCAGAACAGGGGGATGGAGCTGTACCCCCTCCCTCCAGGGCCAGAATAGGGAAATGGAGATATACCTCTCTCCCACAGGGTCAATATATTGGGGGCGGAGCTGTACCCCCCTCTCCAGGGTCAGAACAGGGGGATGGAGCTGTACCCCCTCCCCCCATGGTCAGAACAGGGGGGTGGAGCTTTCACCCTCCCAGGGTCAGAACAGGGGGGCAGAGTTTTACCCCTCTTCCCCTAGGGAAGAACAAGGGAATGGAGGGGGTACTCTGGAGGTTCTCACCGTCTTTTGCTTGTCTCTTATTTTATTTTCTCAGCTCTCAAAATCCACATTTCTTCGGCAACCAAAGAAGTCTTAGATGAATTGAATTGCTTTCAACTGGAACTTCGGGGAGATATAGAAATGAAGGTAAATACAGAAGAGAGGAAGGGATAGTGCTCAGGAAAGTGATGGATGAGGGTGGAGGGAAGAGGTTGGTGGAGATTATGAGGGTGTGGGGTAGGTTACACTATGTGGGATAGGCTGTGTGGGAAAGGTTGTGTTGGGTAGGTTATGTAGGTTACACTGTGTGGGAAAGGTTGTGTGGGGTAGGTTACGCTATGTGGGATAGGCTGTGTGGGGTAGGTTATACTATATGGGGATAGGCTGTGTGGGGTAGGTTATACTATATGGGGATAGGCTGTGTGGGGTAGGTTATACTATATGGGGATAGGCTGTGTGGGGTAGGTTAGGTAGGTTACACTATATGGGATAGGCTGTGTGGGGTAGGTTACACCATGTGGGTTAGGTTAGGTAGGTTACGCCATGTGGGATAGGCTGTGTGGGGTAGGTTGTGTGGGATAGCCCAGCTCTTGTCTCCCTCTTGTTGTCTTTGGAGATATGGGATAGGCTGTGTGATGGTAGGTTACGTAGGTTATACTATATGGGATAGGCTGTGTGGGGTAGGTTACACTGTGTGGGAAAGGTTGTGTTGGGTAGGTTATGTAGGTTACACTGTGTGGGGAAGTTTGTGTGGGGTAGGTTATGCCATGTGGGATAGGCTGTGTGGTGTAGGTTATACTATGTGGGATAGGCTGTGTGGGGTAGGTTAGGTAGGTTACACTATATGGGATAGGCTGTGTGGGGTAGGTTAGGTAGGTTACGCCATGTGGGATAGGTTGTGTGGGGTAGGTTAGGTAGGTTATGCCATGTGGGATAGGCTGTGTGGGGTAGGCTGTGTGGGGTAGGTTAGGTAGGTTACGCCATGTGGGATAGGCTGTGTGGGGTAGGTTGTGTGGAATAGCCCAGCTCTTGTCTCCCTCTTGTTGTCTTTGGAGATATGGGATAGGCTGTATGGTGGTAGGTTACATAGGTTATACTATATGGGATAGGCTTTGTGGGGTAGGTTACACTGTGTGAGAAAGGTTGTGTTGGGTAGGTTATGTAGGTTACACTGTGTGGGGAAGTTTGTGTGGGGTAGGTTTTGCTATGTGGGGTAGGTTATGCCATGTGGGATAGGCTCTGTGGGGTAGGTTACGCTATGTGGGATAGGCTGTGTGGGAAAGATTGTGTTGGGTAGGTTACACTGTGTGGGGTAGGTTTTGCTATGTGGGGTAGGTTATGCCATGTGGGATAGGCTGTGTGGGGTAGGTTATGCTATGTGGGATAGGCTGTGTGGGAAAGATTGTGTTGGGTAGGTTACACTGTGTGGGGTAGGTTTTGCTATGTGGGGTAGGTTACGCTATGTTGGATAGGCTGTGTGGGGTGGGTTACGCCATGTGGGATAGGTTGTGTGGGGTAGGTTGTGTGGGGTAGGTTGTGTGGGATAGGTTGTGTGGGATAGGTTGTGTGGGGTAGGTTGTGTGGGGTAGGTTGTGTGGGGTAGGTTGTGTGGGGTAGGTTACGCTATGTGGGATAGGCTGTGTGGGGTAGGTTGTGTGGGGTAGGTTACGCTATGTGGGATAGGCTGTGTGGGGTAGGTTGTGTGGGGTAGGCTGTGTGGGGTAGGTTACGCTATGTGGGATAGGCTGTGTGGGATAGGTTGTGTGGGGTAGGTTACGCTATGTGGGGTAGGTTGTGTGGGGTAGGTTGTGTGGGGTAGGCTGTGTGGGGTAGGCTGTGTGGGGTAGGCTGTGTGGGGTAGGCTACGCTATGTGGGATAGGTTAGGTAGGTTACGCTATGTGGGATAGGTTGTGTGGGGTAGGTTAGGTAGGTTACGCTATGTGGGATAGGCTGTGTGGGGTAGGTTGTGTGGGGTAGTTTATGCCATGTGGGATACTGTGTGGGGTAGGTTGTGTGGGATAGGCTGTGTGGGGTAGTTTATGCCATGTGGGGTAGGTTGTGTGGGGTAGGTTATGCCATGTGGGGTAGGTTATGCCATGTGGGATAGGTTGTGTGGGGTAGTTTATGCCATGTGGGATAGGCTGTGTGGGGTAGGCTGTGTGGGGTAGGTTATGCCATGTGGGGTAGGTTGTGTGGGGTAGGTTATGCCATGTGGGGTAGGTTGTGTGGGGTAGGTTATGCCATGTGGGGTAGGTTGTGTAGGGTAGCCCAGCTGATGTGCCCCTCTTGTTGTCTTCCAGGGTAAAGGGAAGATGAGGACCTTCTGGCTTCTGGGGGAAATGACAGAAGACGACATTATCTGAGACTCTCTGGTTCTCTATCAGGCCAGTCCTGAGCTCCTCAATAGACTAATGTGGGGACTGAGCTTTCCTCCGCCCGGAGACCATCGATTCCAGATGCCTCCCTGGTTGGAGCACCAGGCACCGACCCTTACTTCTCTTTTCTCTGGGAACGAGTCATTACGCACCAGCTAATTGGCCAATTCCTGACCTACCACGTGGTCAGGTGGCCCCAATCAGATATGACCTGCGGCCCAAGAGGGCTTGTGAAGCCGCCAACATTGCAGGAGGCGATGCAGGGCCGGGATACGAAGGCGAAGGGTCGCTCTAATCTTCGGCTTGCTGAACTTCATGATGGAAAAGGCAGTTTGAGTAGAAATGGATCCAAGCTACCAATTTCCTGCCACGTCACCGGCGGGGGGGTCTCAGTCTTATCTGTGGATGCCGTGCAGATCTCCTCCTTCCATACCGATTCTTATCACCATCTTCTCCTGCGCTGACCTGTGAATCCCTTCCCCCATCCCCACCACCAGGGACAGCCGAGAATTGCACCGGGACTGTCCACCCATCAGCGATAAGAACTGCGGGGCGCCCCCCCCCCCCCCAGTGCCGGCGACGTGGCACAGCGAAGATCCACGTGGAAGAATTATCACTTCATTATAATAGAAAACTCATTTCAGGGCGGAGACTCGGATAAACCAAAGGGGTGGAGTGTCTCCCCGCCATCAGCAAGGTGTATATTATGTGAATAATGGCAGTTGTACTGAGTCCGTGGCACATTCAGCCTTAAATAAAGTAAATTACATCCTAAAACCGGCTTACGTGGTATGTGCTTGTCCGCTATTGGACAACAGGAACCAGCCAATAGAACAGCTTGTACAGAAGTCTGCCGGGGCACCGGATGGGTATACCTCCTCCAATGACAATACAGGAGGTCCTCCACCAGCTCACACCCGGGCTTATAACAACAAGCTTTATTGGTGCCATATTGGGTCAGACAGACGTTCTATACCCCCGTGAGGTGTGACACATTTCAGCCAATGGGCTTAATTATTGGGTGAAGCCCTGCCCATTGGGCATCAATGTCATCTCTGATGGGAATAGAATGTTTGTCTGACCCAATGTGCCACCAATAAAGCTTGTTGAAGTTCAGAATAAAA
>CM053026.1:788131078-788201078 GCA_028564925.1 Lithobates sylvaticus
GCGGGACCTGGGGGGAAGAGGGTCTGAGAGATGGCGGGACCTGGGGGGAGAGGGTCTGAGAGATGGCGGGACCTGGGGGGAGAGGGTCTGAGAGATGGCGGGACCTGGGGGGAGAGGGTCTGAGAGATGGCGGGACCTGGGGGAAGAGGGTCTGAGAGATGGCGGGACCTGGGGGGAGAGGGTCTGAGAGATGGCGGGACCTGGGGGGAGAGGGTCTGAGAGATGGCGGGACCTGGGGGGAGAGGGTCTGAGAGATGGCGGGACCTGGGGGGAGAGGGTCTGAGAGATGGCGGGACCTGGGGGGAGAGGGTCTGAGAGATGGCGGGACCTGGGGGGAGAGGGTCTGAGAGATGGCGGGACCTGGGGGGAGAGGGTCTGAGAGATGGCGGGACCTGGGGGGAGAGGGTCTGAGAGATGGCGGGACCTGGGGGGAGAGGGTTTGAGAGATGGCGGGACCTGGGGGGAGAGGGTTTGAGAGATGGCGGGACCTGGGGGGAGAGGGTCTGAGAGATGGCGGGACCTGGGGGGAGAGGGTTTGAGAGATGGCGGGACCTGGGGGGAGAGGGTCTGAGAGAAGGCGGGACCTGGGGGGAGAGGGTCTGAGAGATGGCGGGACCTGGGGGGAGAGGGTTTGAGAGATGGCGGGACCTGGGGGGAGAGGGTCTGAGAGATGGCGGGACCCAGGGAGGTAGGACATAGGGGGTTGATGTGTAGGGGGAGGGGTTATGAATTTGAAGAATTGAGGAATCTGGGAGATACAATAACATTGGGCTGTAAGGATCAGAGATAAGTCGGCACATGCAGATAAGTGTCCGGGGATACCATTTACAATGTCCGGAGTGTGACATGTGAATGATGATGTTGAAGGTGTGGAACGGATGACGCTCACATGTTGGGATAATTCTCCAGACTGTAGGGAACAGGTTGGTCCAGATACTGGGATATCGGGGTAGAGAAAGCTGAACTCTTTTTGAAGGGAGTGTCCCGGCTCCGGACGTCTGATACCCCCTAATGTGAAAAAACAAGACATGACTGTCAGGATGGGACACCTCAGCGACACCTCCCACCCGTTTGCTATAGTAAATTATATCTACAGTAGAAATCTTTGTTTCTAGTTTGGGTGGAGAGGGATATAAATTGAGAAGTGGGGAAAATCCTCAGATATTTATTATCAGGTCAGGTGTCCCCATCGGAGGAGTTTCCTGCTCTTCCTGTTCTGGTGACAAAACAAAAATGTGGATTTTGTCCTCACTTCCTGTCTCAGTGACATCACTTCCTGTCTCAGTGACATCGGGGACAAGAGTGAGACACCCAAAATCCACCCAAAAGTGTAATTTCCATGGAGTTCAGTTGGTTGAGTGGAGACACCCACTGCCATCCTATATTACTGGGGGCCACCGTCAGCAGGATCTCCCCGTTCAGACGCTGCCCATCCCCCGTCACAAATGAAATCTTACCGTGACACCGCGCAGGTTCTCTGTCCAGAAGGTGACGGCCTGATCCGTACAATAATCCTCACTCTGAAATACACCGAAAACAGCCCAAGTCAGAATTCTCAGAGATGGGATCCCATCCGCCATCCCGTCCCCATCCCTTCCCATTACATACCATCCACTATCCCACCACGTACCATCCACCATCCACCATCCCACCACATACCATCCACCATCCCACCACATACCATCCACCATCCCACCACGTACCATCCACCATCCCACCACATACCATCCACCATCCCACCACGTACCATCCCCCATCCACCATCCCACCACGTACCATCCATCATACCATCCACCATCCCATCCCTTCCCATTACATACCATCCACCATCCCACCACATCCCGTCCCCATCCCTTCCCATTACATACCATCCACCATCCCACCACGTACCATCCACCATCCACCATCCCACCACATACCATCCACCATCCACCATCCCACCACATACCATCCACCATCCCACCATCCCACCACGTACCATCCACCATCCCACCTCGTACCATCCACCATCCCACCACGTACCATCCACCATCCAACCACGTACCATCCACCATCCAACCACGTACCATCCACCATCCCACCACGTACCATCCACCATTCCACCACGTACCATCCACCATCCCACCATGTACCATCCACCATCCCACCACGTACCATCCACCATTAAACCACATACCATCCACCATTAAACCACATACCATCCACCATCCAACCACGTACCATCCACCATCCCACCACGTACCATCCACCATCCCACCACGTACCATCCACCATCCACCATCCCACCACGTACCATCCACCATTCCACCACGTACCATCCACCATCCCACCACGTACTATCCACCATCCCACCACATACCATCCACCATCCCACCACGTACCATCCACCATCCCACCACATACCATCCACCATCCCACCACGTACCATCCACCATCCCACCACGTACCATCCACCATCCAACCACGTACCATCCACCATCCCACCACGTACCATCCACCATCCCACCACGTACCATCCACCATCCAACCACGTACCATCCACCATCCAACCACGTACCATCCACCATCCCACCACGTACTATCCACCATACCACCACGTACTATCCACCATTCCACCACGTACCATCCACCATCCCACCACGTACCATCCACCATCCCAACACGTACCATCCACCATCCCACCACGTACCATCCACCATCCCACCACGTACCATCCACCATCCCACCACGTACCATCCACCATCCAACCACGTACCATCCACCATCCAACCACGTACCATCCACCATCCAACCACGTACCATCCACCATCCCACCACGTACCATCCACCATCCCACCACGTACCATCCACCATCCCACCACGTACCATCCACCATGTACCATCCACCATCCCACCACGTACCATCCACCATCCCACCACGTACCATCCACCATCCCACCACGTACCATCCACCATGTACCATCCACCATCCCACCACGTACCATCCACCATCCCACCACGTACCATCCACCATCCCACCACGTACCATCCACCATGTACCATCCACCATCCCACCACGTACCATCCACCATCCCACCACGTACCATCCACCATGTACCATCCACCATCCACCATCCACCATGTACCATTCACCATCCCACCACGTAGCATCCACCATCCCACCACGTACCATCCACCATCCACCATCCCACCACATACCATCCACCATCCCACCACGTACCATCCACCATCCCACCACATACCATCCACCATCCCACCACATACCATCCACCATCCCATCACAATCCATCCTATTACATCCACCGTCCCATGCACCATCACGTCCCTTCCCCCATCCCATCTGCCATCCCATCCATGGGACCTACCTTGGTGGGAAGAGACGTCTGTGGCACAAAGCCATCAACATGGAAATCTCGCTTTGTGGTGGACTCCACTTCTCCGACCTCCTCCACTGCACATGTCAGCGCTTCACATACTTCCTGACTGAGAGAGCAAAGAGACCCCCAACATGTCTATCAGTTCTATATACAGGGTATGTGATGGAGTATATACATTGTATACAGGGTATGTGATGGAGTATATACATTGTATACAGGGTATGTGATGGAGTATATATACATTGTATACAGGGTATGTGATGGAGTATATATACATTGTATACAGGGTATGTGATGGAGTATATATACATTGTATACAGGGTATGTGATGGAGTATATATACATTGTATACAGGGTATGTGATGGAGTATATATACATTGTATACAGGGTATATGATGGGGTATATATACATTGTATACAGGGTATGTGATGGAGTATATATACATTGTATACAGGGTATATGATGGAGTATATATACATTGTATACAGGGTATGTGATGGAGTATATATACATTGTATACAGGGTATGTGATGGAGTATATATACATTGTATACAGGGTATGTGATGGAGTATATATACATTGTATACAGGGTATATGATGGGGTATATATACATTGTATACAGGGTATGTGATGGGGTATATATACATTGTATACAGGGTATGTGATGGAGTATATACATTGTATACAGGGTATGTGATGGAGTATATATACATTGTATACAGGGTATGTGATGGAGTATATATACATTGTATACAGGGTATGTGATGGGGTATATATACATTGTATACAGGGTATGTGATGGGGTATATATACATTGTATACAGGGTATGTGATGGAGTATATATACATTGTATACAGGGTATGTGATGGAGTATATATACATTGTATACAGGGTATGTGATGGAGAGTATATACATTGTATACAGGGTATGTGATGGGATATATATATACATTGTATACAGGGTATGTGATGGAGTATATATACATTGTATACAGGGTATGTGATGGAGTATATATACATTGTATACAGGGTATGTGATGGAGTATATATACATTGTATACAGGGTATGTGATGGGGTATATATACATTGTATACAGGGTATGTGATGGAGTATATATACATTGTATACATGGTATGTGATGGGGTATATATACATTGTATACAGGGTATGTGATGGAGTATATATACATTGTATACAGGGTATGTGATGGAGAGTATATACATTGTATACAGGTATGTATGGATATATATATATACATTGTATACAGGGTATGTGATGGAGTATATATACATTGTATACAGGGTATGTGATGGGGTATATATACATTGTATACAGGGTATGTGATGGAGAGTATATACATTGTATACAGGGTATGTGATGGGGTATATATACATTGTATACAGGGTATGTGATGGAGTATATATACATTGTATACAGGGTATATGATGGGGTATATATACATTGTATACAGGGTATGTGATGGAGTATATATACATTGTATACAGGGTATGTGATGGAGTATATATACATTGTATACAGGGTATGTGATGGAGTATATATACATTGTATACAGGGTATGTGATGGAGTATATATACATTGTATACAGGGTATGTGATGG
Organism: Lithobates sylvaticus; assembly: GCA_028564925.1. Lineage (NCBI taxonomy): Eukaryota > Metazoa > Chordata > Amphibia > Anura > Ranidae > Lithobates > Lithobates sylvaticus. The sequence goes on from CM053026.1 coordinate 788,136,081, forward strand.
AGTATATATACATTGTATACAGGGTATGTGATGGAGTATATATACATTGTATACAGGGTATGTGATGGAGTATATATACATTGTATACAGGGTATATGATGGGGTATATATACATTGTATACAGGGTATGTGATGGGGTATATATACATTGTATACAGGGTATGTGATGGAGTATATATACATTGTATACAGGGTATGTGATGGAGTAAATATACATTGTATACAGGGTATGTGATGGGGTATATATACATTGTATACAGGGTATGTGATGGGGTATATATACATTGTATACAGGGTATGTGATGGAGTATATATACATTGTATACAGGGTATGTGATGGATTATATACATTGTATACAGGGTATGTGATGGGGTATATATACATTGTATACAGGGTATGTGATGGAGTATATATACATTGTATACAGGGTATGTGATGGAGAGTATATACATTGTATACAGGGTATGTGATGGGATATATATATACATTGTATACAGGGTATGTGATGGAGTATATATACATTGTATACAGGGTATGTGATGGAGTATATATACATTGTATACAGGGTATGTGATGGAGTATATATACATTGTATACAGGGTATGTGATGGTGTATATATACATTGTATACAGGGTATGTGATGGAGTATATATACATTGTATACATGGTATGTGATGGGGTATATATACATTGTATACAGGGTATGTGATGGAGTATATATACATTGTATACAGGGTATGTGATGGAGAGTATATACATTGTATACAGGGTATGTGATGGGATATATATATACATTGTATACAGGGTATGTGATGGAGTATATATACATTGTATACAGGGTATGTGATGGGGTATATATACATTGTATACAGGGTATGTGATGGAGAGTATATACATTGTATACAGGGTATGTGATGGGGTATATATACATTGTATACAGGGTATGTGATGGAGTATATATACATTGTATACAGGGTATATGATGGGGTATATATACATTGTATACAGGGTATGTGATGGAGTATATATACATTGTATACAGGGTATGTGATGGAGTATATATACATTGTATACAGGGTATGTGATGGAGTATATATACATTGTATACAGGGTATGTGATGGAGTATATATACATTGTATACAGGGTATGTGATGGAGTATATATACATTGTATACAGGGTATATGATGGGGTATATATACATTGTATACAGGGTATGTGATGGAGTATATATACAATGTATACAGGGTATGTGATGGAGTATATATACATTGTATACAGGGTATGTGATGGAGTATATATACATTGTATACAGGGTATGTGATGGAGTAAATATACATTGTATACAGGGTATGTGATGGTGTATATATACATTGTATACAGGGTATGTGATGGGGTATATATACATTGTATACAGGGAATGTGATGGAGTATATATACCTTGTATACAGGGTATATGATGGAGTATATACATTGTATACAGGGTATGTGATGGGATATATATATACATTGTATACAGGGTATGTGATGGAGTATATATACATTGTATACAGGGTATGTGATGGAGTATATATACATTGTATACAGGGTATGTGATGGGGGGGTATATATACATTGTATACAGGGTATGTGATGGGTGTATATACATTGTATACAGGGTATGTGATGGGGTATATATACATTGTATACCGGGTATGTGATGGGGTATATATACATTGTATACAGGGTATGTGATGGAGTATATATACATTGTATACAGGGTATGTGATGGAGTATATATACATTGTATACAGGGTATGTGATGGAGTATATATACATTGTATACATGGTATGTGATGGAGTATATATACATTGTATACAGGGTATGTGATGGAGTATATACATTGTATACAGGGTATGTGATGGAGTATATATACATTGTATACAGGGTATGTGATGGGATATATATATACATTGTATACAGGGTATGTGATGGAGTATATATACATTGTATACAGGGTATGTGATGGAGTATATATACATTGTTTACAGGGTATGTGATGGGGTATATATACATTGTATACAGGGTATATGATGGGGTATATATACATTGTATACAGGGTATGTGATGGAGTATATATACATTGTATACAGGGTATGTGATGGAGTATATATACATTGTATACAGGGTATATGATGGAGTATATATACATTGTATACAGGGTATGTGATGGAGTATATATACATTGTATACAGGGTATGTGATGGAGTATATATACATTGTATAGAGGGTATGTGATGGGGTATATATACATTGTATACAGGGTATGATGGGGTATATATACATTGTATACAGGGTATGTGATGGGGTATATATACATTGTATACAGGGTATGTGATGGAGTATATATACATTGTATACAGGGTATGTGATGGGGTATATATACATTGTATACAGGGTATGTGATGGAGTATATATACATTGTATACAGGGTATGTGATGGGATATATATACATTGTATACAGGGTATGTGATGGAGTATATATACATTGTATACAGGGTATGTGATGGAGTATATATACATTGTATACAGGGTATGTGATGGAGTAAATATACATTGTATACAGGGTATGTGATGGAGTATATATACAATGTATACAGGGTATGTGATGGAGTATATATACATTGTATACAGGGTATGTGATGGAGTATATACATTGTATACAGGGTATGTGATGGAGTATATATACATTGTATACAGGGTATGTGATGGAGTATATACATTGTATACAGGGTATATGATGGAGTATATATACATTGTAAACAGGGTATGTGATGGAGTATATATACATTGTATACCGGGTATATGATGGGAAATGTATATATATATACATTGTATACAGGGGATATATACATTGTATACAGGGTATGTGATGTATATATATACATTGTATACAGGGTATGTGATGGGGTATATATACATTGTATACAGGGTATGTGATGGAGTATATATACATTGTATACAGGGTATGTGATGGAGTATATATACATTGTATACAGGGTATGTGATGGAGTATATATACATTGTATACAGGGTATGTGATGGAGTATATATACATTGTATACAGGGTATGTGATGGAGTATATATACATTGTATACAGGGTATATGATGGAGTATATATACATTGTATACAGGGTATGTGATGGAGTATATATACATTGTATACAGGGTATGTGATGGAGTATATATACATTGTATACAGGGTATGTGATGGAGTATATATACATTGTATACAGGGTATGTGATGGGGTATATATACATTGTATACAGGGTATGTGATGGGAGTATATATACATTGTATACAGGGTATGTGATTGAGTATATATACATTGTATACAGGGTATGTGATGGGGTATATATACATTGTATACAGGGTATGTGATGGAGTATATATACATTGTATACAGGGTATGTGATGGAGTATATATACATTGTATACAGGGTATGTGATGGAGTATATATACATTGTATACAGGGTATGTGATGGAGTATATATACATAGTATACAGGGTATGTGATGGAGTATATATACATTGTATACAGGGAATGTGATGGAGTATATATACATTGTATACAGGGTATGTGATGGAGTATATACATTGTATACAGGGTATGTGAGGCTATATATACATTGTATACAGGGTATGTGATGGAGTATATATACATTGTATACAGGGTATGTGATGGAGTATATATACATTGTATACAGGGTATGTGATGGAGTATATATACATTGTATACAGGGTATGTGATGGAGTATATATACATTGTATACAGGGTATGTGATATATATTACATTGTATACAGGGTATGTGATGGAGTATATATACATTGTATACAGGGTATGTGAATATATATACATTGTATACAGGGTATGTGATGGAGTATATATACATTGTATACAGGGTATGTGATGGAGTATATATACATTGTATACAGGGTATGTGATGGAGTATAGACATTGTATACAGGGTATGTGATGGAGTATATATACATTGTATACAGGGTATGTGATGGAGTATATACACATTGTATACAGGGTATGTGATGGAGTATATATACATTGTATACAGGGTATGTGATGGAGTATATATACATTGTATACAGGGTATGTGATGGAGTATATATACATTGTATACAGGGTATGTGATGGAGTATATATACATTGTATACAGGGTATGTGATGGAGTATATATCCATTGTATACAGGGTATGTGATGGAGTATATATACATTGTATACAGGGTATGTGATGGAGTATATAAATTGTATACAGGGTATGTGATGGAGTATATATACATTGTATACAGGGTATGTGATGGAGTATATATACATTGTATACAGGGTATGTGATGGAGTATATATACATTGTATACAGGGTATGTGATGGAGTATATACATTGTATACAGGGTATGTGATGGAGTATATAAACATTGTATACAGGGTATGTGATGGGGTATATATACATTGTATACAGGGTATGTGATGGAGTATATATACATTGTATACAGGGTATGTGATGGAGTATATATACATTGTATACAGGGTATGTGATGGAGTATATATACATTGTATACAGGGTATGTGATGGAGTATATATACATTGTATACAGGGTATGTGATGGAGTATATATACATTGTATACAGGGTATGTGATGGAGTATATACATTGTATACAGGGTATGTGATGGAGTATATATACATTGTATACAGGGTATGTGATGGGGTATATATACATTGTATACAGGGTATGTGATGGAGTATATATACATTGTATACAGGGTATGTGATGGGGTATATATACATTGTATACAGGGTATGTGATGGAGTATATTTACATTGTATACAGGGTATGTGATGGGTATATATACATTGTATACAGGGTATGTGATGGAGTATATACATTGTATACAGGGTATGTGATGGAGTATATATACATTGTATACAGGGTATGTGATGGAGTATATATCCATTGTATACAGGGTATGTGATGGGGTATATATACATTGTATACAGGGTATGTGATGGAGTATATACATTGTATACAGGGTATGTGATGGAGTATATACATAGTATACAGGGTATGTGATGGAGTCTATATACATTGTATACAGGGTATGTGATGGAGTATATATACATTGTATACAGGGTATGTGATGGAGTATATATACATTGTATACAGGGTATGTGATGGAGTATATATACATTGTATACAGGGTATGTGATGGAGTATATATACATTGTATACAGGGTATGTGATGGAGTATATACAATGTATACAGGGTATGTGATGGAGTATATATACATTGTATACAGGGTATGTGATGGAGTATATACATTGTATACAGGGTATGTGATGGAGTATATATACATTGTATACAGGGTATGTGATGGAGTATATATACATTGTATACAGGGTATGTGATGGAGTATATACATTGTATACAGGGTATGTGATGGAGTATATACATTGTATACAGGGTATGTGATGGAGTATATACATTGTATACAGGGTATGTGATGGGGTATATATACATTGTATACAGGGTATGTGATGGAGTATATATACATTGTATACAGGGTATGTGATGGAGTATATATACATTGTATACAGGGTATGTGATGGAGTATATACATTGTATACAGGGTATGTGATGGAGTATATACATTGTATACAGGGTATGTGATGGGGTATATATACATTGTATACAGGGTATGTGATGGAGTATATATACATTGTATACAGGGTATGTGATGGGGTATATATACATTGTATACAGGGTATGTGATGGAGTATATTTACATTGTATACAGGGTATGTGATGGGGTATATATACATTGTATGTATGTGATGGAGTATATATACATTGTATACAGGGTATGTGATGGAGTATATATACATTGTATACAGGGTATGTGATGGAGTATATACATTGTATACAGGGTATGTGATGTGGTATATATACATTGTATACAGGGTATGTGATGGAGTATATACATTGTATACAGGGTATGTGATGGAGTATATACATTGTCTACAGGGTATGTGATGGAGTATATACATTGTATACAGGGTATGTGATGGGGTATATATACATTGTATACAGGGTATGTGATGGAGTATATATACATTGTATACAGGGTATGTGATGGAGTATATACATTGTATACAGGGTATGTGATGGAGTATATATACATTGTATACAGGGTAATGAAAGAAAAGCTAGGCAGGCAGTGACAGTGTGTGTTGAATGAATGGTCTATCTATCACATCCCAAATATTGGACACAAAGAAAGATTAGGCCTGGTGTGCATGAACACGGCCAATACCCCTGAGGGATGTTTATGAGATTTAATAGACACAAACAGGGGGTGTATGCAATTCAAAAAATGTGTTTATTGAAAACTATACATATAAGAATAAGTGCACAAAATAGCAGTGTTGAAAACTGTCAACAGAGCGTACACCAGAGCGTACAACAGAGCGTACACAAAGCGTACACCAGAGCGTACACAGAGCGTACACAGAGCGTACACCAGAGCGTACACCAGAGCGTACACCAGAGCGTACACCAGAGCGTACACCAGAGCGTACACAGAGCATACACAGAGCATACACAGAGCGTACACAGAGCGTACACAGAGCATACACAGAGCATACTGGTATTGACAATGCCAAACATGAATAAGAATGAGAATATATAACATCTCTATCATAAAGAGGTTACAGACTTGTAATACATGTGGAATCTAGGAAAACGCCGACATGTTTCGGACTTTTGTCCTTTTTCATAGACAACAGGATACAAATCCGCCTATGAAAAAGGACAAAAGTCCGAAACATGTCGGCGTTTTCCTAGATTCCACATGTATTACAAGTCTGTAACCTCTTTATGATAGAGATGTTATATATTCTCATTCTTATTCATGTTTGGCATTGTCAATACCAGTACGCTCTGTGTACGCTCTGTGTACGCTCTGTGTATGCTCTGTGTATGCTCTGTGTACGCTCTGTGTACGCTCTGTGTACGCTCTGTGTACGCTCTGGTGTACGCTCTGGTGTACGCTCTGTGTACGCTCTGTGTACGCTCTGTGTACGCTCTGGTGTACGCTCTGTGTACGCTCTGTGTACGCTCTGTGTACGCTCTGTGTACGCTCTGGTGTACGCTCTGGTGTACGCTCTGTGTACGCTCTGGTGTACGCTCTGTGTACGCTCTGGTGTACGCTCTGGTGTACACTCTGGTGTACGCTCTGTTGACAGTTTTCAACACTGCTATTTTGTGCACTTATTCTTATATGTATAGTTTTCAATAAACACATTTTTTGAATTGCATACACCCCCTGTTTGTGTCTATCAAATCTCATAAACATCCCTCAGGGGTATTGGCCGTGTTCATGCACACCAGGCCTAATCTTTCTTTGTTGTATACAGGGTATGTGATGGAGTATATATACATTGTATACAGTATATGTAATGGGATATATATATATACACACACACATTGTATACGGTATAGAGATCTGATGTCTATGGGGGTCATCAAGGACGCACTATAATGGGGGTATAGAGTATACAATGGGGGGCCCGTGGGTGTGGAGGGTGATGACAATGTAGCCCAGATGTGGAGCAGTCGGGGGAGGGGGGGGTGCGCCCCGTCTCCTCTGTCCCGCACATACAAAGGGCCAATTGTCCCAGTCCTGGCCAGTTAATGGGAAGCAGACCTGCAGGCTCCGCTCAGACGGCGCGGCGTTCCCGGAAGAAGGGGGGTGCCGGCTGTGCTGTGTGTACAGTGTGGTCTCTCACCCCTCATCCAATACAGTCCAGGAAGAGCACACTCTACTACCCAGAGACACTCTACTACCCATAGACACTCTACTACCCAGAGACACTCTACTACCCAGAGACACTCTACTACCCAGAGACACTCTACTACCCATAGACACTCTACTACCCATAGACACTCTACTACCCAGAGACACTCTACTACCCAGAGACACTCTACTACCCATAGACACTCTACTACCCATATCTACTACCCAGAGACACTCTACTACCCAGAGACACTCTACTACCCAGAGACACTCTACTACCCAGAGACACTCTACTACCCAGAGACACTCTACTACCCAGAGACACTCTACTACCCAGAGACACTCTACTACCCAGAGACACTCTACTACCCAGAGACACTCACCCACACCACTCTACTACCCATAGACACTCTACTACCCATAGACACTCTACTACCCAGAGACACTCTACTACCCAGAGACACTCTACTACCCATAGACACTCTACTACCCATATCTACTACCCAGAGACACTCTACTACCCAGAGACACTCTACTACCCAGAGACACTCTACTACCCAGAGACACTCTACTACCCAGAGACACTCTACTACCCAGAGACACTCTACTACCCAGAGACACTCTACTACCCATATCTACTACCCAGAGACACTCTACTACCCAGAGACACTCTACTACCCAGAGACACTCTACTACCCAGAGACACTCTACTACCCAGAGACACTCTACTACCCAGAGACACTCTACTACCCATATCTACTACCCAGAGACACTCTACAACCCAGAGACACTCTACTACCCAGAGACACTCTACTACCCAGAGACACTCTACTACCCAGAGACACTCTACTACCCAGAGACACTCTACTACCCAGAGACACTCTACTACCCATAGACACTCTACTACCCAGAGACACTCTACTACCCAGAGACACTCACTGCTAGACCGTCTACTGGGGGAACAATGTGCTAAGGACTTAAAAATTCCAACATCAACCTGAACTCACACTGGATACTGCAATTCTAACCAGCATGGAGGAACTCTGTCATAGAGATGTCTATGGGGGTCAGGCAGGTGTCTTCAGCTGAGGATCATATAGGGGAGCGGTGATCTGATGTCTATGGGGGTCAGGCAGGAGCATTCAGCTGAAGATCATATAGGGGAGCGGTGATCTGATGTCTATGGGGGTCAGGCAGGAGCATTCAGCTGAGGATCATATAGGGGAGCGGTGATCTGATGTCTATGGGAGTCAGGCAGGAGCATTCAGCTAAGGATCATATAGGGGAGCGGTGATCTGATGTCTATGGGGGTCAGCCAGGTGTCTTCAGCTGAGGATCATATAGGGGAGCGGTGATCTGATGTCTATGGGGGTCAGCCAGGTGTCTTCAGCTGAGGATCATATAGGGGAGCGGTGATCTGATGTCTATGGGGGTCAGGCAGGAGCATTCAGCTGAAGATCATATAGGGGAGCGGTGATCTGATGTCTATGGGAGTCAGGCAGGAGCATTCAGCTAAGGATCATATAGGGGAGCGGTGATCTGATGTCTATGGGGGTCAGCCAGGTGTCTTCAGCTGAGGATCATATAGGGGAGCGGTGATCTGATGTCTATGGGGGTCAGCCAGGTGTCTTCAGCTGAGGATCATATAGGGGAGCGGTGATCTGATGTCTATGGGGGTCAGGCAGGAGCATTCAGCTGAGGATCATATAGGGGAGCGGTGATCTGATGTCTATGGGGGTCAGGCAGGAGCATTCAGCTGAGGATCATATAGGGGAGCGGTGATCTAATGTCTATGGGGGTCAGGCAGGTGTCTTCAGCTGAGGATCATATAGGGGAGCGGTGATCTGATGTCTATGGGGGTCAGGCAGGAGCATTAAGCTGAAGATCATATAGGGGAGCGGTGATATGATGTCTATGGGAGTCAGGCAGGAGCATTCAGCTGAGGATCATATAGGGGAGCGGTGATCTGATGTCTATGGGGGTCAGGCAGGAGCATTCAGCTGAGGATCATATAGGGGAGCGGTGATCTGATGTCTATGGGAGTCAGGCAGGGACCTTCAGCTGAGGATCATATAGGGGAGCGGTGATCTGATGTCTATGGGGGTCAGGCAGGGACCTTCAGCTGAGGATCATATAGGGGAGCGGTGATCTGATGTCTATGGGAGTCAGGCAGGAGCATTCAGCTGAGGATCATATAGGGGAGCGGTGATCTCATGTCTATGGGGGTCAGGCAGGAGCATTCAGCTGAGGATCATATAGGGGAGCGGTGATATGATGTCTATGGGAGTCAGGCAGGTCACAACTCCTTGTTATCAGAGGGTTGCCCTTTCTTTTTCTGTATAGGAATATCAGATGTTGGTGGAACCTTCATCTCTTTATGGTTGACTTCAGACCCTTATCTGCTGTTGTTGTTGTGCGGTTCTTTGTGTCGTCCCTATAGACCAGGCGGTCCCTGGAGGGCTCTCAGCCAGATGGATAGGGGAAGGGGTCTTCTCTCACTCTAAAGTGGCTTATTAGGGGTCTTCAAGAGATGAAATAAGAGAGGAAATAAGAGAAGAAATAGGAGATGAGATAAGAGAAGAAATAAGAGATGAAATAGGAGATGAGATAAGAGATGAAATAAGAGATGAAATAGGAGATGAGATAAGAGATGAAGCTCCTTAGCAGCTGCTCTGACCCCACAAGGAGATGATTGGACGCCTTGTTGTATAGCAGCCATATACACACCACCATCTTCACTGCAAACCTTCCACAATCTCCTAGGCCAAGATGGACTCCATGGAGGAAGGTAAAGTGTGTATTTCACCAAGATTGTAATAAAATTATAAAATCACACTTACAATTTTTAAGGAATTACACAGCAAACAACCAGCAGATCCGGTGATCAGGCTGACTTGCAGAATAACGTCACATGTGATGCCCCTCCCAACACGTTTCTCTGTAACCAGCGTCATCTGGGGATATGAGACTTATTTTGGGTTTAGCAAGAAGGTTCCTTGCCGTAAATATCCTCAGATTAGAACAGGAAATGTATGCCTATAAATGACCACTAGGGGCCGGGTCCTCTTCCTCCACTGGGGGGGCCGGGTCCTCTTCCTCCACTGGGGGGGGCCGGGTCCTCTTCCTCCACTGGGGGGGGCCGGGTCCTCTTCCTCCACTGGGGGGGGCCGGGTCCTCTTCCTCCACTGGGGGGGGCCGGGTCCTCTTCCTCCACTGGGGGGGGCCGGGTCCTCTTCCTCCACTGGGGGGGGGGGGGCCGGGTCCTCTTCCTCCACTGGGGGCCGGGTCCTCTTCCTCCACTGGGGGCCGGGTCCTCTTCCCCCACTGGGGGCCGGGTCCTCTTCCCCCACTGGGGGCCGGGTCCTCTTCCCCCACTGGGGGCCGGGTCCTCTTCCTCCACTGGGGGCCGGGTCCTCTTCCTCCACTGGGGGCCGGGTCCTCTTCCTCCACTGGGGGCCGGGTCCTCTTCCCCCACTGGGGGCCAGGTCCTCTTCCCCCACTGGGGGCCAGGTCCTCTTCCCCCACTGGGGGCCGGGCCCTCTTCCCCCACTGGGGGCCGGGTCCTCTTCCTCCACTGGGGGCCGGGTCCTCTTCCTCCCTCGTCCTCCACTGGGGGCCGGGTCCTCTTCCTCCCTCTTCCTCCACTGGGGGCCGGGTCCTCTTCCTCCCTCTTCCTCCACTGGGGGCCGGGTCCTCTTCCTCCCTCTTCCTCCACTGGGGGCCGGGTCCTCTTCCTCCACAGGGGGCCGGGTCCTCTTCCCCCACTGGGGGCTGGGTCCTCTTCCTCCACTGGGGGCCGGGTCCTCTTCCCCCACTGGGGGCCGGGTCCTCTTCCCCCACTGGGGGCCGGGTCCTCTTCCTCCCTCTTCCCCCACTGGGGGCCGGGTCCTCTTCCTCCACTGGGGGCCGGGTCCTCTTCCTCCACTGGGGGCCGGGCCCTCTTCCTCCACTGGGGGGGCCGGGTCCTCTTCCCCCACTGGGGGGGCCGGGTCCTCTTCCCCCACTGGGGGGGGGGGGGGCCGGGTCCTCTTCCCCCACTGGGGGGGCCGGGTCCTCTTCCCCCACTGGGGGCCGGGTCCTCTTCCTCCACTGGGGGCCGGGCCCTCTTCCTCCACGGGGGGCCGGGTCCTCTTCCTCCACTGGGGGCCGGGTCCTCTTCCTCCACTGGGGGCCAAGTCCTCTTCCCCCACTGGGGGCCGGGTCCTCTTCCTCCCTCTTCCTCCACTGGGGGCCGGGTCCTCTTCCTCCACTCGGGGCCGGGTCCTCTTCCTCCACTCGGGGCCGGGTCCTCTTCCTCCCTCTTCCTCCACTGGGGGCCGGGCCCTCTTCCTCCACTGGGGGCCGGGCCCTCTTCCTCCACTGGGGGCCGGGTCCTCTTCCTCCACTGGGGGCCGGGTCCTCTTCCTCCACTGGGGGCCAAGTCCTCTTCCCCCACTGGGGGCCGGGTCCTCTTCCTCCCTCTTCCTCCACTGGGGGCCGGGTCCTCTTCCTCCACTGGGGGCCGGGTCCTCTTCCTCCACTCGGGGCCGGGTCCTCTTCCTCCACTCGGGGCCGGGTCCTCTTCCTCCCTCTTCCTCCACTGGGGGCCGGGTCCTCTTCCCCCACTGGGCGCCGGGTCCTCTTCCTCCACTGGGGGCCGTGTCCTCTTCCTCCCTCTTCCTCCACCGGGGGTCGGGTCCTCTTTCTCCACCGGGGGCCGGGTCCTCTTCCTCCACCGGGGGCCGGGTCCTCTTCCCCCACCGGGGGCCGGGTCCTCTTCCCCCACCGGGGGCCGGGTCCTCTTCCCCCACCGGGGGCCGGGTCCTCTTCCTCCCTCTTCCTCCACTGGGGGCCGGGTCCTCTTCCTCCCTCCTTCTCCACTGGGGGCCGGGTCCTCTTCCTGGGCTGATCCACAAAGTTTTGAGAAACGTCCTTCAGGTGCTTTTCCCTGTTTTGCCTTCAGTCAGGTGAGTTTTCTTGCTCCATTGCCCAGATTCCTGTCCCTTACTCCACAGATGCTGATCCTGTGCTGAATCGGGGGGGGGGGGGCATTCCTAGATCTATTGCTGGAGGTTGGGGATAGGCAGGTTAGGTCTTCTGCTGGATTGCTCAGCGGTAATTCCAGTGGTACCTCCAGGGAGGAGCCATCATCTTCATCCTCTGTTCTACCTAATTGTTTTCTTTTCAGCAGTCTGAGGTTCAGGTCTCAATCCCATCCCCCACCCACCTTCTGGGGGTGCTTCCCATACATGCTTCCTTTCAGTGTTGACTTTGTGTAATCAAATTCTTGAGTTCCTTGGGGAACTCAGGAGTCACATCACACTCCCTTGAGGTTATTGTGTTCTAACTCTTTCAAAGGTTTCTCTAATAAGTCTCATAAGTCTCTGGCCAGACAGTCTCTTTTGGTGTGGATTTCTCGTTCCGTGGCCCTCGGTATCCAGGCTGTAAGGGAGTTCTCGTTCCGTGGCCCTCGGTATCCAGGCTGTAAGGATTAGGGTCTTTTCACTAAGACCTGCTTTTGTTTGGTTTAGGCTCCAATTTGTTTGTTGGTTGGTGTTCCCATGTGGAGTCATCCCCCATTGGCCCTAACCTTTTCTTTCTTGAGCTGGAGCTTGAGGATGAGTCTCCATGTCCTCCCTCTGGTCATGTTGGCTGGCTCCCTTATCTGGTCGGGATTCGGGTGTTGGTCCCTCAGGTGGCTCTGGGCCGCAGGTAGTCTCCAGTCCAGTTTTAGGCCTGGTAATGGTTATTGTTGTGTTGTCCAGTAGTCTCTAAGTCTCTGAGTCCCTCAAAGGATGAGAAGGAAAAATCGGATCCTTCTCTTGGAGTCCATTGAGGGACACAAGTTCCACCCCTCGCCTTTTATCATCTTACTCTTGACCAGTGGCGTTGCTAGGCGGGTGCGGGGGGTGCGGGCCGCACCCGGGTGACACCCGCCAAAGGGGTGACACCCGTGGGTAGCGGCACCTGCCCTGTGTCTCACCGCCGCCGCGGCTGTGTCCCTCAGTGGAGCGGAATGAAGCCGCCTCCCCCTCCTTACTCTGTTTACATCCACAGAGTAGGAGGAGCTCAAGGGACACACACTGCTGTGTGTATCTGCTGTTCTGAGGTCTGGATTTTTTTTTTGAGTGGTTTATTTTCCCCCTCCCCCTCCCCCCCTCCCCTACTCCCCCCCCCCCCTCCCCCCCCCCCACCCCCCCCCCCCCCCCCCACCCCCCTCTCCCCCCCCCCCGCCTCCCCCCCTGGGGGGGGGGGGGGGGGGTCCCCCCCCCCCCCCGGTATAGAGGGGTTGGGGGGTGGGTCGGGGAGTGGTGGGGTGGTGGGGTGGTGGGGTGGGTTTGGTGGGTTTGGGGTGGGGGGGGGTGGGGGGGTGGGGGGAGGCATCCACAGAGTAGGAGGAAAAGCTCGGGTGGTGGTGGGGGGTGGTTTGGGGGGTGGGTGGGGTGTGGTGGGGGGGGGGGTGGGTGGGGGTGGGGGTGGGGTGGGGGGTGGGTTTGGGGTGGGGGGGGGGGTGGGGGGGGGTGGTGGGGGGTGGGGGTTTTGGGGGGGTGGGGGGTGGGGGGGGTGGGGGTTTGTGGGGGGGGTGTGGGGGGGTGGGTGGGGGGTGGGGGGTTGGGGGGCATACACACTGCTGTGTAGGGTGGGATCGGGGGGGGGGGGGTGGTGGGGTTGCTGTTCGGGGGTGGGGGGGGGGGGGGGGTTTTGGGGGGGGGGGGGGGGTGGGGGTGGGGGGGGTAGGGGGTGGGGGGTCTGTAATGGGGTGGGGGTTGTGGTGGGGGGGGGAGGTCTGGTGTACTGTACTGGGGGGGTCTGCACTGAGGTAGTGTCTGTACTGCTGGGGGGGGTGGGGGTGTGGGGGCGGGGGGGGGTTTTCTGTACTGGGGTGGGTGGGGGGGTTTGGGGGGGGTTTCTGTAAAGGGGGGGTGGGTGGTGGGGGTGGGGGGGGCATGGGGGGTGGGGTGGTGGTGGGACTGGGGTGGGTTGGGGTGGTGGTTGGGTTGGGGTGCTGGGGGGTGGGTGGGGGGGGGGACTGGGGGGGTGGGGGTGGGGCGTTGGTTTCTAGGTGGTGGGGTCTACAGCTGGGGTGGGTGGGGGGGTTTCTGTACTGGGGGTATGAGGGGGTCTTCTTGCACTGTCTGTACTGCTGGGGGTGTCTGTACTGGGGGGGCATGGGTGTGTCCCAGGGGGGGGTGTCTACTGTCTGTCTCTTATGGGGGTATCTGCACTTATGGGGGGCACTGGGGGGGGGGGGTGTCTGCACTGGGGGGTTCTGCAACCCAGGGGGGTGTCTGCACATGAGGGGGGGTTACTGCACTGAGGGGGGGGTCTAGCACATGAGGGGGGGCTGTACCTGAGGGGGGGGGTATCTGTACTGTGGGGGGTCTGCACTGAGGGGGGGTTTGTCTGTACTGCTTGGGGGGTCTGCCTCTGAGGTGGGGGGGGGGGGTCCTTTCACAAAGAGAGGGGGGTCTGCACTAGGAGAGGGGTGGGTCTATACTGTGGGAGGTTGGTCTGTGCTGAGGGGGGACAATAGTTGGTGGAGGGTGACACCAATTTGTTTTTTCGCCACCGGGTTGACACCAACCCTTGTGACGCCACTGCCTCTTGACAATGATCTACCAGAATACTGAGGACTGGCTAGTTTACAGGCAAAGTGTTAGTACTCTGGTCTAAAGTAACAAAACTGAGATCATAAAGGAACCCGCCCTTACCTGAAGCTTGCTTTGGTACACATGGAGTAGAACCGCCGAACGGATCATCTCATCCCTTCGACCTGTTGCCGAGAGATGTCACCATGCGAATTTGACAAATATTATCTGTTATGGTCTGTATCTGCGCAGTCCCCCCTGTGTGCGGAGTCTGTGAACCAGTGTTTTCTTTTCTGTGTGGTCTGTGTGTGGGTCTGGGTCCTGGTATAGAGGTCCCGTCCCTGTGTGTGGTCTGTGTACATGTGTTCTTGTGTGTGGTCTGTGTGTGGTTCTGTGTCCAGGTAATTGAGTCCAGTCCCTGTGTGATGGTCTATGTACAGTGTTCTTGTGTGGTCCTGTGTGTCCACGTATTTAGGGTACAGCACCCTGTGTGGGGTCTATATTACCAGTGTTCTTGTGGGGGCGGTTGGTGTGGTTCTGTATCCAGGTTTAGAGTCCAGTCACTGTTGTGTGGTATTTGTACAGTGTTCTTGTGTGGTCTGTGTGAGGTCTGTATCCAGGTAATAGAGTCCCTGTCAACTGTGTGGTGGTCTATGTAAAGTGTTCTTGTCGTGGTCCTGTGTGGTGGGTCTGTGTCCCACGTTTATGGTCCAGGGCCAAGCGGGAGTTGGTCCTGTTTGTACAGGGTGTTCTCTTCTGGGTGTGGTCTGTGGACCCGACAGTTATAGGGTCCAGCACCATGTGGGGCGCGCGTCCAGCCGGTCTGGTGATGTACAATCCACCTCGGTTGTGGTCACGAACGCGTGCATGGTCTGGCGGGTGGGACACAGGGCGTCGGCTATGCTTTGCGGTATGCGCTCGTGGGTGAGTTATTCAGGTAATCAGCAGCGAGACTCTGGTCCAGGGGCAGTCAGGGTTGTGTAGGGTTCAGACAGGAATCCCTCCTCGACGCGTTGGGTCCATCTGCGCGCTGCATTGTGGCATCGCCAATGGGCGATTCATGGAGGAGCGGGATCCCTCGTCCAGGACTGCAGTGGCCCTCTAAAATGAAAGGATGAAAAGAAATTAGGAATTGCTGATATTCACCAATACCCCCCATCACTGTGCCCCAGGAAGAATACCACTCCTCATATACCCTATTATATCTTTTTTTACCCAGGGTTCCATAAATTCAGGTGCCAAATCACCAAACCTATAATTACAGTATATACCCCCAGGCCATGTGCCCGGGGTACTGTATCACCATTTCATATACATGTATGCTGCCTCATATGACTCTACATAAGTCCTAAGGAACCCCTCAAACTTCCATAGGAAAGGTTCAAACCATGGGGGCTTCCTCATCACGTGTCGACTGGGGAACCTTCAAGTTTCTACGTAAAAATGTGTCCTAAAAAATGGTGACCTTCTTTCCCTATTGGACAGGACTTATACCCCTTGTGACCAAATATGCAAGCCTCTACACAGGTCCCTCAGGAGACCTTCTTCCCTATTGGACAGGACTACCCATAAAAACGGGCACCCTTTTGGGTCTTCATTTTTTTTCTTTTGGGGTTTTTCCATTTTTTCCCTACTGGGGGCAACAGGTTTTTGGGTTTTTTTTCTGAAAAAAACCCCACGGGGCTTTCACTTTATTTCTTGCCAGAAAAAGGAGGGGAAGGGGTCGAAGGGGGAAGTGGGGGGTTAGGGATTCGGGGGGGGATCGGGAAGTTGGGAAAAGGGTAGAAAACCCGGATGGAGAGGGAGGACCCCGGGCCTGGGTTGTTTATCCCAAGATAATGGGGGAGGGGGTAGGGATGGAAATGAAAGGGGAAAAGAATTGGAAGGTCCCAAAAAATGGGAAAAAATCCCCCCCAAAATAAAAATACCCCGGAAAGGGATCCCAAAAATAAAACCCCCAAAAGGGGGTAGAAATTTCATAAGATGGAAGATCAAAAATTGGAAAAAATATGGAAGGTTCAAGGTTTTTAAGGATGGGAAAGCCCCTAAAAGGAAAAAAGAGATTTAGGAAGATCCCAGGAAAAAAATTTAAAGGTTCAGAAAAATTTTTTAGGAAATACCCGGGAAAAAAAAGAAGGGGAGAGAAAGGAAAGGTAAAAAAAAAGTTAAATCCGGGAAATTTTTTTGAAAAAATAAAGGAAAATAGAATTGGGGGAAAAAGGAAAAAGGAAAAAAAAATCCAGGGAGTTTTTAGGAAAAAAACCCCCCGGGGAAATAAAAAACCCAAGACCCAAGGTTTTTAGGAAGAAAGAAAAAAGTTTAACGGGGGAATTTTTAGAGAAAGAAAATAAGTTAACGGGGAGAAAAGGAGAAAATAATTCCAAAAAAAGAAGAGGAGAAAAATTTTATCGGAACCCGGTTAAAAAAAAGGGAAGTTTTTAGGAGAAACCAAAAAAAAAAGGGAAAGGGGAGAAAAATTTTTTTAGGTACAGAAAAGGAAAAAAAGATAAAGGGGGAAAAAAGGGAGGGAGAGGGGGAAAGAAGAAAAAAGAGGAAAAACCCCCCCCCCAAACAAAAAAAAAGAAAAGGGATACCCCCCCCCCTTTAGGAAAGGAAAAGAGGAAGTGGTTCCCCCCCCAGAAAAATTTTGGAAGAAACAAAAAGGAAGAAAAAAAAAAAGTTTTATCGAAAGAAAAGGAAGAAGGAGAGAGGGGAGAATGGAAGATAGGAATGGAGAGAGAGAGGAAGAGAGAAGAGATGGGAAAACGGGGGAAAGGGGAGGTGGAAGAGGAGAGGAAGAAAATGGAGAGTAGAAGAAGGGAGAGGAGAGAGGGGAATCTAGAGATGGAGAGGGGAGAGGGGGAAAAGGGGAAGATGGGAAATCGGAGAGAAAAGGGAGAAGAGATGGGAAATCAGAGAAGAAAGGAAAAGAAAAATGGGAGAGATATAGAAGGGGGAAAAGGGGAAGAGAGGAGAGATAATGGAGAAAAGAGATAGGAGAATGGGAGAATCGGAGAGAGGAAAAAAGAGAAAAAGAGAGATAGGATATCGGAGAAGGGGGAAAAGAAGGAAGATAGGAGAGGAGGAAGAGGGGATACGGAGAGAAGAGGAAGAGAGGAAGATGGGAATCGAGAAGAAGGAAAAAAGGGGAGATAGGTATCGGAGAAAAGGGAGAGAGGGGAAGAAGGAAATGGGAGAAGGAGAGAAGGGAAAGGGGAAGAGGAAGATGGGATATCGAGAAGAGAGGAGAAAGGAAAAAGGGAATCGAAGAGAGAGAAAGGAGAGTAGATATCGAGAGAGAAAAGGAAGAAGATACGAGAGAGAGAGGAGAGAGGAAGATAATGGGGAGAAGAGAGAAAAGGGGAAAAAGGGGAAAAGGAAGAGAGAGGGGAGAGAGAAGAGGGGAGAAAAGGGAAAGGGGAGAAGGGGAAAGAGGGGAAGAGGAAAAGAGGAGAGAGGTTTTGGGAAGAAGGGGGGAGGAGAGAAGGGTATCGGAGAAAGGAGGGGAGAGGGGAGATGGGATTAGGAAGAGGGAGAGAAGAGGAGAGAAAGGGGAAGAGGAAGAGGGAAAAGAGGATCGAAGGAGGAAAAGGGGGGGTGGATGAAATAGGAGGGGGGGGGGGGATCGGAAAAGGAGGGGGAGGGAGAATGGGCCCGGGGGGGGAGAAAGGGGGTTCGGGGGGGGAGGGGAAATGGAACGAAGGAGGGGGGGGGGAAGAATTTGGGGGGGGGGGGAGGGGGTCGGGGGGGAGGGGGGGGGGGAAGGAAAGGGGAAATATCGAAGAGAAAGAGAGGGAGAAAAGGAAGGGAAAAATTTTTCGGGGGGGGGGAAAATTTTCGGAAAGGGGGGGGGGTGGGAAAGGGGGAGAAAGGGGGTGGAGAAGGGAAAGGGGATTAAAATTCGGGAGAGGGGGGGATAAATTTCGGGGGGGGGGAAATGGTTCAAAAAAGGGGAAAGGGGGTGGGGGGGGGAGGAGGGATTGGGGGGGAGGAAGGGGGGGGGGGTGAAATCAAAAGGGGGGGGAGAAGGGGTGTTCGGGGGGGGAAAAAAGTGGGGGGTGGAATCCAAAGGGGGGGGTTTTCAGGGAGGGGGGTCAGAAAAAAGGGGATTAAAAAAAGGGGAAAAAAAGGGGGTTCGGAAGGGGGGGTGGGGAAAGGAAGGGGGGGGTTTTTGTAAGGAAATTTTTCTGAAGGAGGGGGGAAGTAAATCGGGGGGGGGAGGAAATGAATCGGGGGGGAGAAAGGGGTAGTTTCAAAGGGGGGGGAAGTAAGCCCGGGGTGGGGGGGAAAAGGTCGGGGGGTGGGGAAAGGAGGGGTTAGGAAAGGGGGGGGAGGAAAGGGGGGGGGTCGAGGGGGGGGGGTTTTAAAAAAGGGGGTTGGGGAAATAAAGGGGGGGTAAATCGGGGGGGAAGGGGGAATTAAATTTCGGGGGAGGGAGGAAGGTGGATCGGAAGGAGGGAGGAGGGGTGGATTCGGGGGGAGGGAGGGGTTTTGGGGGGGGAAGTTTTCGAGAGAAAGGGGAGGGGAAATGGAAAGGGGGGATAATTCAGGGGGGGGGGGAAAAGTGGTTTCGGGGGGGGAGGGGGGGTAAAAATCAAAAGGGGGGGGGAAAAATTTTCAGGGAAAAAAAGGGGGGAAAGGGATTAAAAAGGGGGGGAAAGAAATGTTAAAAGGGAAAAATTCAGGAAAAAAAAGGGTAGGGGAAAAGGTTTCGGAGCAAAGGGGGGGTAATATCGGGAGGAAGGGGGGGGTTTAGGTAATCGGGGGAAAGGGGAAGTAAGGTTTGTCGGGGAAAAGTTGGGGGGGGGGAAAAATAAAGGGGGGTTCGGGGGGGGAGGGGGTAATTCAAAAGGGGGGGGGGAAAGGAAAGGGGGGTGGGGGGGGGAAAGGATTTTCAAAAGGGGGGAGGGGATTTTACGGGGGGGAGGGGGGGTGGGGGTTGTTCAAGGGAAAAAAGGGGGGGGGGGGGGTAATTCGGGAAAGGGGAAAAAGGGGTGGGTATCAGGGGAAAAAGGGGGGGGGGAAAAGAAGGGGGGGGGGAGAATTTTCGGGGGGGGGAAAAGAAGGTTTGGGAGAAAGGGGAATGGTTCAGGAAGGGGGGGGGTTTTTCAAGGGGGGGGTTTTTAAAAGGGGGTTCAAAAAAAAAAGGGAAAAAATCGGGAAAGGGGGGGGTGCGGGGGGGGAAAAGGGGGAGGGGGGTTTTTTTTCAAAAAAGGGGGGGTGGGAGAAGGTGGGTTGGGGGGGAAAAGAAAAGGGGGGGAAGGATAATTTTCGGGGGGGGGGAGGGGTTTCGGAAAAAAGGGGGTGGTGGGGAAAAGGGGAAAAGGGGTTTTCGGGGGGGTTTGATTGGGGAAAGAAAGGGGGGGGGGGGGAAAAAGGGGGGGGGTTGGAAGGGGGGGAAGGGGGTGTCGGGGGAGGGGAAGGGGGTGGTTCCCGGAAAAAAGGGGAGGGAAATGGTCGGGGGGGGGGAGAAAGTGGTTAGGGGGAGGAAGGGAAGGGTTGGTCAAAGAGGGAAAAATTTCGGGGGGGAGAGGGGGGAAAAAAATTAAAAGGGGGGTTTTCGGGGAAAAAAATTTGGGTTGGGGAAAGAAAGGGGGGTTTGGGGCAAAAATTTTTGGGTTTATTCGAAAGAGGGGGGGGAAAGGGGAAGGGGGTTTAGGTTTGGGAGAAGGGGAGGGGGGTGGGGAAGGGGGGAAAAAAAAAAAATTTGGAAAAAGGGGAAGAAGGGGGTTTCGGGGGAAAGGGGGGGTAAGGGGGTTTTTGGTTCGGAAAAAGGGGAAGGGGAAAAAAAGGGGAAAGTAGTTCGAGGAAGAAGGGGAGGTGGAAAAAAGGGGGAAATGGTTCGGGGGGGGGGGGAAATATTCGGGGGGGGGAGTAGGTCGGGGGGGGGAAAAAATAAAGGGGGGTGGGTTTTGAATCGGGGGGAAGAAAGGGTGGGTTCCCGGAAAAAGAAGGGGGTTTGTTCGAGAAAAAGGGGGGGGTTTAATGGGGAAAGGGAAAAAAGGGGGGGAGAAGGGTGGTTCGGGGAAAGAAAAGGAGGGGGGGGGGGTAGATTTAAAGAGGGGAGGGTAGGTTCGGGGGGGGGGGGAGGTTTCGGGGGAGGGGGGGAAAATTTTGGGTTTGGGGAAGAAGGGGGGGGGGGGTTTTCGGGGGGAAAAAAGAAGTGGCAAAAGAAAAAGTTTGGGAGGGGGGAAATGGATTCGGGGGAAAAAAAGGGATGGGGGGTTTAAGAAGGGGGAATTGGAATTCGGGGGGAAAAGGAAATTAAAATTTTTCGGGGGTCGAGGGGTGGAAAGGGGTTGGGTGGGGAAAGGTCAAAAAATCAAAAGGGATCAAAAGGAGGGTCGAGAAGAAAGGGGGGGGGGAAGGGGAGGAAGTGGGAGAGGAAAAGGAGAGGGGGATGGGATCGGGGATCGGGGGGGAGAGAAAATTCAAGGAGGAGGAGGTCGGGGGGAGGGGGGGAAGGAACGGGGGGGGGGGGAATAGGTTTCGGGGGGGGGGGGTGGGGAGTGGATAAACGGGAAGGAGGGGAGAAAGGGGGTAGAGAATCGGAAAGGGTCGGAGGAGGGCGGGAGAATGTGGAAGGGAAGATCGAAGGAAGGGGGGGAGGGGATGGGCCCGGGGAGAAGGCGAGGGGGGGGGGAAAATGGGTAGGACAGGAGGGGGAAAATGGAGAAAAGGGGACGGGAGGGGGGTGGAACGGGAGGGAAGTCGGGGGGGTGGGAAAATGGAAATAATATCGGAGAAAAAAAAGGGGGGAAATGAGGATCAAGAGGTCGGGGGGGGACGGGGGAATAAAGGCGGGGGGGGAGGTAAGAAGGGGGAAGATCGGGTGGGGGATGGGGGGGGAAAGGGGGGATGGGAAGAAGAACGGGGAAAGGTAGGAGAGTGGATACGGGGAGATGGGGAAGGAGGGAGGAGGATCGGGGGGTGGAAAGTCGGGGAAGGGATGGGGTCAAAAGGGGGGGGTTGGAAAAAAAACGGGGGGGTAAAATGGAAGAAAAGGGGAAATCGAGGGGAGGAAAGGGGAAAGGGGGGGTCGGGGGGAAGGGAAAAGGAAATGGCGGGGGAGGGAAAAGGGGAAGTGGGGCGGGGGAGTGGGAAGGAAACAAGGGATGGGAAAAAAGGGGATTTGGGGGGATCGGGGGGAAAAATTTAGGGAGGGGGGGGGGGAAAATGGGAGGATGAAAGGTGAGATAAATCGGGGAAGAGCGGGAGAATGAAAAAAACGGAGGGGGTAGGGTCGGGGGTCGGTCATGAATCAGAGGCGGGGCGAGGTCAAATGACCCCCCCAAAAAGTGAAATCTGCGTTCTATAAAATGTGTGAACGTTGTTTTTATTATTAAAGTGAATAAAGAAATATTTTGTGATCACACAAAGAAGGGAAAATAAAGTGAAGATCTACAGATCATAATATAGTCATAAACAGAAAGACTGAGAATGTGTTGCCCCCGGGATGGTAATAGTGACCCCCATCATAGACTTGTAATAGTAATCTAAGGACTCCGCCTCAGACTAAAGGCTGTGAATAATGCGATCGTACAAGTCTCTGCCCTGTATTATTTAGGGAGAAGATCGCCAGACAACACACATCAAGACCCCCATCGCTCCCAACCAAAATTGGTCACCTCAGCAAATTCCTTCTATATTTATAGGAAACCAAATTTCCAAATTTCGTATTTTCAGGTTTCTGAATTTCCGAACTTTCGAATTTCACATTTTGAGATTTCCGAATTTTTGGATTTTCAAATTTCCTAATTTTCAAATTTTCGGAATTCGGAAATTGAAAAATTAGAAAAATCGAAAATCTAAAAAAAAAAGAAAACCTGTTCAAAACGAAATAATAACTTATTTCGTTTTTAACAGATTTTCTTTTTTTTTTTTTAGATTTTCGATTTTTCTAATTTTTCAATTTCCGAATTCCGAAAATTTGAAAATTAGGAAATTTTGAAAATCCAAAAATTCGGAAATCTCAAAATGTGAAATTTGGAAATTCGAAATTTCGGAATTTTTGGAAATACGTCATTTCGCAAATTTTGAAATTCGGAAATTCGTAATTAACGAATTTGTGAAAATACGTTAAAAAACACATTAGAAAGTGAAGGAATTTCCGATGTGTATTTGATAAGACAGCGGGGGGTGGAGTGCGAGCTCTGCGCCCGCCGGGCACCTCATTAGACTATGATGCCCCCCCTACACACCATCGTTTTTTCTGACAGTATTTCCGATGGAGTTCCGCTGAATCGGTCTCACCCACACACAATCGCACCAAAGTCCGATCGTCCAGAACGCGGTGATGTACAACACGGACGACGGGACTAGAAAAAGGAAGTTCAGTAGCCAATCGCAGCCGCCTCGTACTTCAGAGCGCGTTTTTTTTGGTGCGGATTTCCCGGTAGGAATGGGTTTGGTGGGAAATAATTAGAACACGTTGTATTTCTAGTGGAGCTTCACAATCGATCGTCAGGAATCGTCATCTCGATCCGCACTGAAGTGATTCCCGATTTTTTCTATGCAGAGAATTCTCTCGGATCTTCTGAAGCCGTATAAAGTGATGTCCCCCTCCCCCCCCCCACCCCCCCAAAAAAGATGATTAAAATTCCTAAAAAAAAAAAAAAAAAACATTATTTTAACTGCTGTTGCTAGGCGGTCCCTGTAATCTGCCTCCTTCAGTGTCCGAGCTGAGTTTAGATCATAAATAAAAACCCTCCAGAGGTGATAACACACCAGAAGTCTCTCTGTGTGATAGAAGTGATATGGGGGGGGGGGGGGCGTATATATATATATAGACCTCTGAGATCTCCTGTGATGAGGACACAACACTCCTCTCCATCCATACACACTCCGATCACTCATCACACAAATCACCGATCTCCTCCTCCGATCTCACTCCGGATAGATCCGCACAGCCGGCGGGAGAGGATCCGGTGTGGGGGAAGGGGGGGGGGGGGGGTACACAGATCGGTCCGGTGATGATCGGTGGTGTGGAGGGAGGGGGGGGATCTGATGACGATCTCCCGGTATACAAGGAGGAGATCGGTCATCACCGCTCTGTGACCCGTCCACATATCGGGAGAACTTCCAGGAGACGGTCCGATCTGTGACATGGAGGGGGGGACACATCCGATCACTTACCGATCACCTCCTCCGATCTCACCGCCGTCACCACTCACCGCACTCATCTCCATAGCAACCGACATCAACATCACCCCAGCAACCAGGGGGCGGGGCTTCCCACACACCCCGCCCACACCGAACAACACATCGACGTCACATGACACAGAGACACGCCCCCCTGACCGGGAAATAAGAAAAAGACACAAAATTATATAAATATTTATATTATATTCTGAGTGTCCAATCATCACCCATCATACCCCTCCCCCATATATATCTGTACTACAAACTCCTCCCTCCTATATATATCTGTACTACAAACTCCTCCTCCCACCTATATATATCTGTACTACAAACTCCTCCCACCTATATATATCTGTACTACAAACTCCTCCCACCTATATATATCTGTACTACAAACTCCTCCCACCTATATATATCTGTACTACAAACACCTCCCTCCTAATATATATATCTGTACTACAAACTCCTCCCCTCCCCCATATATATCTGTACTACAAACTCCTCCCACCTATATATATCTGTTCTACAAACTCCTCCCACCTATATATATCTGTACTACAAACTCCTCCCACCTATATATATCTGTACTACAAACTCCTCCCACCTATATATATCTGTACTACAAACTCCTCCCACCTATATATATCTGTACTACAAACTCCTCCCACCTATATATATCTGTACTACAAACTCCTCCCACCTATATATATCTGTACTACAAACACCTCCCTCCTATATATATCTGTACTACAAACTCCTCCCACCTATATATATCTGTACTACAAACTCCTCCCTCCTATATATATCTGTACTACAAACTCCTCCCACCTATATATATCTGTACTACAAACTCCTCCCACCTATATATATCTGTACTACAAACTCCTCCCACCTATATATATCTGTACTACAAACACCTCCCTCCTAATATATATATCTGTACTACAAACTCCTCCCCTCCCCCATATATATCTGTACTACAAACTCCTCCCACCTATATATATCTGTACTACAAACTCCTCCCACCTATATATATCTGTACTACAAACTCCTCCCACCTATATATATCTGTACTACAAACTCCTCCCACCTATATATATCTGTACTACAAACTCCTCCCACCTATATATATCTGTACTACAAACTCCTCCCACCTATATATATCTGTACTACAAACTCCTCCCACCTATATATATCTGTACTACAAACACCTCCCTCCTATATATATCTGTACTACAAACTCCTCCCACCTATATATCTGTACTACAAACTCCTCCCTCCTATATATATCTGTACTACAAACTCCTCCCACCTATATATATCTGTACTACAAACTCCTCCCTCCTATATATATCTGTACTACAAACTCCTCCCACCTATATATATCTGTACTACAAACTCCTCCCACCTATATATAGCTGTACTACAAACTCCTCCCACCTATATATATCTGTACTACAAACTCCTCCCACCTATATATATATCTGTACTACAAACTCCTCCCTCCTATATATATCTGTACTACAAACTCCTCCCACCTATATATATCTGTACTACAAACTCCTCCCACCTATATATATCTGTACTACAAACTCCTCCCTCCAATATATATATCTGTACTACAAACTCCTCCCTCCTATATATATATCTGTACTACAAACTCCTCCCACCTATATATATCTGTACTACAAACTCCTCCCACCTATATATATCTGTACTACAAACTCCTCCCTCCTATATATATATCTGTACTACAAACTCCTCCCACCTATATATATCTGTACTACAAACTCCTCCCACCTATATATATCTGTACTACAAACTCCTCCCTCCTATATATATCTGTACTACAAACTCCTCCCACCTATATATATCTGTACTACAAACTCCTCCCTCCTATATATATATCTGTACTACAAACTCCTCCCACCTATATATATCTGTACTACAAACTCCTCCCACCTATATATATCTGTACTACAAACTCCTCCCACCTATATATAGCTGTACTACAAACTCCTCCCACCTATATATAGCTGTACTACAAACTCCTCCCACCTATATATATCTGTACTACAAACTCCTCCCACCTATATATATATCTGTACTACAAACTCCTCCCTCCTATATATATCTGTACTACAAACTCCTCCCACCTATATATATCTGTACTACAAACTCCTCCCTCCTATATATATATCTGTACTACAAACTCCTCCCACCTATATATATCTGTACTACAAACTCCTCCCTCCTATATATATCTGTACTACAAACTCCTCCCTCCTATATATATCTGTACTACAAACACCTCCCTCCTATATATATATATATCTGTACTACAAACACCTCCCTCCTATATATATGTATCTGTACTACAAACTCCTCCCTCCTATATATATCTGTACTACAAACTCCTCCCACCTATATATCTGTACTACAAACTCCTCCCTCCTATATATATCTGTACTACAAACTCCTCCCACCTATATATCTGTACTACAAACTCCTCCCTCCTATATATATATATATATCTGTACTACAAACTCCTCCCACCTATATATATCTGTACTACAAACTCCTCCCTCCTATATAATACATACAGTATGTGACAGAAGTAAGTACACCCCTCAGTGACACACAAGACCATCCAGCGGTATAACAGGACAGGTTCCCCTCAGAACAGGCCTCGCCATGGTCCCACCAAAGAAGTTGAGGTCACGTGCTCAGCGTCATATCCAGAGGTTGTCTTTGGGAAAAAGACGTATGAGTGCTGCCAGCATTGCTGCAGAGGTTGTAGGGGTGGGGGGGTCAGCCTGTCAGTGCTCAGACCATACGCCGCACACTGCATCAAATTGGTCTGCATGGCTGTCGTCCCAGAAGGAAGCCTCTTCTAAAGATGATCCACAAGAAAGACCACAAACAGTTTGCTGAAGACAAGCAGACTAAGGACATGGATTACTGGAACCACGTCCTGTGGTCTGATGAGAACCAAGATAAAGGTATTTGGTGTCAGATGGTGTCAGGCGTGTGTGGGGGCAACCAGGTGAGGAGGACAAAGACAAGTGTGTCTTGTCTACAGTCAAGCATGGTGGGGGGAGTGTCATGGTGGGGGAGTGTCATGGTGGTGGGAGTGTCTTGGTGGGGGGAGTGTCATGGTGGGGGGAGTGTCTTGGTGGTGGGGAGTGTCTTGGTGGGGGGAGTGTCTTGGTGGGGGAGTGTCATGGTGGTGGGAGTGTCTTGGTGGGGGGAGTGTCATGGTGGTGGGGAGTGTCATGGTGGGGGAGTGTCATGGTGGTGGGAGTGTCTTGGTGGGGGGGGGAGTGTCTTGGTGGGGGGAGTGTCTTGGTGGGGGGAGTGTCTTGGTGGGGGGAGTGTCATGGTGGGGGGAGTGTCTTGGTGGGGGGAGTGTCTTGGTGGGGGAGTGTCTTGGTGGGGTGAGTGTCATGGTGTTGGGAGTGTCTTGGTGGGGGAGTGTCTTGGTGGGGGGAGTGTCTTGGTGGGGGGGAGTGTCATGGTGGGGGGAGTGTCATGGTGGGGGGGAGTGTCTTGGTGGGGGGAGTGTCTTGGTGGGGGGAGTGTCTTGGTGGGGGGAGTGTCTTGGTGGGGGAGTGTCATGGTGGGGAGTGTCTTGGTGGGGGGAGTGTCATGGTGGTGGGGAGTGTCATGGTGGGGGAGTGTCATGGTGGGGGAGTGTCTTGGTGGGGGAGTGTCTTGGTGGGGGGAGTGTCATGGTGGGGGGAGTGTCATGGTGGGGGAGTGTCTTGGTGGGGGGAGTGTCTTGGTGGGGGGGAGTGTCTTGGTGGGGGGAGTGTCATGGTGGTGGGAGTGTCTTGGTGGGGGGAGTGTCTTGGTGGGGGAGTGTCTTGGTGGGGGGAGTGTCTTGGTGGGGGGAGTGTCATGGTCGGGGGGAGTGTCATGGTGGGGGAGTGTCTTGGTGGGGGGAGTGTCTTGGTGGGGGGAGGGTCATGGTGGGGGGAGGGTCATGGTGGGGGAGGGTCATGGTGGTGGGGGTGTCATGGTGGTGGGGGTGTCACGGTGGTGGGAGTGTCACGGTGGTGGGAGTGTCACGGTGGTGGGAGTGTCACGGTGGTGGGAGTGTCACGGTGGTGGGGGTGTCACGGTGGTGGGGGTGTCACGGTGGCGGGAGTGTCACGGTGGCGGGAGTGTCACGGTGGCGGGAGTGTCACGGTGGCGGGAGTGTCACGGTGGCGGGAGTGTCACGGTGGCGGGAGTGTCACGGTGGCGGGAGTGTCACGGTGGCGGGAGTGTCACGGTGGCGGGAGTGTCACGGTGGCGGGAGTGTCACGGTGGGGGGAGTGTCACGGTGGGGGGAGTGTCACGGTGGGGGGAGTGTCACGGTGATGGGAGTGTCACGGTGGTGGGAGTGTCACGGTGGTGGGAGTGTCACGGTGGTGGGGAGTGTCATGGTGGGGGGAGTGTCATGGTGGTGGGAGTGTCTTGGTGGTGAGGGGAGTGTCATGGTGGGGGGAGTGTCATGGAGGTGGGAGGGTCATGGTGGTGGGAGTGTCATGGTGGGGGGAGGGTCATGTTCTGGGGCTGCATGAGTGCTGCCGGCACTGGGGGGCTACAGATCATTGAGGGAACCATGAATGCCAACATGTACTGTGACA
The DNA here is from genome assembly GCA_028564925.1 of Lithobates sylvaticus. Taxonomy (NCBI): domain Eukaryota; kingdom Metazoa; phylum Chordata; class Amphibia; order Anura; family Ranidae; genus Lithobates; species Lithobates sylvaticus. Next base: position 788,165,279 of record CM053026.1, read on the forward strand.
TACTGAAGCAGAGCATGATCCCCCCCCTTCAGTGACTGGACCGCAGGGCAGTATTCCAACATGATCACCACCCCAAACACACCTCCAACACCACCACTGCCTTGCTAAAGAAGCTGAGGGTAAAGGTGATGGACTGGCCAAGCATGTCTCCAGACCTAAACCCTATTGATCATCTGTGGGACATCCTCAAACGGAAGGGGGAGGAGCGCAAGGTCTCCAACATCCACCAGCTCCGTGATGTCATCATGGAGGAGGGGAAGAGGACTCCAGTGGGCAACCTGTGAAGCTCTGGTGACCTCCATGCCCAAGAGGGTATGTCGGGGCAGCACACGGCCTGTAGTTAGGGTCAGGTATGTCGGGGCAGCACACGGCCTGTAGTTAGGGTCAGGTATGTCGGGGCAGCACACGGCCTGTAGTTAGGGTCAGGTATGTCGGGGCAGCACACGGCCTGTAGTTAGGGTCAGGTATGTCGGGGCAGCACACGGCCTGTAGTTAGGGTCAGGTATGTCGGGGCAGCACACGGCCTGTAGTTAGGGTGTGGTATGTCGGGGCAGCACACGGCCTGAGTTAGGGTCAGGTATGTCGGGGCAGCACACGGCCAGTAGTTAGGGTCAGGTATGTCAGGGCAGCACACGGCGTGAGTTAGGGTCAGGCATGTCGGGGCAGCACACGGCCTGTAGTTAGGGTCATGTATGTCGGGGCAGCACACGGCCTGTAGTTAGGGTCAGGTATGTCGGGGCAGCACACGGCCAGAGTTAAGGTCAGGTATGTCGGGGCAGCACACGGCGTGAGTTAGGGTCAGGTATGTCGGGGCAGCACACGGCCTGTAGTTAGGGTCAGGTATGTCGGGGCAGCACACGGCCTGTAGTTAGGGTCAGGTATGTCGGGGCAGCACACGGCCTGTAGTTAGGGTGTGGTATGTCGGGGCAGCACACGGCCTGTAGTTAGGGTCAGGTATGTCGGGGCAGCACACGGCCTGTAGTTAAGGTCAGGTATGTCGGGGCAGCACACGGCCAGAGTTAAGGTCAGGTATGTCGGGGCAGCACACGGCCTGTAGTTAGGGTCAGGTATGTCGGGGCAGCACACGGCCAGAGTTAAGGTCAGGTATGTCGGGGCAGCACACGGCCTGTAGTTAGGGTCAGGTATGTCGGGGCAGCACAAGGCCAGTAGTTAGGGTCAGGTATGTCGGGGCAGCACACGGCCTGAGTTAGGGTCAGGTATGTCGGGGAAGCACACGGCCTGTAGTTAGGGTCATGTATGTCGGGGCAGCACACGGCCTGTAGTTAGGGTCAGGTATGTCGGGGCAGCACACGGCCTGTAGTTAGGGTCAGGTATGTCGGGGCAGCACACGGCCTGTAGTTAGGGTCAGGTATGTCGGGGCAGCACACGGCCTGTAGTTAGGGTCAGGTATGTCGGGGCAGCACATGGCCTGAGTTAGGGTCAGGTATGTCGGGGCAGCACATGGCCTGAGTTAGGGTCAGGTATGTCGGGGCAGCACATGGCCTGAGTTAGGGTCAGGTATGTCAGGGCAGCACACGGCCTGTAGTTAGGGTCAGGTATGTCGGGGCAGCACATGGCCTGAGTTAGGGTCAGGTATGTCAGGGCAGCACACGGCCTGTAGTTAGGGTCAGGTATGTCGGGGCAGCACACGGCCTGTAGTTAGGGTCAGGTATATCGGGGCAGCACACAGCCTGTAGTTAGGGTCAGGTATGTCGGGGCACACTCACATTTATTAGTGCCTTAGACCGGCACTGAGTCTTTCCAGCTTCCAGTATCAGCCTATGCTGGCCATTCTGTTTCAGGATGTCGGCGTGCGGTTCAGGCCTTGATTTCGATGCGGGTCATGGGCCGGAAATTACGTCATCGTCGCACAACTAGACTCAACGTGTTTCGTATGTATTATGCGTCATCAGGAAGCTTCATTTCCGGTAGGTTCCTTTTCTCTTCCCCAGGTCAGGTCCGGTGTCCTGGTTTCCAGTTTCCCATCCTTCCAAAGGTCCGGAGTCCTTGTTCCCAGTAGGTCCCTCTTCTCTTCCCAGGTCCGGTGTCCTGGTTTCCAGTGTCCTCATTCCCAGTAGGTTCCATTTCCCTTTTCCAGGGCAAGTTGTCAGGGCTGGGTTCAGCCCTCGCTTCTCTGAGCTGGTGCTCAGCTGTCGGCTAATTGCCAGCTCCTATCTCTTCAGTGACTCACCTGTTGATGATATCCTGCCCATCAGTCCTGCCTATTTAAGCCGTCCAGCCCAGATTATCTCTGCCTTTGCCTTGGTCACATTTCTAGAGACTCTCTCCTGTGTTCCTATTAAAGGACTTGCTTGGCTGATGTTCCTTCTGGCTCCAGATCCTGCTTGCTGTTCCACTACGCGCCTCTCTGGCTCCCTGACGCTTTGGCTCGTCTGACTATCCGTTCCGGTTCCTGAACTCTGACTATGTTTTGATTATGTTTACTCTGCTTACCTTTTTTTATTATTATTAAACAAGTGTGATATAACTGTACTTCTGTCTCAGTCTGATTCATGGTTTCTGACACAAGTGTCCTGGTTTCCAATGTCACGTCCTTCCAGAGGTCCAGAGTCCTTGTTCCTGGTAAGTTCCTCTTCCCTTCCCCGGGTTCGGTGTCCTGGTTTCCAGTGTCCTGTCTTTCTAGAGGTCTAGAGTCCTCATTCCCAGTAGGTACCTCTTCACTTGCCCGGGTCAGGTGTCCTGGTTTCCAGAGGTCCAGTCTCCTAGTTCACAGGAGGTTCCTCTTCCCTTCCCTGGGTTAGGAGTCCTGGTTTCCTGTGTCCTATTCTTCCAGAGGTCCAAGGTCCACATTCCCTAAAGGTTCCTCTTCCTTTCCTCAGGTTAGGTGTTCTGGTTTCCAGTGTCCCTTCCTTCCAGAGGTCCAGGGTCCTTGTTCCCGGTAGGTTCCTTTTCCATTCCCCACGTAAGTCATCCTGGTTTCTAGTGTCCCTTTCTTCTAGATGTCCGAAGTCCTCATTCCCGGTAGGTTCCTCTTCCCTTTCCCAGGTCAAGTGTCCTGGTTTCCAGTGTCCAGTCCTTCCAGATGTCTGTAGTGCTTGTTCCCAGTAGATTCCTCTTCCCTTCCCCGGGTCAGGTGTCCTGGTTTCCAGTGTCCTGTCCTTCAAGCGGTCCGGAGTCCTCATTCTTGGTAGGTTCCTCTTCCCTTCCCCGGGTTAGGTGTCCTGGTTTCCAGTGTCCTGACCTTCCAGAAGTCCGGAGTCCTCATTCCTGGTAGGTTCCTCTTCCCTTCCCCGGGTCTGGTGTCCTGGTTTCCAGTGTCCAGTCCTTCAAGCAGTCCGGAATCCTCAGTCCCGGTAGGTTCCTCTTCCCTTCCCCGGGTCAGGTGTCCTGGTTTCCAGTGTCCTGTCCTTCCAGAAGTCTGGACTCTTCATTCTTGGTAGGTTCCTCTTCCCTTCTTTGGGTTAGGTGTCCTGGTTTCCAGTGTCCAGTCCTTCCAGGTGTCTGGAGTCCTTGTTTCTGGTAGGTTCCTCTTTCCTTCCCCGGGTCAGGTGTCCTGGTTTCCAGTGTCCAGTCCTTCCAGATGTCTGTAGTGCTTGTTCCCAGTAGATTCCTCTTCCCGTCCCCGGGTCAGGTGTCCTGGTTTCCAGTGTCCTGTCCTTCAAGCGGTCCGGAGTCCTCATTCTTGGTAGGTTCCTCTTCCCTTCCCCGGGTTAGGTGTCCTGGTTTCCAGTGTCCTGTCCTTCAAGCGGTCCGGAGTCCTCATTCTTGGTAGGTTCCTCTTCCCTTCCCCGGGTTAGGTGTCCTGGTTTCCAGTGTCCTGTCCTTCAAGCGGTCCGGAGTCCTCATTCTTGGTAGGTTCCTCTTCCCTTCCCCGGGTCAGGTGTCCTGGTTTCCAGTGTCCTGACCTTCCAGAAGTCCGGAGTCCTCATTCCTGGTAGGTTCCTCTTCCCTTCCCCGGGTCAGGTGTCCTGGTTTCCAGTGTCCAGTCCTTCAAGCAGTCCGGAATCCTCAGTCCCGGTAGGTTCCTCTTCCCTTCCCCGGGTCAGGTGTCCTGGTTTCCAGTGTCCTGTCCTTCAAGCGGTCCAGAGTCCTCATTCCTGGTAGGTTCCTCTTCCCTTCCCCGGGTCAGGTGTCCTGGTTTCCAGTGTCCTGTCCTTCCAGAAGTCTGGACTCTTCATTCTTGGTAGGTTCCTCTTCCCTTCTTTGGGTTAGGTGTCCTGGTTTCCAGTGTCCAGTCCTTCCAGGTGTCTGGAGTCCTTGTTTCTGGTAGGTTCCTCTTCCCTTCCCCGGGTCAGGTGTCCTGGTTTCCAGTGTCCTGTCCTTCAAGAGGTCCGGAGTCCTCATTCCGGGTAGGTTCCTCTTCCCTTATCACTTCAATAAAGGAAGAAGATTGTTGTCTCTATGTGAGGAGTTCTCTGGGACATGGAGGGAATCGGCTCTTCGGGGGGCCCCATTATTGGTGATATCTGGGAGGATTGGGGGGGCCCCATGATTGGCGATATCTGGGAGGATTCGGGAGGCCCCATTATTGGTGATATCTGGGAGGATTCGGGGGCCCCATTATTGGTGATATCTGGGAGGATTCGGGAGGCCCCATTATTGGTGATATCTGGGAGGATTCGGGGGGCCCCATTATTGGTGATATCTGGGAGGATTCGGGGGGCCCCATTATTGGTGATATCTGGGAGGATTCGGGAGGCCCCATTATTGGTGATATCTGGGAGGATTCGGGGGCCCCATTATTGGTGATATCTGGGAGGATTCGGGGGGCCCCATTATTGGCGATATCTGGGAGGATTCGGGGGCCCCATTATTGGTGATATCTGGGAGGATTCGGGGGCCCCATTATTGTGATATCTGGGAGGATTCGGGGGGCCCCATTATTGGTGATATCTGGGAGGATTCGGGGGGCCCCATTATTGGCGATATCTGGGAAGATTCGGGGGGCCCCATTATTTGCGATATCTGGGAGGATTCGGGGGTCCCCATTATTGGTGATATCTGTGAGGATTCGGGGGGCCCCATTATTGGCGATATCTGGGAGGATTCGGAGGGCCCCATTATTGGTGATATCTGGGAGGATTCGGGGGCCCCATTATTGGTGATATCTGGGAGGATCGGGGGGCCCCATTATTGGCGATATCTGGGAGGATTCGGGGGGCCCCATTATTGGCGATATCTGGGAGGATTCGGGGGGCCCCATGATCGGTGATATCTGGGAGGATTCGGGGGGCCCCATTATTGGTGATATCTGGGAGGATTCGGGGAGCCCCATTATTGGTGATATCTGGGAGGATTCGGGGGCCCCATTATTGGTGATATCTGGGAGTATTCGGGGGGCCCCATTATTGGTGATATCTGGGAGGATTCGGGGGGCCCCATTATTGGTGATATCTGGAAGGATTCGGGGGGCCCCATTATTGGTGATATCTGGGAGTATTCGGGGGGCCCCATTATTGGTGATATCTGGGAGGATTGTGGCTGTGTTTCTGGTCTTGTAGCTTTATAGAAACCTGAAGCCTTTGCCCATCACCCCCTAATGCCCCCCCCCCACCCCCCCGGGTGATCCCCAGACTAGAAAAGGTTAAAGCTCCACCTTCCTATATCTGACCATAAGGGGCCCATTGAGGCAATGCTCAGAGCCTATAGGGGCCCCTTTTGGGAGGATGCCAGGATCATCTCTGACGTCAGGAGGACTCGTTATCCTAGACAGAACTTTTCCTTCTCTATGTGCCAATCTCATGATTAACCCCCCCGGCGCCATGACAGATGTGAGTCCAACCGCCACCCATGGAGGGACGTCTACCGCCATAGCGTGGGAATTAACCCTTTACTACCAAGGAGGGCAATTTCCAGACTGAGGGGGAGGGGACATCAAAAGCAATGAAGGGGATAACACTTACCTCATAAACAGTTTTCTCATATTTAGGGTGTGAAGGGTTAACTCTCCCCCTGTGGGGTGTGAAGGGTCAACTCTCCCCATGTGGGGTGTGAAGGGTTAACTCTCCCCATGTGGGGTGTGAAGGGTTAACTCTCCCCATGTGGGGTGTGAAGGGTCAACTCTCCCCATGTGGGGTGTGAAGGGTCAACTCTCCCCATGTGGGGTGTGAAGGGTTAACTCTCCCCATGTGGGGTGTGAAGGGTTAACTCTCCCCATGTGGGGTGTGAAGGGTTAACTCTCCCCATGTGGGGTGTGAAGGGTTAACTTCATATGTGGGGTATGAAGGGTTAACTCTCCCCATGTGGGGTGTGAAGGGTTAACTCTCCCCATGTGGGGTGTGAAGGGTCAACTCTCCCCATGTGGGGTGTGAAGGGTCAACTCTCCCCATGTGGGGTGTGAAGGGTCAACTCTCCCCATGTGGGGTGTGAAGGGTCAACTCTTCCTATGTGGGGTATGCAGGGTTAACTCTTCCTATGTGGGGTTCATATGTGGGGTGTGAAGGGTTAACTCTCCCCATGTGGGGTGTGAAGGGTTAACTCTCCCCATGTGGGGTGTGAAGGGTTAACTCTCCATATTTGGGGTGTGAAGGGTCAACTCTCCATATATTATTATACAGGATTTATATGGCGCCAACAGTTTACGTAGCGCTGTACAACATGGGGCAGAGAATACAAATACACTTTAATACGGGAGGAATCAGAGGGCTCTGATCCGAAGAGCTTACAATCTAGGAGGAATCAGAGGGCTCTGATCCGAAGAGCTTACAATCTAGGAGGAATCAGAGGGCTCTGATCCGAAGATCTTACAATCTAGGAGGAATCAGAGGGCTCTGATCCGAAGAGCTTACAAGCTAGGAGGAATCAGAGGGCTCTGATCCGAAGAGCTTACAATCTAGAAGGAATCAGAGGGCTCTGATCCGAAGAGCTTACAATCTAGGAGGAATCAGAGGGCTCTGATCCGAAGAGCTTACAATCTAGGAGGAATCAGAGGCTCTGATCCGTAGAGCTTACAATCTAGGAGGAATCAGAGGGCTCTGATCCGTAGAGCTTACCATCTAGGAGGAATCAGAGGGCTCTGATCCATGGAGCTACAATCTAGGAGGAATCAGAGGGCTCTGATCCGAAGAGCTTACAATCTAGCAGGAATCAGAGGGCTCTGATCCGTAGAGCTTACAATCTAGGAGGAATCAGAGGGCTCTGATCCGAAGAGCTTACAATCTAGGAGGAATCAGAGGGCTCTGATCCGAAGAGCTTACAATCTAGGAGGAATCAGAGGGCTCTGATCCGAAGAGCTTACAATCTAGGAGGAATCAGAGGGCTCTGATCCGAAGAGCTTACAATCTAGGAGGAATCAGATGGCTCTGATCCGAAGAGCTTACAATCTAGGAGTAATCAGAGGGCTCTGATCCGAAGAGCTTACAATCTAGGAGGAATCAGAGGGCTCTGATCCGAAGAGCTTACAATCTAGGAGGAATCAGAGGGCTCTGATCCGAAGAGCTTACAATCTAGGAGGAATCAGAGGACTCTGATCCGAAGAGCTTACAATCTAGGAGGAATCAGAGGACTCTGATCCGAAGAGCTTACAATCTAGGAGGAATCAGAGGGCTCTGATCCGAAGAGCTTACAATCTAGGAGGAATCAGAGGACTCTGATCCGAAGAGCTTACAATCTAGGAGGAATCAGAGGGCTCTGATCCATGGAGCTTACAATCTAGGAGGAATCAGAGGGCTCTGATCCGAAGAGCTTAAAATCTAGGAGGAATCAGAGGGCTCTGATCCGAAGAGCTTACAATCTAGGAGGAATCAGAGGGCTCTGATCCGAAGAGCTTACAATCTAGGAGGAATCAGAGGGCTCTGATCCGAAGAGCTTACAATCTAGGAGGAATCAGAGGACTCTGATCCGAAGAGCTTACAATCTAGGAGGAATCAGAGGGCTCTGATCCGAAGAGCTTACAATCTAGGAGGAATCAGAGGGCTCTGATCCGACGAGCTTACAATCTAGGAGGAATCAGAGGGCTCTGATCCGAAGAGCTTACAATCTAGGAGGAATCAGAGGACTCTGATCCGAAGAGCTTACAATCTAGGAGGAATCAGAGGGCTCTGATCCGAAGAGCTTACAATCTAGGAGGAATCAGAGGGCTCTGATCCGAAGAGCTTACAATCTAGGAGGAATCATAGGGCTCTGATCCGAAGAGCGTACAATCTAGGAGGAATCAGAGGGCTCTGATCCGTAGAGCTTACAATCTAGGAGGAATCAGAGGGCTCTGATCCGTGGAGCTTACAATCTAGGAGGAATCAGAGGGCTCTGATCCGAAGAGCTTACAATCTAGGAGGAATCAGAGGGCTCTGATCCGAAGAGCTTACAATCTAGGAGGAATCAGAGGGCTCTGATCCGTAGAGCTTACAATCTAGGAGGAATCAGAGGGCTCTGATCCGAAGAGCTTACAATCTAGGAGGAATCAGAGGGCTCTGATCCATGGAGCTTACAATCTAAGAGGAATCAGAGGGCTCTGATCCGTAGAGCTTACAATCTAGGAGGAATCAGAGGGCTCTGATCCATGGAGCTTACAATCTAGGAGGAATCAGAGGGCTCTGATCCGAAGAGCTTACAATCTAGCAGGAATCAGAGGGCTCTGATCCGAGGAGCTTACAATCTAGGAGGAATCAGAGGGCTCTGATCCGAAGAGCTTACAATCTAGGAGGAATCAGAGGGCTCTGATCCGTAGAGCTTACAATCTAGGAGGAATCAGAGGACTCTGATCCGAAGAGCTTACAATCTAGGAGGAATCAGAGGGCTCTGATCCGTAGAGCTTACAATCTAGGAGGAATCAGAGGGCTCTGATCCGAAGAGCTTACAATCTAGGAGGAATCAGAGGGCTCTGATCCGTGGAGCTTACAATCTAGGAGGGAAGGTGAAGAGATACAAGAGGTGTATACGGGGAATGTAAAGGGTTATCTCCTTATATTTGGGGTGGTAATTGTTGGCGCTGTGAGTTCTGCCCCGTCCCGGTGGGGGTGGGGTAGGTGCCCTCTGCACACTTGTCTTGAGTTTCTAGTGTGTGGGCTGTGAAGGGTTAATGCTGTCCTTTATATGTATCCCTCTGGCCATGAAAGGGTTAATGTTGAAGTGGTGGTCTTGTGCGGGGCACGTGGAGTGCCGGGTGGGGTGTTTGTGGTGCCCACGCTGTGTGTGGGGGGGGGATCTCCTCTGAAAGGGTTAAGTCTTGCCCTCACCAGGTGGAGTGCAGGTGGCACACAAGGGGTTAAGTCTTGCCCTCACCAGGTGGGGTGCAGGTGGCACACAAGGGGTTAAGTCTTGCCCTCACCAGGTGGAGTGCAGGTGGCACACAAGGGGTTAAGTCTTGCCCTCACCAGGTGGAGTGCAGGTGGCACACATGGGGTTAAGTCTTGCCCTCACCAGTGGGGTGCAGGTGGCACACAAGGGGTTAAGTCTTGCCCTCACCAGGTGGAGTGCAGGTGGCACACATGGGGTTAAGTCTTGCCCTCACCAGGTGGGGTGCAGGTGGCACACAAGGGGTTAAGTCTTGCCCTCACCAGGTGGGGTGCAGGTGGCACACAAGGGGTTAAGTCTTGCCCTCACCAGGTGGAGTGCAGGTGGCACACAGGGGGTTAAGTCTTGCCCTCACCAGGTGGAGTGCAGGTGGCACACAAGGGGTTAAGTCTTGCCCTCACCAGGTGGAGTGCAGGTGGCACACAAGGGGTTAAGTCTTGCCCTCACCAGGTGGAGTGCAGGTGGCACACAAGGGGTTAAGTCTTGCCCTCACCAGGTGGAGTGCAGGTGGCACACAGGGGGTTAAGTCTTGCCCTCACCAGGTGGGGTGCAGGTGGCACACAAGGGGTTAAGTCTTGCCCTCACCAGGTGGGGTGCAGGTGGCACACAGGGGGTTAAGTGGCTGGCTCCAGGTGGGGGTGGTATTTTTAGCCCTCTATGTGTGGCTCTTTGTGCTCCTCTGGCTCTGCCAGGGCCCCCGGCTCAGCCAGGTTATTATTAGGACTGAGCAAATCCTTCCATGAGCTGGAGAGCTGGAAGAGTGGAGGGAGAGCGCCCCCCGCTGCCTGCTGAGCTCCACACACAACACGGGCCCTCCATGATTCATCGGGGCCCCTAGACACAGCAGATCCCTCCTGTGTGGACTTCATAAGTGCTGGAGGTCCATGAGATCTGTACAGAGAGGGGTGGAGGGAGGGTGGCCCCGGAGATTCCAGAGCACAGAGGGGCCCCTTGTGGTGTCTGATCAGAGTCTTCCCTCACCGTCCTTCTCTACTAGGCTCTGGTGTACTGCTGTGTGCACTCCGGAGCCGGAGGTGAGACATTAGAGGAGCACCAAGCCTGACCTATAATGGAACTTGTGTCTCCACTCAGGGGGAGGTCAACGTGGTGTCACCAATCGGTGTAAGGTCGGAGTTGTGTCTCCAATCGGTGTAAGGTCGGAGTTGTGTCTCCAATCGGTGTAAGGTCGGAGTTGTGTCACCAATCGGTGAAAGGTCAGAGTTGTGTCTCCAATCGGTGTAAGGTCGGAGCTGTGTCTCCAATCGGTGTAAGGTCAGAGTTGTGTCTCCAATCGGTGTAAGGTCAGAGTTGTGTCTCCAATCGGTGTAAGGTCAGAGTTGTGTCTCCAATCGGTGTAAGGTCAGAGTTGTGTCTCCAATCGGTGTAAGGTCAGAGTTGTGTCTCCAATCGGTGTAAGGTCGGAGTTGTGTCTCCAATCGGTGTAAGGTCGGAGTTGTGTCTCCAATCGGTGTAAGGTCGGAGTTGTCTCCAATCGGTGTAAGGTCGGAGTTGTCTCCAATCGGTGTAAGGTCGGAGTTGTCTCCAATCGGTGTAAGGTCAGAGTTGTGTCTCCAATCGGTGTAAGGTCAGAGTTGTGTCTCCAATCGGTGTAAGGTCAGAGTTGTGTCTCCAATCGGTGTAAGGTCAGAGTTGTGTCTCCAATCGGTGTAAGGTCGGAGTTGTGTCACCAATCGGTGTAAGGTCGGAGTTGTGTCTCCAATCGGTGTAAGGTCGGAGTTGTGTCTCCAATCGGTGTAAGGTCGGAGTTGTGTCTCCAATCGGTGTAAGGTCAGAGTTGTGTCTCCAATCGGTGTAAGGTCGGAGTTGTGTCTCCAATCGGTGTAAGGTCGGAGTTGTGTCACCAATCGGTGTAAGGTCGGAGTTGTGTCTCCAATCGGTGTAAGGTCGGAGTTGTGTCTCCAATCGGTGTTAGGTCGGAGTTGTCTCCAATCGGTGTAAGGTCAGAGTTGTGTCTCCAATCGGTGTAAGGTCAGAGTTGTGTCTCCAATCGGTGTAAGGTCAGAGTTGTGTCTCCAATCGGTGTAAGGTCAGAGTTGTGTCTCCAATCGGTGTAAGGTCGGAGTTGTGTCACCAATCGGTGTAAGGTCGGAGTTGTGTCTCCAATCGGTGTAAGGTCGGAGTTGTGTCTCCAATCGGTGTAAGGTCGGAGTTGTGTCTCCAATCGGTGTAAGGTCGGAGTTGTCACCAATCGGTGTAAGGTCGGAGTTGGGTTTTGCGGTGATCTGAGATTTCGCAGTGAAGTTGGGATGAGAATTGATTGATCCCCAATCTGTACAAGGAACAAAGTCTTCTCCTTGTAAAGCTCCTCCTCCTCCACTCATCATCTAAAGAGCCACTTAGATGAAGAACGTCGTTAATAGCATTCCCCCCCCCCCCCCTCCCTCCAACATCATTCAACCCGACTATAAACACCGAGACATTAATCCTTTCCTGGTCCCTGCCGGAGACTTCCAGCAAAACTAGACCGCCGCTCCACCCCAACACGGGCAAGAGAGCGCCACTCCCCCAACGCGGGCAAGAGAGCGCCACTCCCCGAACACGGGAAAGAGAGCGCTCCACCCCAACACGGGCAAAAAAGCGCCACTCCCCGAACACGGGCAAGAGAGCGCCACTCCCCCAACGCGGGCAAGAGAGCGCTACTCCCCCAACACGGGCAAGAGAGCGCCACTCCCCGAACACGGGCAAGAGAGCGCTCCACCCCGAACACGGGCAAGAGAGCGCTCCACCCCGAACACGGGAAAGAGAGCGCTCCACCCCAACACGGGCAAAAAAGCGCCACTCCCCGAACACGGGCAAGAGAGCGCCACTCCCCCAACGCGGGCAAGAGAGCGCTACTCCCCCAACACGGGCAAGAGAGCGCCACTCCCCGAACACGGGCAAGAGAGCGCTCCACCCCGAACACGGGCAAGAGAGCGCTCCACCCCAACACGGGAAAGAGAGCGCAACTCCCCCAACACGGGAAAGAGAGCGCAACTCCCCGAACACGGGAAAGAGAGCGCAACTCCCCGAACACGGGCAAGAGAGCGCCACTCCCCCAACACGGGCAAGAGAGCGCTACTCCCCCAACACGGGCAAGAGAGCGCTCCACCCCGAACACGGGCAAGAGAGCGCCACTCCCCCAACACGGGCAAGAGAGCGCCACTCCCCCAACACGGGCAAGAGAGCGCCACTCCCCCAACACGGGCAAGAGAGCGCTCCACCCCGAACACGGGCAAGAGAGCGCCACTCCCCCAACACGGGCAAGAGAGCGCCACTCCCCCAACACGGGCAAGAGAGCGCTCCACCCCGAACACGGGCAAGAGAGCGCCACTCTCCGAACACGGGCAAGAGAGCGCCACTCCCCCAACACGGGCAAGAGAGCGCCACTCACCGAACACAGGCAAGAGAGCGCTCCACCCCGAACACGGGCAAGAGAGCGCTCCACCCCGAACACGGGCAAGAGAGCGCTCCACCCCGAACACGGGCAAGAGAGCGCTACTCCCCGAACACGGGCAAGAGAGCGCCACTCCCCGAACACGGGCAAGAGAGCGCCACTCCCCGAACACGGGAAAGAGAGTGCCACTCCATTCATTATGAGGGGTTCCCACCATCCCTGTGCTGAGATCCCGGGTCTGTACACCCGCTGTGGCCCATTATGAGGGGTTTCCCACCATCCCTGTGCTGATTTCCCGGGTCTGTACACCCGCTGTGCCCATTATGAGGAGTTCCCACCATCCCTGTGCTGAGTTCCCGGTTTGTACACCCGCTGTGCCCATTATGAGGGGTTCCCACCATCCCTGTGCTGAGTTCCTGGGTCTGTACACCCGCTGTGCCCATTATGAGGGGTTCCCACCATCCCTGTGCCGAGTTCCCGGGTCTGTACACCCGCTGTGCCCATTATGAGGGGTTCCCACCATCCTGTGCCGAGTTCCCGGGTCTGTACACCCGCTGTGCCCATTATTAGGGGTTCCCACCATCCCTGTGCTGAGTTCCCGGGTCTGTACACCCTCTGTGCCCATTATGAGGGGTTCCCACCATCCCTGTGCCGAGTTCCCGGGTCTGTACACCCGCTGTGCCCATTATGAGAGGTCCCCACCATCCCTGTGCCGAGGTTCCCGGGTCTGTACACCCGCTGTGCCCATTATGAGGGGTTCCCACCATCCCTGTGCTGAGTTTCCGGGTCTGTACACCCTCTGTGCCCATTATGAGGGGTTCCCACCATCCCTGTGCTGAGTTTCCGGGTCTGTACACCCGCAGTGCCCATTATTAGGGGTTCCCACCATCCCTGTGCCGAGTTCCTGGGTCTGTACACCCCGCTGTGCCCATTATGGAGGGGTTCCCACCATCCCTGTGCTGAGTTCCCCCGGGTCTGTACACCCGCTGTGCCCATTATGAGGGGTTCCCACCATCCCCTGTGCTGAGTTCCCGGGTCTGTACACCCGCTGTGCCCATTATGACGGGTTCCCACCATCCTTGTGCCGAGTTCCCTGGTCTGTACACCCGCTGTGCCCATTATGAGGGGTCTCCCACCATCCCTGTGCTGAGTTCCCCGGGTCTGTACACCCGCTGTGCCCATTGGCAGGCGGTACGGACCGGTCTGAGGACTCGGTTGGTAAGTCCGGAGGGCCCCATTATGGGCCATTAAAGCACAACTCCGCACACAACCTTCACAGCTAAAAGAGTTCGGAGCATTCCATTCAGTGCTGAGGGGGGGGAGGGGTTAATGTGACACCAGATGGTTCCTCCTTCATGGTGAGGTCATCGGTGGCAATGGAGGGGTTAATGGTGAACTCCGCCCCCTCTCTGGGGATGTTTATATATCACATCTGTATCCCATCTGTGTGCTGAACATCTCCCCTCCCCCACCACCGTCTACCTGACCAACTCACCCCCCTAACCCACAGAGCGCCCCCCCCGCCAAACGTCCCCCCAAAGCCACACCATGGAGTTCTGGCACCGCTTGTACCACGGCCAGGAAGAGGCACTTCTGGTGTCACCAAGACAGGAAGTGGTGGACAAAAAACAGTACAGTTGTCACCAGAACAGGAAGAGAGGGAAATGTTCCCAGTGACAACCGTCTGAGGAGATTTCCTCTCACTTCCTGCTACTTCTCCAAGAAAACCGTATTGGAGGTTCCAACATCCCCCACCTGGACAGAAAGCCCCACCGTGACACCTTCTGGAATCTTCTCAGCGGGGACACCGGACAGTCCATTGGAATTCATGGCTCCTCCAGTCTCTTCCCCCTACAGGATGGTGATCCCAGCACAGGAAGTGAGAGGAAATCCCCCCTCCCCAGCAGGGACACAGCTAAATAACTCCACCCCCTACAAGACAAGGACCCCCCAGTACAGGAAATCTCCCCAGTGGGGACACCGTTTGGGTAAAACCCTCCCTACAGGTCGTTGGCCCGTAGTACAGGAAGTGAAAGGAATCTCCCCCGTGGGGACACAGTTAAAGAACTCCACCCCCCTCTACAGGACTGTGACCTCCCCCCTAGCCCAGGAAGTGATGTGAATCTCCCAAATGGGGACACATCTAGGTGGAGAACTCCGCCCCCTACAGGACGGTGACCCCCCCAGTACAGGCAGTGAAGAGAATCCTTCCAATGGAGACACATCCATACAAGTCTATACCAACATGCTGGGTGGAGTTTGGCTCTTCTGGATGCAGCATATCCTTTGCTCACTTCCTCTTTAGACTGCAAGCTCCTGGGGTCAGAGCCGCCCTCTGTGTGCACAATACAGGATACAGGTCGTGTTATTCGGGGACAAAGGACTCCTCTCAGAACCTCAGAGGACTTCTATCTGAAACTATTTCACAATTTGCTGCAAAATTCCTCATCAGGATGGCGGTGATCTGTTCCCCAGACAGCCAAACCCCCCCCCCCCCCCTCCATGAGAAACACGTATCCCTATGACCGAGACCACCCCCCCCACCCCCCACCTCCCCCCCCACATCACCCCCCCCCCCCATGAAAACAGGTATTCTATGACCGAGACCTCAGACCCCCCCCCCCGCCCCCCCCCAAAAACCAGGTACCCCCCTAAACCACCTTCCACCCAGACCCCCCCCCAAGCACATACAGTATTCTATATCCCACCCACCTCCCCACCACCCCCCCCCCCAATCCACTGAAAACAGTAATTCTAATATCCCCCCACCACACTCAACCCCCCGCCCCCCCCCCCATGCAAAACAGGTATTCTATATCCGAGACCTCAGACCCCCCCCCCCCCCAATGCAAAACAGGTATTCTATATCCGAGACCTCAGCCCCCCCCCCCCCCCCCCAATGCAAAACAGGTATTCTATATCCGAGACCTCAGACCCCCCCCCCCCCAATGCGAAACATGTATTCTATATCCCGACCCTCAGCACCCCCCCCCCCCCCAATGCAAAACAGGTATTCTATATCCGAGACCTCAGACCCCCCCCCCCCAAGCTAAAACAGTAATCTAAAATCCGACACCGTCCCCCCCCACCCAATGCACAGGTATCTATATCAGAGACCCCCAGACCCCCGCACCCCCCTCCCCCCACAATGCATCAAGGTACTATAAACCGGAGACCTCAGGACCCCCCCGTCCCCACCCCCCCCCCCAATGCAAACACCAGGTATTCATATATCCGAGCCCGGGGCGAGACCCACCACCCCCCCCCCCCCCCAAGTGCACAACAGTATTCCTAATATCCGGAGCCACAGACCCCCCTCCCCACCCCCAATGCAAAACAAGGTATACTGAAAATCCCAAGCACCAAAGAGACCCCCCAGCCCCCCAATGCAAAAACAGGCTATTCAATAACTCCTGAGACCCGATACCCCCCCCCCCCCCCAATAGCAAACACAAGTATATACTTAAATGCCGAGACCATCAGCCCGCCCCCCCCCCCCCCCAATATCAAAACAGGTATTTCATATCCGACCACCTCGCGACCCCCCCTACCCACCAATGCAACAACGGAGTATTCAATCTATATCCGAGACCGGTCGAAACTGCCCCACCTACCCCACCCGCCCCCCACCCCAATGCACACCAGCATACTCTTTCCGGGATGGAGACCTGCAAACCCCCGGCCCCCCCCCCCCGCCAAACCGCCCCCACACACTGCTATAGCAGGTATTCTAATCCGAGACCTCAGACCAGCCCGGCCCCCCTCCCATGCCAAACGAGGTATACTATATATCCGGAGACCACAAGACTCCCCGCCCCCCCGCCCCCCCCCCCCCCAAAATGCAAAACATGTATCTCATGAAACCGATAGACCGAGCGAGACGCGCACCCACCCACTCAGACCGGGCCCCCCAATGCGAAACAGGTATTCAATATCCGAGACCACAAGACCCCCCAGTCCCACCACCCCCAATGGCGCAACAGGTAGTTCAATATCCGAGACCTCAGACCCCCCCCCTCCCAATGCAAACCAGGTATCTAATATCCGGAGACCCAGCCCCCCCCCCCCGCTCCCCCAATGCAAAACATGTATGTCATAATACCGAGACCTCAGAACCACCCACCCCCCCCCCCCCAATGCAAAACAGGTATTTGCAAATCCGAGACCTCAGATCCGAGCCCCCCCCAAGCAACCTCAGGCATTCTTAGCCCAGACCTCATAAAACCGAAACCCCCCCCCCCCAAATGCAAAACCGGTATATCGATATCCGGAGACCACAGAGACCCACCCCTCCCCCCACCCCCCCAATGCGAACTTCATGTATTCTAATATCCTAGACCTCAACGGCCCCCAACCCGCCCCCCCCCCGCCCCCAATGCAAAACAGGTATTCTTCTATATCCGAGACGCTTAGGGACCTCGGACCCCCGCCCCCCCCCCCAATGCAGAAACAGGCATTCTACAAACCGAAGGAGAAAAGAACCTCAGACCCCTGCCACCCCCCCCAATGCAAAACAGGTATTCTATATCCGAGACCTCAGAGACCCCCCCCACCCCCAATGCAAAACAGGTATTCGATATCCGAGACCTCAGACCGCCCCCCCCCCCCCCCGCCCCACCACCCCCCCCCCCAATGCAAAACAGGTATTCTATATCCGAGACCTCAGACCCCCCCCCCCCCCCCAATGCAAACAGTAATCTATATCCGAACCTCAGACCCCCCCCCCCCCCCCCCCCAATGCAAAACAGGTATTCTATATCCGAGACCTCAGACCCCCCCCCCCCCCAATGCGAAACAGGTATTCTATATCCGAGACCTCAGACCCCCCCCCCCCCCCCAATGCGAAACAGGTATTCTATATCCGAGACCTCTGACCCCCCCCATGGGGACAAGAACAGTCTTGCTCACCAAAGAGGACTAAACAACCCCCTGTGAGAAACAGGGGTCATTTCTAAACTCCCCAACCCCCCCCCCCCCCCATGAAAAATGTGCAATCTACTCCTGTACCCTCCCCCCATGGTAACATTGACAGTGTTCAACCATTTCAGAGCCCCCCCAGGAGACCTGTGTGTGGAGTACAGAAGGGTCCCAAAATTCCAGGAGGTCACTTCCTGTCCTGGAGACACAACAGGAAGTGAGAGAAATCCGAGAGTGATGTCACCAATCACCCCACCAAGAAATAGAACCTGCCCCCGGGGGAGGGCCCAAAATGAGAGAAATCAAACAATTTTTGGGTGGAGATGCACATCAGACGGACAGATATTCCCAGACCAATCCTGATCATTAAATATTTATTGAAAGTCACATCCCTACAGCTATGACAATACAAGGTCAGGGGAGATCAATTACACAGAATGTCAGAAAGGAAGAAGGGCCAATCAGTGCGATCCCCTGACATAGCGCACTCTTCACCTCCGCTGAACAATCACTGCTACCATGCTGCCATCTAGTGGAGGAACAAGGCACGACCGATGGACAAGCATCTGCAGTCCTGGAGGAGAGCGGGGGTCAGAAGAACTTCATTTTATACAATTAATGAGATGGGGGAGGGGATAATGTACAGTGGGGGAGGGGATAATGTACAGGGGGAGGGGCTTGGAGATGCATGGAAGCTCCTGCCAGGGGAGCACCAATCCCCAAATATCACCAACACCCACATACATCACAATGGTGACACAGGGACAAAGACAAAATATCAGTAAAAAAGATGAACCAAAAAGGACCAATGAGAATACAGCATGAAGGGGGAGATGTGAAGCTCCACCCCACCATAGGGATCACAGCTCCATATAGAGACCCGCGTCTTCCCTCCTCCGCATCTTCTGTCCCGTGCCACAGCCTGAGGAGACAAATACCATCCGTTATATCACAACCTATACCAGAGGAGCTTACACTCTAATCCCCCCCCCCCCGACATACACCAATACATGTACAGTATATAGCTCCGACATCCTCCTCACCTTCCTCATCTCTCCTCTCCAGGTCCTCAGTGATGAACCAATCATCTTCATCCATCACCCCTCTGGTCCTCTCCTCATTCCCAGTGTACCCCATGCAGATGTGACGCCCCCAAACTTTCCATTCTCCTGTAGGCAACACGTGGCTCCTGCACCCCGAGAGCTCCTCAGAGGTCCTACAGAGAGAAGAAACTCCATTAAATTGTCCTATCAGAGGAGAGGGACGACAGAAGACCCAGGAGAGGGGCGACAGAAGACCCAGGAGAGGGACGACAGAAGACCCAGGAGAGGGACGACAGAAGACCCAGGAGAGGGACGACAGAAGACCCAGGAGAGGGACGACAGAAGACCCAGGAGAGGGACGACAGAAGACCCAGGAGAGGGACGACAGAAGACACAGGGGAGGGATGTTCTATTGTCCCCTCAGGGAGGAGAGGGACGACAGAAGACACAGGGGAGGGATGTTCTATTGTCCCCTCAGGGAGGAGAGGGACGACAGAAGACACAGGGGAGGGATGTTCTATTGTCCCCTCAGGGAGGAGAGGGACGACAGAAGACACAGGGGAGGGATGTTCTATTGTCCCCTCAGGGAGGAGAGGGACGACAGAAGACACAGGGGAGGGATGTTCTATTGTCCCCTCAGGGAGGAGAGGGACGACAGAAGACACAGGGGAGGGATGTTCTATTGTCCCCTCAGGGAGGAGAGGGACGACAGAAGACACAGGGGAGGGATGTTCTATTGTCCCCTCAGGGAGGAGAGGGATGACAGAAGACCCGGGAGAGGGATGACAGAAGACCCGGGAGAGGGATGACAGAAGACCCGGGAGAGGGATGACAGAAGACCCGGGAGAGGGATGACAGAAGACCCGGGAGAGGGATGACAGAAGACCCGGGAGAGGGATGACAGAAGACCCGGGAGAGGGATGACAGAAGACCCGGGAGAGGGATGACAGAAGACCCGGGAGAGGGATGACAGAAGACCCGGGAGAGGGATGACAGAAGACCCGGGAGAGGGATGACAGAAGACCCGGGAGAGGGATGACAGAAGACCCGGGAGAGGGATGACAGAAGACCCGGGAGAGGGATGACAGAAGACCCGGGAGAGGGATGACAGAAGACCCGGGAGAGGGATGACAGAAGACCCGGGAGAGGGATGACAGAAGACCCGGGAGAGGGATGACAGAAGACCCGGGAGAGGGATGACAGAAGACCCGGGAGAGGGATGACAGAAGACCCGGGAGAGGGATGACAGAAGACCCGGGAGAGGGATGACAGAAGACCCGGGAGAGGGATGACAGAATACCCGGGAGAGGGATGACAGAAGACCCGGGAGAGTGATGACAGAAGACCCGGGAGAGGGATGACAGAAGACCCGGGAGAGGGATGACAGAAGACCCGGGAGAGGGATGACAGAAGACCCGGGAGAGGGATGACAGAAGACCCGGGAGAGGGATGACAGAAGACCCGGGAGAGGGATGACAGAAGAACCCGGAGAGGGATGACAGAAGACCCGGGAGAGGGATGACAGAAGACCCGGGAGAGGGATGACAGAAGACCCGGGAGAGGGATGACAGAAGAACCCGGAGAGGGATGACAGAAGACCCTGGAGAGGGATGACAGAAGACCCGGGAGAGGGATGACAGAAGACCCGGGAGAGGGATGACAGAAGACCCGGGAGAGGGAAGACAGAAGACCCGGGAGAGGGATGACAGAAGACCCGGGAGAGGGATGACAGAAGACCCGGGAGAGGGATGACAGAAGACCCGGGAGAGGGATGACAGTAGACCCGGGAGAGGGATGACAGAAGACCCGGGAGAGGGATGACAGAAGACCCGGGAGAGGGATGACAGAAGACCCGGGAGAGGGATGACAGAAGACCCGGGAGAGGGATGACAGAAGACCCCGGAGAGGGATGACAGAAGACCCGGGAGAGGGATGACAGAAGACCCGGGAGAGGGATGACAGAAGACCCGGGAGAGGGATGACAGAAGACCCGGGAGAGGGATGACAGAAGAACCCGGAGAGGGATGACAGAAGACCCGGGAGAGGGATGACAGAAGACCGGGAGAGGGATGACAGAAGACCCGGGAGAGGGATGACAGAAGACCCGGGAGAGGGATGACAGAAGACCCGGGAGAGGGATGACAGAAGACCCGGGAGATGGATGACAGAAGACCCGGGAGAGGGATGACAGAAGACGCGGGAGAGGGATGACAGAAGACCCGGGAGAGGGATGACAGCAGACCCGGGAGAGGGATGACAGAAGACCCGGGAGAGGGATGACAGAAGACCCGGGAGAGGGATGACAGAAGACCCGGGAGAGGGATGACAGAAGACCCGGGAGAGGGATGACAGAAGACCCGGGAGAGGGATGACAGAAGACCCGGGAGAGGGATGACAGAAGACCCGGGAGAGGGATGACAGAAGACCCGGGAGAGGGATGACAGAAGACCCGGGAGAGGGATGACAGAAGACCCGGGAGAGGGATGACAGAAGACCCAGGAGAGGGATGACAGAAGATCCAGGAGAGGGATGACAGAAGATCCAGGAGAGGGATGACAGAATATCCAGGAGAGGGATGACAGAAGATCCAGGAGAGGGATGACAGAAGATCCAGGAGAGGGATGTTCTATTGTCCCCTCAGAGAGGAGAGGAATGACAGAAGATCCAGGAGAGGGATGTTCTATTGTCCCCTCAGGGAGGAGAGGAATGACAGAAGATCCAGGAGAGGGATGTTCTATTGTCCTATCAGAGGAGAGGAATGACAGAAGATACAGGAGAGGGATGTTCTATTGTCCCCTCAGAGGAGAGGAATGACAGAAGATCCAGGAGAGGGATGTTCTATTGTCCCCTCAGAGAGGAGAGGAATGACAGAAGATCCAGGAGAGGGATGTTCTATTGTCCCCTCAGGGGGGAGAGGAATGACAGAAGATCCAGGAGAGGAATGTTCTATTGTCCTATCAGGGAGGAGAGGAATGAGAAGATCCAGGAGAGGGATGTTCTATTGTCCTATCAGAGGAGAGGAATGACAGAAGGTCCAGGAGAGGGATGTTCTATTGTCCCCTCAGAGAGGAGAGGAATGGCAGAAGATCCAGGAGAGGGATGTTCTATTGTCCCCCTCAGGGAGAAGGAATGACAGAAGATCCAGGAGAGGGATGTTCTATTGTCCTATCAGAGGAGAGGAATGACAGAAGATCCAGGAGAGGGATGTTCTATTGTCCTATCAGAGGAGAGGAATGACAGAAGATCCAGGAGAGGGATGTTCTATTGTCCTATCAGAGGAGAGGAATGACAGAAGATCCAGGAGAGGGATGTTCTATTGTCCTATCAGAGGAGAGGAATGACAGAAGATCCAGGAGAGGGATGTTCTATTGTCCCCCTCAGGGAGAAGGAATGACAGAAGATCCAGGAGAGGGATGTTCTATTGTCCCCTCAGGGAGGAGAGGAATGACAGAAGATCCAGGAGAGGGATGTTCTATTGTCCTATCAGAGGAGAGGAATGACAGAAGATCCAGGAGAGGGATGTTCCATTGTCCCCTCAGGGAGAAGGAATGACAGAAGATCCAGGAGAGGGATGTTCTATTGTCCTATCAGAGGAATGACAGAAGATCCAGGAGAGGGATGTTCTATTGTCCTATCAGAGGAGAGGAATGACAGAAGATCCAGGAGAGGGATGTTCTATTGGCCCTTCAGGGAGGAGAGGAATGACAGAAGATCCAGGAGAGGGATGTTCTATTGTCCTATCAGAGGAGAGGAATGGCAGAAGATCCAGGAGAGGGATGTTCTATTGTCCTATCAGAGGAATGACAGAAGATCCAGGAGAGGGATGTTCTATTGTCCCCTCAGGGAGGAGAGGAATGACAGAAGATCCAGGAGAGGGATGTTCTATTGTCCTATCAGAGGAGAGGAATGACAGAAGATCCAGGAGAGGGATGTTCTATTGTCCCCTCAGGGAGGAGAGGAATGACAGAAGATCCAGGAGAGGGATGCTCTATTGTCCTATCAGGGAGGAGAGGAATGGCAGAAGATCCAGGAGAGGGATGTTCTATTGTCCTATCAGAGGAGAGGAATGACAGAAGATCCAGGAGAGGGATGTTCTACTGTCCCCTCAGGGAGGAGAGGAATGACAGAAGATCCAGGAGAGGAATGTTCTATTGTCCCCTCAGGGAGGAGAGGAATGACAGAAGATCCAGGAGAGGGATGTTCTATTGTCCCCTCAGGGAGGAGAGGAATGACAGAAGATCCAGGAGAGGGATGTTCTATTGTCCTATCAGAGGAGAGGAATGACAGAAGATCCAGGAGAGGGATGTTCTATTGTCCCCTCAGGGAGGAGAGGAATGACAGAAGGTCCAGGAGAGGGATGTTCAATTGTCCCCTCAGGGAGGAGAGGAATGACAGAAGATCCAGGAGAGGGATGCTCTATTGTCCTATCAGGGAGGAGAGGAATGGCAGAAGATCCAGGAGAGGGATGTTCTATTGTCCTATCAGAGGAGAGGAATGACAGAAGATCCAGGAGAGGGATGTTCTACTGTCCCCTCAGGGAGGAGAGGAATGACAGAAGATCCAGGAGAGGGATGTTCAATTGTCCCCTCAGGGAGGAGAGGAATGACAGAAGATCCAGGAGAGGGATGCTCTATTGTCCTATCAGGGAGGAGAGGAATGGCAGAAGATCCAGGAGAGGGATGTTCTATTGTCCTATCAGAGGAGAGGAATGACAGAAGATCCAGGAGAGGGATGTTCTACTGTCCCCTCAGGGAGGAGAGGAATGACAGAAGATCCAGGAGAGGAATGTTCTATTGTCCCCTCAGGGAGGAGAGGAATGACAGAAGATCCAGGAGAGGGATGTTCTATTGTCCCCTCAGGGAGGAGAGGAATGACAGAAGATCCAGGAGAGGGATGTTCTATTGTCCTATCAGAGGAGAGGAATGACAGAAGATCCAGGAGAGGGATGTTCTATTGTCCCCTCAGGGAGGAGAGGAATGACAGAAGGTCCAGGAGAGGGATGTTCTATTGTCCCCTCAGGGAGGAGAGGAATTGCAGAAGATCCAGGAGAGGAATGTTCTACTGTCCCCTCAGGGAGGAGAGGAATGACAAGATCCAGGAGAGGAATGTTCTGTCCCCTCAGGGAGGAGAGGAATGACAGAAGATCCAGGAGAGGGATGTTCTATTGTCCCCTCAGGGAGGAGAGGAATTGCAGAAGATCCAGGAGAGGAATGTTCTATTGTCCCCTCAGGGAGGAGAGGAATTGCAGAAGATCCAGGAGAGGAATGTTCTGTCCCCTCAGGGAGGAGAGGAATGACAGAAGATCCAGGAGAGGGATGTTCTATTGTCCCCTCAGGGAGGAGAGGAATGACAAGATCCAGGAGAGGGATGCTCTATTGTCCTATCAGAGGAGAGGAATGACAGAAGATCCAGGAGAGGGATGTTCTATTGTCCTATCAGAGGAGAGGAATTACAGAAGATCCAGGAGAGGGATGTTCTATTGTCCCCTCAGGGAGGAGAGGAATGACAGAAGATCCAGGAGAGGGATGTTCTATTGTCCCCTCAGGGAGGAGAGGAATGACAGAAGGTCCAGGAGAGGGATGTTCTATTGTCCCCTCAGGGAGGAGAGGAATGACAGAAGATCCAGGAGAGGGATGTTCTATTGTCCTATCAGAGGAGAGGAATGACAGAAGATCCAGGAGAGGGATGTTCTATTGTCTCCTCAGGGAGGAGAGGGATGACAGAAGATCCAGGAGAGGGATGTTCTATTGTCCTATCAGAGGAGAGGAATGACAGAAGATCCAGGAGAGGGATGTTCTATTGTCCTATCAGAGGAGAGGAATGACAGAAGATCCAGGAGAGGGATGTTCTATTGTCCCCTCAGGGAGGAGAGGAATGGCAGAAGATCCAGGAGAGGGATGTTCTATTGTCCTATCAGAGAGGAGAGGAATGACAGAAGATCCAGGAGAGGGATGTTCTATTGTCCCCTCAGAGGAGAGGAATGGCAGAAGATCCAGGAGAGGGATGTTCTATTGTCTCCTCAGGGAGGAGAGGAATGACAGAAGATCCAGGAGAGGGATGTTCTATTGTCCCCTCAGGGAGGAGAGGAATGGCAGAAGATCCAGGAGAGGGATGTTCTATTGTCCCCTCAGAGAGGAGAGGAATGGCAGAAGATCCAGGAGAGGGATGTTCTATTGTCCCCTCAGGGAGGAGAGGAATGACAGAAGATCCAGGAGAGGGATGTTCTATTGTCCTATCAGAGGAGAGGAATGACAGAAGATCCAGGAGAGGGATGTTCTATTGTCCCCTCAGGGAGGAGAGGAATGACAGAAGATCCAGGAGAGGGATGTTCTATTGTCCTATCAGAGGAGAGGAATGACAGAAGATCCAGGAGAGGGATGTTCTATTGTCCCCTCAGAGAGGAGAGGAATGACAGAAGATCCAGGAGAGGGATGTTCTATTGTCCCCTCAGAGGAGAGGAATGGCAGAAGATCCAGGAGAGGGATGTTCTATTGTCTCCTCAGGGAGGAGAGGAATGACAGAAGATCCAGGAGAGGGATGTTCTATTGTCCCCTCAGGGAGGAGAGGAATGGCAGAAGGTCCAGGAGGGGGATGTTTTATTGTCCCCTCAGGGAGGAGAGGAATGACAGAAGATCCAGGAGAGGGATGTTCTATTGTCCTATCAGAGGAGAGGAATGACAGAAGATCCAGGAGAGGGATGTTCTATTGTCCTATCAGAGGAGAGGAATGACAGAAGATCCAGGAGAGGGATGTTCTATTGTCCCCTCAGAGAGGAGAGGAATGGCAGAAGATCCAGGAGAGGGATGTTCTATTGTCCCCTCAGGGAGGAGAGGAATGACAGAAGATCCAGGAGAGGGATGTTCTATTGTCCCCTCAGAGGAGAGGAATGGCAGAAGATCCAGGAGAGGGATGTTCTATTGTCTCCTCAGGGAGGAGAGGAATGACAGAAGATCCAGGAGAGGGATGTTCTATTGTCCCCTCAGGGAGGAGAGGAATGGCAGAAGGTCCAGGAGGGGGATGTTTTATTGTCCCCTCAGGGAGGAGAGGAATGACAGAAGATCCAGGAGAGGGATGTACTATTGTCCTATCAGAGGAGAGGAATGACAGAAGATCCAGGAGAGGGATGTTCTATTGTCCTATCAGAGGAGAGGAATGACAGAAGATCCAGGAGAGGGATGTTCTATTGTCCCCTCAGGGAGGAGAGGAATGGCAGAAGATCCAGGAGAGGGATGTTCTATTGTCCTATCAGAGGAGAGGAATGACAGAAGATCCAGGAGAGGAATGTTCTATTGTCCCCTCAGGGAGGAGAGGAATGACAGAAGATCCAGGAGAGGGATGTTTTATTGTCCTATCAGAGGAGAGGAATGACAGAAGATCCAGGAGAGGAATGTTCTATTGTCCCCTCAGGGAGGAGAGGAATGACAGAAGATCCAGGAGAGGGATGTTTTATTGTCCTATCAGAGGAGAGGAATGACAGAAGATCCAGGAGAGGGATGTTCTATTGTCCTATCAGGGAGAAGGAATGACAGAAGATCCAGGAGAGGGATGTTCTATTGTCCTATCAGAGGAGAGGAATGACAGAAGATCCAGGAGAGGGATGTTCTATTGTCCCCTCAGGGAGGAGAGGAATGACAGAAGGTCCAGGAGAGGGATGTTCTATTGTCCTATCAGAGGAGAGGAATGACAGAAGATCCAGGAGAGGGATGTTCTATTGTCCTATCAGAGGAGAGGAATGGCAGAAGATCCAGGAGAGGGATGTTCTATTGTCCCCTCAGGAATGAACAGTCTTCATGTGATGGAAGCTCCAGGGGAGGGACATATTGTCCCCTCAGGGAGGAGAGGAATGGCAGAAGGTTCATGACCATGTAGCACCCTGAAGTTTAGGCAGGGTTTTGCCATTACATTTATTTGCCAAGTGATAGTCGCCTTGGCCAATTGTTGGGTCAACTGACTTTTCCCCCCCCAATTCTGGAATTGCTGCACTTCTCTCATCTGTCGCCAGGTGGCACTGTATCTGATGACAGACAAGACAAGGGCATTGCAAGGACTGATTAGGAATAGATGTGGTATCTCAGCCAATGAGCAGGGATCTGCTTGGGTCCCTTGGCCTGCTGGGAGAACCTATATATTTGGGTGGAGTCAGGTGACCGGGGTCCTGTGCCACCTGGACAGCTGTCTAGGTGGATGTGTGTTGTACTGCCCAGGCTGCTAGGCCAGAGATTGGGCCTATCCCGGGGACAACTGGCTGCTAGGCTGTCTGAGGACCTTTCCAGAGCTTGCAGTCCAACCAGAAGGAACAGTTCTGCCGGCTGGAGAACCTGTCGTGGTCGGAGGTAGAGTGGAATCTCACCACTGAAGGGACCATCCACCTTGTTACCGGGGACCACTGAGTAACTGAAGTACCGGAGCAGTATTCTCACCAACCGGGGACGGTGAAGAATTGGGAAACTTCAGCAAGTGCCAAGCCAGGGACCCAACCAGCGGAGGTGACACTTGCAGAGCATTATTGTGCCAGGGACCAAGCAGGCCAACGGGGTGACACTTGCAGAGCATTATTGTGCCAGGGACCAAGCAGGCCAACGGGGTGACACTTGCAGAGCATTATTGTGCCAGGGACCAAGCAGGCCAGAGGGGGTGACACTTGAGGAGCATCTGCGAGTGCCAAGCTAGGGACCCAGGAGGAACACAGGGGGGAAGGGGGGGGTGACACATGAGGAAGATACTGAGTGAGGAGAGTGGAAGTGTTTAGGAGATCCAGTGGCAGTGGGTCAGTAATTGATAGACTGGGAGCTCAGCTGAGTGAAGGAGGTTGTAGAAGTGAAGGAGTTCATTGCCACCTTTGATAGAAACCGTTACAAGATTTTTGCCGTAGGAGACAGCAGACCTACTCATGGAGATGTGGCGTCTAGCTGTATGCCTTTCCCTGCATGGCTGTCTGTTTATAGGAGTCTGCCAATTAACATTGCATCTACTTAAGGGTGTCCTGGCCCTAACCCTCTCTCCCACAGTTTCTGTTCAAGAGACAATACATCTCTTTGCTTTCAAGAAGTGTCTGGCGCCCATCAGTCTACCTTGCATTACACCCACTATGCCTCGTAACCCAACTCTACACAGAAGGGTGTCAGCTGTCCCCGACTCTGGAGGTCACCATTAGGCCTCTGGGGGCTCAGGACCTCGCTACATCAGGAACATTATATTGTCCCTCTAGGAAGGGGAGAGGTAGAACAGCCTTCATATGATGGAGGGTCCAGGTGAGGGGTGGCATAGTCCTCATGACAAAGGAAATAGGAGGGGGCAGGGGCGTTGCTGGGTCTACAAAAGATCTGGGGCTAGAGCCCATAGCAGCGTAGTGAAGAAAGTCATACGCTTGGGTGGGCATACACATGTATATACAGCAATATACGTGTGTATACAGTAATATACGTGTGTATACCCAGAGAGCGTCCCCCACCTAAAATCAGGGTCCCCAGAGAGCGTCCCCCACCTAAAATCAGGGTCCCCGGAGAGCCTCCCCCCTAAAATCAGGGTCCCCGGAGAGCCTCCCCCTAAAATCAGGGTCCCCGGAGAGCCTCCCCCCTAAAATCAGGGTCCCCGGAGAGCCTCCCCCCTAAAATCAGGGTCCCCGGAGAGCCTCCCCCCGAAAATCAGGGTCCCCGGAGAGCCTCCCCCCTAAAATCAGGGTCCCCGGAGAGCCTCCCCCCTAAAATCAGGGTCCCCGGAGAGCCTCCCCCTAAAATCAGGGTCCCCGGAGAGCCTCCCCCCTAAAATCAGGGTCCCCGGAGAGCCTCCCCCCTAAAAATCAGGGTCCCCGGAGAGCCTCCCCCCTAAAATCAGGGTCCTCGGAGAGCCTCCCCCCTAAAATCAGGGTCCCCGGAGAGCCTCCCCCCAAAATCAGGGTCCCCGGAGAGCCTCCCCCCAAAATCAGGGTCCCCGGAGAGCCTCCCCCCAAAATCAGGGTCCCCGGAGAGCCTCCCCCCAAAATCAGGGTCCCCGGAGAGCCTCCCCCCAAAATCAGGGTCCCCGGAGAGCCTCCCCCCAAAATCAGGGTCCCCGGAGAGCCTCCCATCGGTGACCCCTGCAGAGACTCAGGGCTATAGCCCCAAAAGCCACCCTCTAGTGACGCCACTGGGAGGGGGACATTATATACTGTCCCCCTGAGGGGGAAGAGGTGGGACAGCCTTCATATGATTGAGGGTCTTGGAGAAGAGGAATGACAGAAGGCCCAGGACAGGCTGCAGAAATGAAGATCTACTATAATGGTGTCTTCCCATCTTCCTCAGACTAGACTGCAGCTCGGTCATCTCCAATGTCCTCTAGATGGTGTCCATATTCTGCAGTTGGGCCACTTGTACCGTTCTATAGGTGGTCTTTGTAGTCTGCAGTTCAGCCACCTCTACAATACTATAGGTCAGTGATGGCAAACCTTGGCACCCCAGATGTTTTGGAACTACATTTCCCATGATGCTCAACTACACTGCAGAGTGCATGAGCATCATGGGAAATGTAGTTCCAACACATCTGGGGTGACAAGGGTCGCCATCACTGCTACAGGTGGTCTTCATAGTCTGCAACTTGGCTACCTCTTCTATAGTGGTCTCCAAATTCTGCAGCTTGGACACTTCAACCATCCTATAGATTGTGTCCATGTTCTCCAGTTGGGCCATTTTTACCATTCTACAGGTGGTCTCCGTATTCTTCAGCTCAGCCACCTCTACCATCCTAAGTGTGATCTCCATATTCTACATTTGACAGCCTCTACCATCCTATAGGTGGCCTCCAGAGTCTGCAACTAGGCTACCCCTCTACATGTCCTAAAGATCTCCATATCCTACAGGTGGCCTCCAGAGTCTGCAACTAGGCTACCCCTCTACATGTCCTATAGATCTCCATATCCTACTGTCCTATAGGTGGCCTCCATAGTCTGCAACTAGGCTACCCCCCTACATGTCCTATAGATCTCCATATCCTACTGTCCTATAGGTGGCCTCCATAGTCTGCAACTAGGCTACCCCTCTACATGTCCTATAGATCTCCATATCCTACTGTCCTATAGGTGGCCTCCATAGTCTGCAACTAGGCTACCCCTCTACATGTCCTATAGATCTCCATATCCTACTGTCCTATAGGTGGCCTCCATAGTCTGCAACTAGGCTACCCCTCTACATGTCCTATAGATCTCCATATCCTGCAGCTTGCCCACCTCTCCTGTCCTATAGGTGGTCTCCATATTCTGTCTAGTAGGACTCACCTTCCTGGCAGTGCCAGGCTGTGCACTCCGCTGGTTTCATTCATGCCGTACACTTCCAGCAATTCCATCCCCAGACTCCTGTAATACTCCACCACCTCCTGGGTGACTGGCTCGGTCCCCATATAGCAGCGCACACAGCGATCCAACCCCAGGGCCTGGTGGGCAGGATGGAAGATCAGATGTTCAGCGAGGGAGTACCCCCAGGGCTGAGGGCCCAGCCTGCAACGAGGAGCAACAATCAGATGGAGGAGCCGACGTCACACTATGTACCCAATACAGTTTATTACCCTCTATCAGATCTGGGAATTTCACCCAGTCTGTACATTGCATGCCGTCCCCATGCTGTAGCCAGGGACCTTGGTATTGCCATCTCTATAAGAAACCCTTCGTGGCTGTCCTCCAGCCTGGATCCCCCATATACAAGCCAGTCACAAGTCATTATTAGCCTCCAACAGACCTGGTGCAGAGGGCGGAGCCTCAGCTCTCCTTTCCCTGGAATCGCTCACCTTCTGCTGGTCTGGAGACCCATTGCTCTGGCCCAGTGGAGGATCTTCTTCTGCAGAGGATTCATCTTCCTGGCTGCCAACATCCACTTCCTCCTCACCTTCTCCCAGAACTGGGGGAACCCCAGGAAATAGGTGGGGTGCACAGCTTTCAGTGTTGATAGGAGGGACCCCTGTGAACACAAGCGTCTGAGTGGAGTTCTGCCATAACGATCCAAGATCTGAATCGGACATTGTTAGGGTCATATTCTATTAAATATCACAACATTAAGTATTCCTGGAGAGCGGAGGCCTCCTTTACACTGTGCTCCTGTATGTGGACCTCTTTTCCTTAGTCTATGCTGTGGCCCCTGTATAGGGAGGGGGGGGGGGACTCTCCTATACACGAACACCCTCTGGCTTTCAGGAACTGTCCTTTTGATAGACCTATATATCTAGCCAAGCTCATGTATGTGGGCCCCCCACTTTCCCCAGCCTCTGTATGGAAATTCCCCCTTCTCATGTACATGTATATGGGAGCACACCCTCCCCCAGCCACTGTGGGGCACCCCTCTTTCTCTAGTTCCGGTACATGGGACATCCCCTTTTCTCCAGCCTCTCTAGGAGGGAACCCTCCTGTCCACAGCCATTATGTGGGAACATCCCCCTTCTTCATCTCCTGTATCCCCCTTTCCCCAGTCCTGCTTTGTGACCCCCCTAATTTCCAGTTGGCATAGGGGATGCCCCATAATCCAGGAACCCAATCTCTCAGTAATGCCCCCATTGGTGGTTACCTGGGGGTCTTTGGCCCCGGAGAAGTAAGTCTGGCCCCCACAACAGAGGGGCAGCCACAGGTCAAACATTTGGACAGTCATGTGATTTAGGGGCAAATAACTGACCACGCGCTCTTCTGACCCGAGACCCAGCGACTTCGCCATCGCCCAACACGTCCAGGTCACCTGCGGAAAGAAGATATTCCAGAGTGAAGATGGTGGAATGACCCCATAAATCCGCCCCGTGCCATCTGCAGATGGTTACTGGCTGGAACTGAGGCGCTCCGACCAGGACCTTCATCCTCGGAAAAATAAATCATCCTTGTAGGTTCTATGTATGTAAATGTACATCTGGCACGGCACCATACAAATAAAACCCACATCTGTACCCCAAGCAGATATCTCTCCCATCACCAATGATCACATCCAGAAAGTCTGTGCCCTTCCATCACGACAGCCAGGAAATTGTCATTTTCAGAAGGATGGCACCATATTCCAAAAGGTTTCCCAGAGAAGTGCATGGAAATCCGGATATAAAGATCAACAGAAAGATGGAACCTTCCTGGCAATCTACTTCTAAAGGGATAATCGCTACGTTGTGTCTCCATCATAGATATGATGGAGACACAATGTCAGGGGTATATCGATATACCATGGGGATACAATGTCAGGGGTATATCAATGATACCATGGGGTTACAATGTCGGGGGTATATCAATGATACCATGGGGATACAATGTCGGGGGGCAATGATGATACCATGGGGATACAATGTCGGGGGGCAATGATGATACCATGGGGATACAATGTCGAGGGGCAATGATATACCATGGGGATACAATGTCAGGAGTGCATCATTGCCCCCCCGACATTGTATCCCCATGGTATCATTGCCCCCCGACATTGTATCCCCATGGTATCATCGTTTACCCCTGACATTGTATCCATCATGGTATCGTACACACGCCGATATACCGTTAACCCTGAATCCCCATGTGATCATCCGGATCTTCTTTACCCCTGGACATTGTAGCCCCCCGACATTGTCCAAGGTATCACTGGTATCAGTGGAAGAAAAAAAAAAATAATAAAAAAAAAAAAAAAAAAAAAAAAAAAAAAAAAAAAAAAAAAAAAAAAAAAATTAAAAATTTAAAAAAAAAAAAAAAAAAAAAAAAAAAAAAAAAAAAAAAAAAAAAAAAAAAAAAAAAAAAAAAAAAAAAAAAAAAAAAAAAAAAAAAAAAAAAAAAAAAAAAAAAAAAAAAAAAAAAAAAAATATAAAAAAAAAAAAAAAAAAAAAAAAAAAAAAAATAAAAAAAAAAAAAAAAAAAAAAAAAAAAAAAAAAAAAAAAAAAAAAAAAAAAAAAAAAAAAAAAAAAAAAAAAAAAAAAAATATAAAAAATTAAAAAAAAAAAAAAAAAAAAAAAAAAAAAAAAAAAAAAAAAAAAAAAAAAAAAAAAAAAAAAAAAAAAAAAAAAAAAAAAAAAAAAAAAAAAAAAAAAAAAAAAAAAAAAAAAAAAAAAAAAAAAAAAAAAAAAAAAAAAAAAAAAAAAAAAAAAAAAAAAAAAAAAAAAAAAAAAAAAAAAAAAATATAAATAAAAAAAAAAAAAAAAAAAAAAAAAAAAAATAAAAAAAAAAAAAAAAAAAAAAAAAAAAAATAAAAAAAAAAATTATAAAAAAAAAAATAAAAAAAAAAAAAAAAAAAAAAAAAAAAAAAAAAAAAAATAAAAAAAAAAAAAAAAAAAAAAAAAAAAAAAAAAAAAAAAAAAAAAAAAAAAAAAAAAAAAAAAAAAAAAAAAAAAAAAAAAAAAAAAAAAATAATAAAAAATTAAAAAAAAAAAAAAAAAAAAAAAATAAAAAAAAAAAAAAAAAAAAAAAAAAAAAAAAAAAAAAAAAAAAAAAAAAAAAAAAAAAAAAAAAAAAAAAAAAAAAAAAAAAAAAAATAAAAAAAAAAAAATAAAAAATATAAAAAAAAAAAAAAAAAAAAAAAAAAATAAAAAAAAAAAAAAAAATTGAATAAACTTGTAAAAATAATAAAGAAATAATAAAAATAATAAATAAAAATGGTTTATAAAAAACCCCCGACATTGTATCATTGGTTTACCCCTGACATTGTATCCCCATGGTATCATCGTTATCCCTGACATTGTATCCCCATGGTATCATTGTATCCATCATGGTATCGTCGATGTACCCCTGACATTGTATCCCCATGGCATCATCGATATACCCCTGACATTGTATCATTGGTTTACCCCTGACATTGTATCCCCATGGTATCGTTATCCCTGACATTGTACCCCCATGGTATTGTATTGTTGGCCTCGTCATTGTATCCATACCATTGTATACTTTATTATCTTTCTCATTATGGTAACATTGTATCAGAACTGCCGAGAAATTCATCAGCCAGGCTCCTAATGGGGGACACCCCCAAGGGGTAAGACTCCTCCCACTACTTCTCTTCCATGCCACCACCTTCAAATATCCTGCACATGTGCAGATGTGTC
Source organism: Lithobates sylvaticus (assembly GCA_028564925.1). Taxonomy (NCBI): domain Eukaryota; kingdom Metazoa; phylum Chordata; class Amphibia; order Anura; family Ranidae; genus Lithobates; species Lithobates sylvaticus. Next base: position 788,198,835 of record CM053026.1, read on the forward strand.
ACAAGTCACCATTTGGGAACTGGCAGAGTTTGGGTAGAGGATTTCTCATAAATGTCAATGGTTGCTGGTACCTGGATCCTTGTGTAGACATACCATGGGGCTCTACATGTGCAGGAATGCCCCCACATCAGCCTCTGCCACTTCCCAAACACCAGAAGAGATGCATCATGTATGTGTGTGAGAAATGTCCCAGCACACGTGTCCTTCAGCAGAACTCATCTTCTATGGACATCAAGGTCTCCAAGTAGTTCTCACCTCTGCCAGGAAGTACTGCGGGGCAGCAGAAAAAACAAAACGACTTAGAAATTCTGAAAGAGGGAGGAGTCAGGAGAGAACGCCGGTTTAATGGGTGTAGCACCCTGGTGTTTAGACAGGGTTGCTAATAAATTTAGTTTGCCAGGAGGTAATTATCCTGGTTAGTTGTTAGACATCAATTGATTCCTCCCTAAATTCTGGAATAGCGGCACCTTTTCCCTTCTGTCACTAGGTGGCACTGTAGCTGGTGACATTAGATTGACAAGGGCTTAGCAAGGTCAGATAATGAATGGATGGGGTGTCTCAGCCAATTGGTGGGGGGTTTCTTTTAGTCCCTTGGCCTGCAGGGAGAGCCTATTTAGGTGGAGTCAAGTGATCGGGGTTCTGTGCCACCTGGATGGCTGTCTGGGTGGACGAGTGTTGTATTGCCCGGGCTGCTAGACCAGAGATTGGGCCTATCCCGGGGACATCTGGCTGCTAGGCTGTCTGAGGGCCTATCCAGAAGCAAGAGCAGCACAGGGTTGGGATTGTGCCTTGCAGTCCAACCAGAAGTGACAGTTCTGCCAGCTGGAGAACCTGTCGTGGTCGGAGGTAGAGGGGAAGCTGTCGCCACTAAGGAAACAACCACCTTACCAGGGACAGTGAGTAACTGAAGCAAGTACCAGAGCAGAATTCTCACCAACCGGGGACAGTGAAGAATCGGGAAACTTCAGGCGGTGATCAAGTCAGGGACCCAACCAGCGGAGTTGATGCTTGCAGAGCAGCCTTGTGTGTCAAGCCAGGGACCAAGCAGGTCAGTGGGGTGAAGCTTGAGAAGTATCTGAATGCCAAGCCAGGGACCCAGCAGAGGCGGGGGTGACGCTTGAGGAAGATACCACGTTAAGATTGGAGGAGCTCAAGGGATTCAGAGGCAGTGAATCAGAGGGTCTAGTGAGAGAGACAGGGAGCTCCGTGATCTGAAGAACTACAAGAAGTGACTGTAGTGGAAGTGAAGGAACTGTTTAACCGTTGCCATAGGAGACAGCATTCCTACACATGCAGATGTGGTGTCTTGCTGGATGCCTTTCCCGGCATGGCTGTTCTGTTGAAGTCTCCTAAGGGTGTCCTGGCCCTAACCATCTCTCCCAAAGTTCTGTTAAGAAAAATAAAATCTTTTGCATTCAAGAAGTGTCTGGGGCCCAATGACTAACTGCTTTGCACCCACTATGCCTCACAACCCACCATATACAGAAGGATGTCAGCCATCTCTGGCCCTGGAGGTTCTCAGACCGAAGGAGGCCAGGGACCTTACTACACACCCATCATTTCTTCTTGCATCTCACCCACCATGCCTGGTAACCCACTCTACAAGGAATGACGTCAGCTCTCCCTAACCGTTGAGTTCACCATTTGGCCTCTTGGGCCCCCCAGGACCTTGCTACATGGGTAAGGGTCCACTTTACAACAAACCTTTATACAATATGAGGTTTATTGTAGGAGAAATAAATCTGACAGATATTATAATCTTTGAACAAGTATGGATACAACGAAGCCATGGACCAACGCTACAACAAAGCCATGGACCAACGCTACAACGAAGCCATGGACCAACGCTACAACGAAGCCATGGACCAACGCTACAACGAAGCCATGGACCAACGCTACAACGAAGCCATGGACCAACGCTACAACGAAGCCATGGACCAACGCTACAACGAAGCCATGGACCAACGCTACAACGAAGCCATGGACCAACGCTACAACGAAGCCATGGACCAACGCTACAACGAAGCCATGGACCAACGCTACAACGAAGCCATGGACCAACGCTACAACGAAGCCATGGACCAACGCTACAACGAAGCCATGGACCAACGCTACAACGAAGCCATGGACCAACGCTACAACGAAGCCATGGACCAACGCTACAACGAAGCCATGGACCAACGCTACAACGAAGCCATGGACCAACGCTACAACGAAGCCATGGACCAACGCTACAACGAAGCC
>CM053026.1:788203578-788220416 GCA_028564925.1 Lithobates sylvaticus
AGATGGGATTCCTCCGCTTCTGAGCCCAGCTCCATCAGCTGCTCCCACTGAAAATAGATGGACCAAGAGGATGGGATGAGAAGACAGAGGACAGACATGGTGAGAAGACAGATACAGCCAGGATGAAGAGGATGACAGGACAGAGGACTGACATGAAGATGAGAAGACTGAGCTAGAGCCAGACACGAGAAGATGGGGGACTGGATATACATAAGACAGGACTGAGATGACTCACTGTGTAAACCATAGGATGAGATCCCTCCACCTGTCCTTCCCACTGCACGATCGCCTTCAGCCCAGACAGCCTCTCCCGCACCTGGAAAATGAATGCGATTGATCAGCCAGCCCTGCATATCCTCCTACTTCTACCAGGACCTCATATGGTGGTGGAGCGTTTGTAGAGATCACCGTCATTGCTGCTCTGCGATTAATGGTAGCACCGACCTCCAAATCGTACATATGCCTCCTGACCTCACAGGATAGAAGCCACTAATCCTAACCTCTAACCCCAGACACCTTTGACCTCTAACCCCACCGTACAGATGCCTCAAAGCCCAATCTGACTGCATCATACTGGAAGCCACTGATCCCTAACTCTGAAGACATTGTACAAGCATCTCCAACCCCGACCTGTGACCCTCCATACAGATGCTCCTCCAACCCTGACCCCTCCATACAGGCTCCTCCAACCCTGACCCCTCCATACAGGCTCCTCCAACCCTGACCCCTCCATACAGGCTCCTCCAACCCTGACCCCTCCATACAGGCTCCTCCAACCCTGACCCCTCCATACAGGCTCCTCCAACCCTGACCCCTCCATACAGGCTCCTCCAACCCTGACCCCTCCATACAGGCTCCTCCAACCCTGACCCCTCCATACAGGCTCCTCCAACCCTGACCCCTCCATACAGGCTCCTCCAACCCTGACCCCTCCATACAGGCTCCTCCAACCCTGACCCCTCCATACAGGCTCCTCCAACCCTGACCCCTCCATACAGGCTCCTCCAACCCTGACCCCTCCATACAGGCTCCTCCAACCCTGACCCCTCCATACAGGCTCCTCCAACCCTGACCCCTCCATACAGGCTCCTCCAACCCTGACCCCTCCATACAGGCTCCTCCAACCCCGACCCCTCCATACAGGCTCCTCCAACCCCGACCCCTCCATACAGGCTCCTCCAACCCGACCCCTCCATACAGGCTCCTCCAACCCCGACCCCTCCATACAGGCTCCTCCAACCCCGACCCCTCCATACAGGCTCCTCCAACCCTGACCCCTCCATACAGGCTCCTCCAACCCTGACCCCTCCATACAGGCTCCTCCAACCTGACCCCTCCATACAGGCTCCTCCAACCCTGACCCCTCCATACAGGCTCCTCCAACCCTGACCTCACCATACAGGCTCCTCCAACCCCGACCTCACCATACAGGCTCCTCCAACCCTGACCTCACCATACAGGCTCCTCCAACCCTGACCTCACCATACAGGCTCCTCCAACCCTGACCTGTAACCCTCCATGCAGATGCCTCCAACCCTGACCCCTCCATACAGGCTCCACCAACCCTGACCCCTCCATACAGGCTCCACCAACCCTGACCCCTCCATACAGGCTCCACCAACCCTGACCTGTGACCCACCATACAGATGCCTCCAACCCTGACCTCACTATACAGGCTCCTCCAACCCTGACCTCACCATACAGGCTCCTCCAACCCTGACCTGTGACCCACCATACAGATACCGCCAACCCTGACACCTCCATACAACCCTGACCTCACCATACAGGCTCCTCCAACCCTGACCCCTCCATACAGGCTCCTCCAACCCTGACCTGTGACCCTCCATACAGATGCCTACAACCCTGACCTCACCATACAGGCTCCTCCAACCCTGACCTGTGACCCTCCATACAGATGCCTACAACCCTGACCTCACCATACAGGCTACTCCAACCCTGACCTGTGACCCTCCATACAAAGGCTTCCAATCCTGACCTCTGATCCCACAGAAAAGACACCAACCCTGTACTTGTGACATTGTCTAGAACCCCCTCCATACAGATGCCTCCAACCCTGACCCCCACCATACAGATGCCAACTTCCACCGGGACACTCGAGACAGTATTGAGGAATCTGTTGCAGAACTCTACAGAAACATGTGCTGGAAACCATGGAGTCCAATGACCTGACCACAGATCCACCCCCCCCCCAGACTCCAGACATCCATATGTGTTCTTTAAATAAGTCTTCCACACAACTACAATACCTCAGTCTGTCTTTATACTAGCTCTCTGATCCTCTAAAGAAGATCTCCCACTAAGACAAGAGTGACAGCTGAGCCGATATAATCAGGACTCGAAAGCTTTGCACAGTCCTGCGATCACTCACCTCCAGGATCTTCTGCAGCTGCTGACCATCCTGCACCATCACTACCTGAGCCTGGGAGTCCAGAGCTGCACCAAGGCAAAACAACCCAGTGCATGATGGGTCAACACCAACCGCCACACCCCTGCAGAGGAGAAGAGGAACGTTACACAGCAAATGTGACCCCTATCTGAGAATTTACAATTTCACCACCATATACCGATTGGCTGTAATCTCCACCTCATGCCTTCTGCCCCATAGTTCTCAGCAACCCAGGGAGCCAATGGGGTCACAGCCAGGGTGTTTTCTGTGCCACACCCCCTAGTTTTCAATACCACCCCTGCAGTTCTCAGAATGGAAGGTGCAGCACACCCCCCACAAAGTACTATGCCTTGTCAATGTCTTACCCGGCCATGATGGCTCCGATCTGAGCGATGAACCATTGTGGAGAGCTTCGTCCCAGGATCAGAACTCCACAGAACCGAGCCAGGCCCAACTACAACACAGAACACAGTGCAAGACAACTTATGCTGTACCATATTTCATACAGAGATATGCAGACACACCACCTAGTGATAAACTACCATATATACCCTGAAGCCCTTCATGACATGCCCACACCCAAGCAACCCTGAGCACCTACCCCCCCGACACCCAAGGGATGCCCACTCGTCCTCCCCCCTCCACAGCCATGGGATCCTGCATGGCCCTTGCCCTGGGCTTAAAGTGCAATTTGCAGCCCTCCCCCTCACGCCCAAAAGACACTGTACAACCTTCTAAACTCATAAGGACCCTGCACATCCTCGCCCGGCACCCAAGGGACCCGCCACATCCTCGCCCGCCACCCAAGGGACCCGCCACATCCTCGCCCGCCACCCAAGGGACCCGCCACATCCTCGCCCGCCACCCAAGGGACCCGCCACATCCTCGCCCGGCACCCAAGGGACCCGCCACATCCTCGCCCGGCACCCAAGGACCAGCCACATCCTCGCCCGGCACCCAAGGACCAGCCACATCCTCGCCCGGCACCCAAGGGACTCTCTGCACCCACTTTGCTACAAAAGGACTTTCCCATACTCAAGAAACCCTCTGTGCGTTAAACATATGCCTGCTGGGGAAAAGGACTTCTAGGCACGGTACACAACTTGCATTAAACAATTTACACCATGCACCCCCCAGAGACAGCCATTTCTCTACAGGGAGCCATTTCTCTTACCCTGAGGAGCCCTCTGGCCACCATCCAGCATTGCTTCTCATACTGCAGGTAAGTCATTTTCTCCCAGCCGTCACCCGTCCACACACACAGCGCCGTCTGCTGGCCGAACTCCATCACTGCCTGCGAGAAGAACTCCGGCACAGTAAGGGGCGAGATGGATGCCGTTCCAGATCCCTCCATCCTCAGGGTGACGGCGCTGTTCCTGTGTGCTGTCCAGAGGGACTCCGCGGGGCCCAGATGTTTGTAACTTGTTTTCCCCTGCCTCAGAGCTGCAACACACAATACAAAGCCAATTCATTAGAATAATTCTAATCCAGGAGAATCACCAATTTATACAGAGTTCACTTCACCCCAAACTGATCACAGGTCATTTACAAAATGGAAAGATCCAGGAAAAGGCATTGATGTTTGTTCACACTTGTGATCACTTTACTTATTCTGCCAGTTTGAAATTTTTCAGGGCATGAGGCAGAATGGTATGGCTCACGGCTCCACTCCCCCCCTCCCCAGGGCAGAATGGAGCGACTCTAGCCCCCCCCCAGGATACAGGGTGGGAGGGGCAGCTCAAGGCCCCCCCCCCAGGATACAGGGTGGGAGGGGCAGCTCAAGGCCCCCCCCCCAGGATACAGGGTGGGAGGGGCAGCTCAAGGCCCCCCCCCCAGGATACAGGGTGGGAGGGGCAGCTCAAGGCCCCCCCCCAGGATACAGGGTGGGAGGGGCAGCTCAAGGCCCCCCCCAGGATACAGGGTGGGAGGGGCAGCTCAAGGCCCCCCCCCCAGGATACAGGGTGGGAGGGGCAGCTCAAGGCCCCCCCCCCCAGGATACAGGATGGGAGGGGCAGCTCAAGGCCCCCCCCAGGATACAGGGTGGGAGGGGCAGCTCAAGCCCTCCCCCCCAGGATACAGGGTGGGAGGGGCAGCTCAAGCCCTCCCCCCCAGGATACAGGGTGGGAGGGGCAGCTCAAGCCCCCCCCCCAGGATACAGGGTGGGAGGGGCAGCTCAAGCCCCCCCCCAGGATACAGGGTGGGAGGGGCAGCTCAAGCCCCCCCCCCCCCAGGATACAGGGTGGGAGGGGCAGCTCAAGCCCCCCCCCCCCAGGATACAGGGTGGGAGGGGCAGGATACAGGGGCAGCTCTAGGCCCCCCCACAGGATACAGGGTGGGAGGGGCAGGATACAGGGGCAGCTCTAGGCCCCCCCCCCACAGGCTGCCCCTCCCCCACAGGATACAAGGTGGGAGGCCCACGCTTTTTTTCTATGTTTTCTAGTGCCGCTCTATTTCTGATTGGTGGCTGTGTAGTAATAAAGATCATTGTGCGAGAAATTGATCATATTCTTTAAAAATATCAGCTTCCTCTATAGGGATGAGCTGAACACCCCCGGGTTCGGTTTGCACCAGAACCTGCGAACGGACCGAAAGTTCCCACGAACGTTAGAACCCTTTTAGTTACAATGGACGCGAACGTTTGAAATCTAAAGTGCTAATTATAACGACCAATATGCATGTTAGTCATAAAACAGGTTTGGGGACCCGGGTCCTGCCCCAGGGGACATATATCAATGCAAAAAGAAGTTTTAAAAACTAACGTTTTTTCGGGAGCAGTGATTTTAATGATGCAAAATTTAAATATGGTACCTGGGGGGTGTGTAAAGTATGCCTGTGAAGTGACATGTGTTTCCCGTGTTTAGAACTGTCCCTGCACAAAATGACATTTGTAAAGGAAAAAAAGAAGCCATTTAAAACTGTTTGCGGCTTTAATGTCATGTTGCAGATGGCTGGATTAGATGACAACAGGGCAGAAGGGCAGATACAGGGGCAGGTTGTATACTGTGCTAGTCTCTGGCTGGATTTATAGAGAACAGCACTTCCCCCACAAGCAAATGCCTGAGAAGAACACACTATCCCTGCCTATTTTTCCTCTATCCCTACACTTTCCCCACACAAATGATTCGCATATAGTGTACAGTACACTGTCCCTGCCTAGCAATACTTTCCCTCAACCCCGGAACACACTACACGAGGCCGCCGGCGAGGCGGCCTTATATAGTGTGGGGCGTGTACTAAACCCCCTGAGCTATAATTGGCCACAGGCATCCTGCCTGTGGCCAATTATTGCTCTCCTCGCCGCTGGCTCTATGATTGGCCAAGCATGCGGGTCACAGTGCATGCTTGACCAATCAGCCAGCAATGCACTGCGACTGGCGCAGTGCATTGTGGACCGTTCGCATCACACGAATTTGATGCGAACGGCCCTCAGAGTTCTGGACGAGCGAACAAACGGCCGATGTTCGATTCTAACACCGGGCCCATCCCTATTCCTCTACAACAAATTCCCCATAAAGATGAAATCAGGATTATTTCATATGGCAGTGCAAAGGCCAATCAGCAGCAAGCTTGGTTTGGAGTATTTCTGCTAGAAGTTAGCACAATGCTTGGGATAAAAATATAGAATTAAGGCTTACACTCCAGGTGGTGTGCTGTGGTAGCCTCCTCAGGTTCATCTTGGTCTCCTTCATGCTGGGACTCCTTTCCGGAGTTTTCTTTGTTATAGTCTTTAGGTTCCCTTGTACTTTCCTGACATTTCACACTTCTCCCGTCCTGTGTTGGGCTCCTCTCATCTTCTGCATTCTCTCCACCTGGAAGTTCTTCAGGTTTCAACTCAGAGGTTTCCTGTTCAGCAGGCTCCGTCTCCTGGGTCTCATCTTTTGGGTTATCAGGTTGTGGTTCAGCTATGGTCTCCTGGTTCTCCTTGGGCTTAGAAGGTTCTGATACATCTCTGGTCTTAGTCTCATCTTCTCCCTCTGGTTTAGTAGGCTCTGGTTCCCGAGTCCCATCTTCTTCTGGTTTAGTAGGCTCTGGTTCCAGTGTCCCATCTTCTGGTTTAGTAGGCTCTGGTTCCCGAGTCCCATCTTCTTCTGGTTTAGTAGGCTCTGGTTCCCGAGTCCCATCTTCTTCTGGTTTAGTAGGCTCTGGTTCCCGAGTCCCATCTTCTTCTGGTTTAGTAGGCTCTGGTTCCCGAGTCCCATCTTCTTCTGGTTTAGTAGGCTCTGGTTCATTGGTGGTCTCCTGAAGTCCCTTGTGTTCCCTCATTTCTTCCTCAAGGTCTCTATCACATGTCTGCTCAGAATTGTTCTTTTCCTCATACGTATTGGTTTGGTTCCGCTCATCGCCTTCCTGTTGTCTAACGGGGGATCTCGGAGGATGATAAGAGTCTTCCTCCTGGCTGGACGTGTCACATTTTTCATTTTGATTGGGTTCTGCAGGTTCAGGCGATTGTACTTCATTCACATTTCTTGGGCCTTCAGATTCTGGCACGGTCTCCCAGGACTCCCCCTCTTCACACTCACATTCTGGTTGTACAGGCCATTTCTCATTGTCGGCCTTCTCCGGGGACTTTTTCTGGGAGGACTCTGGATTCTGTTCTTGTCCATAGTCACTTTCACTGACATCCACAAAGCTGCATTAAAAAAAAAAAAAAAAAACTGCAAATTAAAACACAAATAACCCCAGAGTGGCCTAAGAGGAAAGTTTACTGTATTTATGTTCCTAACCACTATGGATCTCATTGTCTCCTCCCTTGCTGGCATTATGAAAGTGGAAGCTGGTTGGTTACTATAGGCAGGTCCTTCAGAAACATTCAGTTACACCAAAACGTCACATGCAAGTCACATGACAAACTACAGTGGACATTGGGCACCCCTGCAACACCTTCCTCGGAGGATCAGCCATTACATGGTTAGAATGTGCTGGATCTCCAAATGTGGAGCAAAATATGCCACCGAAACAACAAACTTTCATTGGATTACTTCCAACTGGGCACAATACTGCAATGGCCAGCAGATACAGATAAAGTGACTGACAGACCTAGCCGGGACAGAGGCTGTTGGAGGGGACTGAATGCGAGCCTATTGCCTTGCGATTATGGGCCCTGGCATTTGGGGGAACGGTGCTCTTTGAGCTGCAAGCCTGGGGACCGCTGAGCTGGTGTTACTTGGATTCAGGTCCATGCTGGCCCCCCCAAGACACAGACTCTGTATAAGTATTTGGCATATTAGCAATACACTGAATGACACTGTTGGGACACAAACTGTCAGATGCTAATGTCATGAACTCCAGCCAGCCTGTCTGTTGTGTAAATGAGTATAGTCTGGCTTGTAAGAGTATTTCCCCTATTGTTGTATGTGCTAATTAACCCTGCAATTGAATGAAGGAGTCCAGTGTTGATTAAGAAAATTAGCTCATGCTAATTGGGTTAGGTTTTTGTCATCCGGCTGTATAAATTTGTGTGACATGTCAAATAAAAGGCAATTCCTGATGTACTCCAAGACTGGTGCTGTCTAGTTCTTGGGGGCTCCTATAGCCAGATCCATTGGATTCATGTTCCAGGACTTAGGAAGCGGTATACTGACGGAAGCTTCCCTCACAGTGACCGCACCAGAACATCCCTTATTCCACAAGATCAGGACTGGGCGGCAGCCATGGAAGAGGACTGGGCGGCAGCCATGGAAGAGGACTGGGCGGCAGCCATGGAAGAGGACTGGGCGGCAGCCATGGAAGAGGACTGGGCGGCAGCCATGGAAGAGGACTGGGCGGCAGCCATGGAAGAGGACTGGGCGGCAGCCATGGAAGAGGACTGGGCGGCAGCCATGGAAGAGGACTGGGCGGCAGCCATGGAAGAGGACTGGGCGGCAGCCATGGAAGAGGACTGGGCGGCAGCCATGGAAGAGGACCGGGCGGCAGCCATGGAAGAGGACTGGGCGGCAGCCATGGAAGAGGACTGGGCGGCAGCCATGGAAGAGGACTGGGCGGCAGCCATGGAAGAGGACTGGGCGGCAGCCATGGAAGAGGACTGGGCGGCAGCCATGGAAGAGGACTGGGCGGCAGCCATGGAAGCTCTCTGCTGATGGTGTATTGGAGTCTGTGGAGGAACAGTTCTGCCTAGAGGACCAACATCCCAGATTTTCTTCATAAAATCCAGATCATGTTGTCTCACATCAGATATTAACCCTCGCCCAAATGTCTGTACCCCAAACTTTCTGTATTGGAGTCTGGAAGGGTTGAACCCTGTCAGGCTTGTATTCTCTGGAAAGATCCATGGGACAGATGGAAATTCAAAATTCAGCTGTAGCTAGAAAAAGATCTGAGAACCTGTTCTGGTGACAACTGTCTAAAGCGGACCATTACATTTTTTTTATTCAGCCTGCAGGCTAAATGAAAAAACACCAACAGATTCCTCCATCAATGCTATACAGCATGGCCATACACACTATTACATTAAACTATATTCAGGGCAGGATACTGTATTCTCACAGCTAGCTAGAATAACTGATCAGTGCCTGCATCGGATTGGATGTAGCCGTTTACAAATATTTCACCCAGCAACTTTGATTGTGCCAACATGGCCACCCACAAACCTTGCCAAAAAATGTTTGGTCTCTCTATACATACTAAATCTATTGCATATATGAAGGCCATGAAGAGATGCAGATTTTGTACCCCTACAAATCTTCATCGGCACTTCTAAGGGGCATTTCATGGAAAAACATCTCAACTTCCTTCACAATTCCACCCAAAAATCTATTCCCTGCAAGTAAAAGACTTCACCCATCCAGGAGACCCTCCATTCCCCTCCCAGGAGAAGAGCCCTCCCCCATCCAGGAGACCCTCCATTTCCCTCCCAGGAGGAGAGCCCTCTCCCATCCAGGAGACCCTCCATTCCCCTCCCAGGAGGAGAGCCCTCACCCATCCAGGAGACCCTCCATTCCCCTCCCAGGAGAAGAACCCTCACCCATCCAGGAGACCCTCCATTCCCCTCCCAGGAGGAGAGCCCTCACCCATCCAGGAGACCCTCCATTCCCCTCCCAGGAGAAGAACCCTCACCCATCCAGGAGACCCTCCATTCCCCTCCCAGGAGAAGAGCCCTCACCCATCCAGGAGACCCTCCATTCCCCTCCCAGGAAAGAACCCTCACCCATCCAGGAGACCCTCCATTCCCCTCCCAGGAGAAGAGCCCTCACCCATCCAGGAGACCCTCCATTCCCCCCCCAGGAGAAAAGCCCCCCCCCTCAACCATCCAGGAGACCCTCCATTCCCCTCCCAGGAGAAGAGCCCTCACCCATCCAGGAGACCCTCCATTCCCCTCCCAGGAGAAGAGCCCTCACCCATCCAGGAGACCCTCCATTCCCCTTCCAGGAGAAGAGCCCTCACCCATCCAGGAGACCCTCCATTCCCCTTCCAGGAGAAGACCCCACCCATCCAGTAGACCCTCCATTTCCCTCCCAGGAGAAGAGCCCTCACCCATCCAGGAGACCCTCCATTGCCCTCCCAGGAGAAGAGCCCTCCCCCATCCAGAGACCCTCCATTCCCCTCCCAGGAGAAGAGCCCTCCCCCATCCAGGAGACCCTCCATTTCCCTCCCAGGAGGAGAGCCCTCTCCCATCCAGGAGACCCTCCATTCCCCTCCCAGGAGGAGAGCCCTCACCCATCCAGGAGACCCTCCATTCCCCTCCCAGGAGAAGAACCCTCACCCATCCAGGAGACCCTCCATTCCCCTCCCAGGAGGAGAGCCCTCACCCATCCAGGAGACCCTCCATTCCCCTCCCAGGAGAAGAACCCTCACCCATCCAGGAGACCCTCCATTCCCCTCCCAGGAGGAGAGCCCTCACCCATCCAGGAGACCCTCCATTCCCCTCCCAGGAGAAGAACCCTCACCCATCCAGGAGACCCTCCATTCCCCTCCCAGGAGAAGAGCCCTCACCCATCCAGGAGACCCTCCATTCCCCTCCCAGGAGAAGAACCCCTCACCCATCCAGGAGACCCTCCATTCCCCTCCAGGAGAAGAGCCCTCACCCATCCAGGAGACCCTCCATTCCCCTCCCAGGAGAAGAGCCCTCAACCATCCAGGAGACCCTCCATTCCCCTCCCAGGAGAAGAGCCCTCACCCATCCAGGAGACCCTCCATTCCCCTCCCAGGAGAAGAGCCCTCACCCATCCAGGAGACCCTCCATTCCCCTTCCAGGAGAAGAGCCCTCACCCATCCAGAGACCCTCCATTCCCCTACCAGGAGAAGAGCCCTCACCCATCCAGTAGACCCTCCATTCCCCTCCCAGGAGAAGAGCCCTCACCCATCCAGGAGACCCTCCATTTCCCTCCCAGGAGAAGAACCCTCACCCATCCAGGAGACCCTCCATTTCCCTCCCAGGAGAAGAGCCCTCACCCATCCAGGAGACCCTCCATTTCCCTCCCAGGAGAAGACCCCTCACCCATCCAGGAGACCCTCCATTCCCCCCCAGGAGAAGGGCCCTCACCCATCCAGGAGACCCTCCATTCCCCTCCCTCCAGGAGACCCTCCATTTCCCTCCCGGGAGAAGAGCCCTCCCCCATCCAGGAGACCCTCCATTCCCCTCCCAGGAGGAGAGCCCTCACCCATCCAGGAGACCCTCCATTCCCCTCCCAGGAGAAAGAACCCTCCCCCACCAGGAGACCCTCCATTCCCCTCCCAGGAGGAGAGCCCTCACCCATCCAGGAGACCCTCCATTCCCTCCCAGGAGAAGAACCCTCAAACCCCAGGAGACCCTCCATTCCCCTCCCAGGAGAAGAGCCCTCACCCATCCAGGGAGACCCCCCCCATTCCCCTCCCAGGAGAAGAACCCTCACCCATCCAGGAGACCCTCCATTCCCCCCCAGGAGGAGAGCCCTCACCCATCCAGGAGACCCTCCATTCCCCTCCCAGGAGAAGAACCCTCACCCATCCAGGAGACCCTCCATTCCCCTCCCAGGAGAAGAGCCCTCACCCATCCAGGAGACCCTCCATTCCCCTCCCAGGAGAAGAACCCTCACCCATCCGCCCTCCATTCCCCTCCCAGGAGAAGAGCCCTCACCCCCCGGGGCCCCCTCCATTCCCCTCCCAGGAGAAGAGCCCTCAACCATCCAGGAGACCCTCCATCCCCCTCCCAGGAGAAGAGCCCTCACCCATCCAGGAGACCCTCCATTCCCCTCCCAGGAGAAGAGCCCTCACCCATCCAGGAGACCCTCCATTCCCCCAGGAGAAGAGCCCTCACCCATCCAGGAGACCCTCCATTCCCCTCCCAGGAGAAGAGCCCTCAACCATCCAGGAGACCCTCCATTCCCCTCCCAGGAGAAGAGCCCTCACCCATCCAGGAGACCCTCCATTCCCCTCCCAGGAGAAGAACCCTCACCCATCCAGGAGACCCTCCATTCCCCTCCCAGGAGGAGAGCCCTCACCCATCCAGGAGACCCTCCATTCCCCTCCCAGGAGAAGAACCCTCACCCATCCAGGAGACCCTCCATTCCCCTCCCAGGAGAAGAGCCCTCACCCATCCAGGAGACCCTCCATTCCCCTCCCAGGAGAAGAGCCCTCAACCATCCAGGAGACCCTCCATTCCCCTCCCAGGAGAAGAGCCCTCACCCATCCAGGAGACCCTCCATTCCCCTCCCAGGAGAAGAGCCCTCACCCATCCAGCACATGCACCATTACCCTTCCTGTAGGAGACTTCACCCTTCCACCAGACCCTTCATTCCTCATCCAGTAGGAGAGACTACACCCATCCATCAGACCCCCATTCTCCACCCAGTAGGAGGAGTCTACACCCATCCATCAGACCCCCATTCTCCACCCAGTAGGGGACTACACCCATCCATCAGACCCCCATTCTCCGCCCAGTAGGGGACTACACCCATCCATCAGACCCCCATTCTCCACCCAGTAGGAGGAGACTACACCCATCCATCAGACCCCCATTCTCCACCCAGTAGGAGGAGACTACACCCATCCATCAGACCCCCATTCTCCGCCAAGTAGGAGACCTCACCCATCAGAACCCCATTCTCCACCCAGTAGGAGACTTCACCCATCCATCAGACCCCCATTCTCCGCCCAGTAGGAGAGACTACACCCAGCCATCAGAACCCCATTCTCCACCCAGTAGGAGACTTCACCCATCCATCAGACCCCCATTCTCCGCCCAGTAGGAGAGACTACACCCAGCCATCAGAACCCCATTCTCCGCCCAGTAGGAGAGACTACGCCCATCCATCAGACCCCCATTCTCCGCCCAGTAGGGGACTACACCCATCCATCCGACCCCCCATTCTCCACCCAGTAGTAAACTACACCCATCCAGAACACCCTCCATTCCAAACCCAGTAGAAGAGACTTCACCCATCCAGCAGACATTCTAGTTACCTCTCCATGGAGTCTCCTTCATTGGGATCTGCCGAGGACATTTTGTCTTGTGCTGTAAAAACAAAACAATTTCAGGTTGTTGGAAAGTTTAGAAACCTATTCTCTCCCCCCCAAATATAGAACCTTGTAATGTGTACAGAGCAGCAAAAAATACAAAATCAGTATAAACTGCAATGGAGCAAAGTCTGGTGGGAAGTGTGCCAAGTTCTTCATCAGACAGCTGGATTTGTCACAGGAGTCTGGATTTGGGTTCAAAGGGTAAGTGCTCTGCCACAGGCTGAGTGCATCTGAAGGCAACCAAAAGTGAATGTGTAGACAAAACAGCATGTGGAAGATCAGAGCATGTCATCTGTGTCCCCACTGGGGAGATTTCATTTATCCTGGTGTCACAGACAGTGGTGGGAAATGCTAAATGTTACAGTTCATAAAAAGGAACCTACAATAATAATGGGCACAACTATCCTGGTGATAACTAAGGGACTTCCCCAGTGACGTATGGGGTGACCCCGCCCCCCTCTGATGTAAAGGAAACCTGCGTTACATCAGAGGGGGCGGGGGTCCCCCTGTACATCACTGGGGAAGCCTGGGTTTCCCCTTGCATCAGAGGGGGGGGGGTCAGGTGACGGGTGTCCCCGTCCTCCTCAGCTAAGACCTTATCAGGCTGTCAGGATTCCCGCAGTGTCTCCATGGAGACAGGATGTGCTGCGCCGGACCATCCGAAGAGATCACCCATCACTGGACCCCGGAGAAGAGATCACCATCGCTGGATAGCAAGAGTGGATTACCACCGCTGGAATCTTATTTTTTATTTTTAATTAAGGACTACTCCCAAACGGTGTGTTTGTGTGTTTAGCAATTTTACACTTTGTGAAATTGTTGGGGTACTTTTGTCCCCCCTTACCATTTCAAACAAAGGTGGCCGGGATCTGGGGGTCCCCCCGTTAAAGGGGGCTTCCAGATTCTGATAAGCTCCCCGTCCGCAGACCCCCACAACCACCGGCCAGGTTGTGGGGATGAGGCCCTTGTCCCCATCAACATGGGGACATGGTGCTTTGAGGGATCAGATCCCCAAAGCATCCTCCCAATGTTGAGGGCATTTGGCCTGGTACGGTTCAGGAGGGGGGCGCTCTCGTCCCCACCCCTCTTTTCCTGTGGCCTCCCAGGTTGCGTGCTCGGATAAAAGGGTCTGGTATGGATTTTTGGGGGGGAACTCCACGCCATTTTTTTTTTTATTTGGCAGGGAGTTCCCCTTAAAATCCATACCAGACCTGAAGGGCCTGGTAGCTCTATGCACACATGTTGAAATAATGTACTTGACACTGTGGTGACCTCTTTCCTCTCTCTCTCTGGGATGTTTCATATATAGGTATATCATTCAATCCCATTGGTACTTGTTAAATACCTCACAGGTATCACTGCTTTGGGTATCCTGGTCGCTGCTACCTTGTGTATCTACCCACTCTCAGAGCAAGTGTCACTCTATATCTTTCCCCACTTGAATAGAACACACATGTGGGGATACATGATTCATTTTCTTCCTCTTAATACGTATCAGGCCCGGCTGTTTGGACATACAAGTCCCTGTAAAGAAATCTAATTAGGATTCTTCTCCGCTGTGCTGCCACACTTGGGGGACGCACCTCCCTCCCTTTTGAAATACAACTTATTTGACCTACGAATATCAACTCCACGAGGTACGCGGTAATGTATACATTCTTGACACGCTGTAATGTCCACCCAGACAGTTTGATTCTAGGAGTACACTAGTAATAATCTCTGTTAGGCTCTTTCATGAATTGGTTGTATTAACATTTTGGCCTAGAAATTATTGTTTACAACTCCTGGGTCTTTGTGATATCCTGATGTGTGTATAACGGGGGGGAGTACAAAACAAATCCCCCGCTGACTGTTCCTTTCTCTTTTGCATTCTCTAGAGCGATAGGTACTTGCCACATAAAATCACTCTCTGCTCCTGACGAAGGTTCCCATATTCGGGCAACTGGAAACGCGTCGAGCATCTGGGGGTCACACACCTCTTTGAGAGCATCAGTATTGTACCTCTGTATATATTTATTTTTTGTAAAGTGTTGTCACATGATTATCTATTTGTATTTTTGTGTTTTTTGTTGTGTAACTGCTATGCATATTATGAACTGTGCACCCTGTTATCGGACATTTGGGTGATTTTATATATCATTTTATTGACTACTAATAAAATTTGAAGATAATTTTTTTCAAAAATCTTTGGTGAGAGTGGTGATCTATTCAAAGTCCCAACCATAGGGGTTCTTTTCTTATCTGGTAATTGAATTTGGGGGAACCCCACGCATATATTTTTTTTTATCAATGACTTTCAATGACTGTTCTCTGTATTACGGAGCCGACAATTCATTATAGCCGCGAGTGATTTTAAAATGACTTTTTCCTGCAAAAATGACACTTTGTGCAGGGACAGTTCTAAGCACGGGAAACATGCGCCCCTTTACAGACATAGTACACACCTCCCGGTACAAAATTTAAAGGAATATTACACTTTTATTGTTTCACTTGAACCATTATTAAAATCACTGCTCCCGAAAAACGGCGGTTTTTAAACGTTTTCTTTGTATTATACATGTCCCCTGGGGCAGGACCCGGGTCCCCAAACACTTTAGGAGAATAACTTGCATACAAGCCTTTAAAATTATCACTTTAGATTTCTCCCATAGACTTTTACAGGGCGTTCCGCGGCTTTTCGAATTTGCCGCGAACACCCCAAATTTTTCGCTGTTCGGTGAACCGGCAATGTACGACTCGAACTCGAAGCTCATCCCTACTCCTATGTCATCACAGCTGCTCTGAGACCTCACAGCACCAAGGGCGGGTCACAGACACAAATTATTGCTGGCCTTGGCTCCTTTCAAGGTGGCCCCTCTGATGGCATCTGCAAAAACCAGCCCCCTAGAGGCCTGGTAGGAGGCAACAGCAGGATTTCACAAACTGGTAATATACGTCTTCTAGGAAAATGAAGGAAGAACATTTTATAAATGTCTGTTAAATGTCATAGTGCCTTAAGGAGTCACTCCGATCACGGTTACTGCACAGCTTTTCATCACCAGAGCCCACAGGGAACCGAAGCCAGCAAGTACCAGCCCCCAGTCTCTTGTATGGACTGGCTGGATCACTGTTCAGCAGGAAACACCTGGGCCCCCATAACACTACAGCCTGGTCTATCCGCCATACCACAGGAGCCAAACATAGCCGGAGATATGATTGCCAATCACTATTGATTACAGTTTCCTCCATCTATGGGGTTTAATATATACAAGAACACCTATAACCCGTCCCAAGGTGACTGTGCACTCTCCATAACAGATATGCATGCTGCTTGTTAATGTTGCAAGGCCCCCCCCCCCCCCCAGAGGGATCCAACCTCCACAAGGCCCAAAGCCCCCCCCCCCCCCGTCCAGAGGGATCTCACCTCCACAAGGCCCAAAGCCCCCCCCGTCCAGAGGGATCTCACCTCCACAAGGCCCAAAGCCCCCCCCGTCCAGAGGGATCTCACCTCCACAAGGCCCAAAGCCCCCCCCCGTCCAGAGGGATCTCACCTCCACAAGGCCCAAAGCCCCCCCCCCCCCGTCCAAGGATCCAACCTCCACAAGGCCCAAAGCCCCCCCGTCCAGAGGGATCTCACCTCCACAAGGCCCAAAGCCCCCCCCCCCGTCCAGAGGGATCCAACCTCCACAAGGCCAAAGCCCCCCCCCGTCCAGAGGGATCTCACCTCCACAAGGCCCCAAACCCCCCCCCCCGTCCAGAGGATCTCACCTCCACAAGGCCCAAAGCCCCCCCCCCCCCGTCCAGAGGGATCTCACCTCCACAAGGCCCCCCCCCCCGTCCAAACCCCCCCCCCTCCAGAGGGATCTCACCTCCACAAGGCCCCCCCCCGTCCAGAGGGATCTCACCTGCACAAGCCCCCCCCCCCGTCCAGAGGGATCTCACCTCCCCAAGGCCCCCCCCCCCCCTCCAAGGGATCTCCCCTCCACAGGGGCCCCCCCCCCGTGAAACCCCCAAAACC
>CM053026.1:788220916-788233416 GCA_028564925.1 Lithobates sylvaticus
AGTCTGGAAGGGTTGAACCCTGTCAGGCATGTATTCTCTGGAAAGATCCATGGGACAGATGGAAATGTCACAATATCAGCTGTAGCTATGAAACAGAACTAGATAACCAGTACTGTGACAACTGTCAAAAGCAGGATCCATTACATTTTTTTTATTTCAGCCTGCAGGCTAAATGAAACAAAACACCAACAAGATTCCCTCCATAATGCTATAACAGCATGGCATAATAAACACACCAAAAAAAAAAAAAAAAAAAAAAAAAAAAAAAAAAAAAAAAAGAAAAAAAAAAAAAAAATAAAATATTACATAAACTATATTCAGGCAGAATTCTGTTCTCACAGCTAGCTAGAATAACGGATCAGTGCCTGCATCGGATTGGATTAGCCGTTTACAAATATTTCACCCAGCAAACTTTGATTGTGCCAACATGGCCACCCTCAAACCTTGCCAAAAAATGTTTGGTCTCTAAACATACTAATCAATGCATAGATGAAGGCCATGAAGAGATGCAGATTTTGTACCCCCAACAAATCTACAACAGGCACTCGTCGAAGGGCAATTCATGGTAAAACATCTCAACTTCCTTCACAATACCACCCAAAAATCTATTCCCTGCAAGTAAAAGACTTCACCCATCCAGGAGACCCTCCATTCCCCTCCCAGGAGAAGAAGCCCTCACCCATCCAGGAGACCCTCCATTTCCCTCCCAGGAGGAGAGCCCTCTCCATCCAGGAGACCCTCCATTCCCCTCCCAGGAGGAGAGCCCTCACCCATCCAGGAGACCCTCCAATCCCCCCTCCCAGGAAGAGAAGAACCCTCACCCATCCAGGAGACCCTCCATTCCCTCCCAGGAGAAGAGCCCTCACCCATCCAGGAGACCCTCCATTCCCCTCCCAGGAGAAGAGCCCTCACCCATCCAGGAGACCCTCCATTCCCTCCCAGGAGAAGAGCCCTCACCCATCCAGGAGACCCTCCATTCCCCGCCCAGGAGAAGAGCCCTCACCCATCCAGGAGACCCTCCATTCCCCTCCCAGGAGAAGAGCCCTCACCCATCCAGGAGACCCTCCATTCCCCTCCCAGGAGAAGAGCCCTCACCCATCCAGGAGACCCTCCATTCCCCTCCCAGGAGAAGAGCCCTCACCCATCCAGGAGACCCTCCATTCCCTCCCAGGAGAAGAGCCCTCACCCATCCAGGAGACCCTCCATTCCCTTCCCAGGAGAAGAGCCCTCACCCATTCCAGGAGACCCTCCATTCCCCTCCCAGGAGAAGAGCCCTCACCCATCCAGGATACCCTCCATTCCCCTCCCAGGAGAAGAGCCCTCACCCATCCAGGAGACCCTCCATTTCCCTCCCAGGAGAAGAGCCCTCACCCCATCCAGATACCCTCCATTCCCCTCCCAGGAGAAGAGCCCTCCCCCATCCAGGAGACCCTCCATTTCCCTCCCAGGAGAAGAGCCCTCTCCCATCCAGGAGACCCTCCATTCCCCTCCCAGGAGGAGAGCCCTCACCCATCCAGGAGACCCTCCATTCCCCTCCCAGGAGAAGAACCCTCACCCATCCAGGAGACCCTCCATTCCCCTCCCAGGAGGAGAGCCCTCACCCATCCAGGAGACCCTCCATTCCCCTCCCAGGGTAGAAGAAACCCTCACCCATCCAGGAGACCCTCCATTCCCTCCCAGGAGAAGAGCCCTCACCCATCCAGGAGACCCTCCATTCCCCTCCCAGGAGAAGAACCCTCACCCATCCAGGAGACCCTCCATTCCCCTCCCAGGAGAAGAGCCCTCACCCATCCAGGAGACCCTCCATTCCCCTCCCAGGAGAAGAACCCTCACCCATCCAGGAGACCCTCCATTCCCCTCCCAGGAGAAGAGCCCTCACCCATCCAGGAGACCCTCCATTCCCCTCCCAGGAGAAGAGCCCTCAACCATCCAGGAGACCCTCCATTCCCCTCCCAGGAGAAGAGCCCTCACCCATCCAGGAGACCCTCCATTCCCCTCCCAGGAGAAGAGCCCTCACCCATCCAGGAGACCCTCCATTCCCCTTCCAGGAGAAGAGCCCTCACCCATCCAGGAGACCCTCCATTCCCCTCCCAGGAGAAGAGCCCTCACCCATCCAGGAGACCCTCCATTCCCCTCCCAGGAGAAGAGCCCTCACCCATCCAGGAGACCCTCCATTTCCCTCCCAGGAGAAGAGCCCTCACCCATCCAGGAGACCCTCCATTTCCCTCCCAGGAGAAGAGCCCTCACCCATCCAGGAGACCCTCCATTTCCCTCCCAGGAGAAGAGCCCTCACCCATCCAGGAGACCCTCCATTCCGCTCCCAGGAGAAGAGCCCTCACCCATCCAGGAGACCCTCCATTCCCCTCCCATCCAGGAGACCCTCCATTTCCCTCCCAGGAGAAGAGCCCTCACCCATCCAGGAGACCCTCCATTCCCCTCCCAGGAGGAGAGCCCTCACCCATCCAGGAGACCCTCCATTCCCCTCCCAGGAGAAGAACCCTCACCCATCCAGGAGACCCTCCATTCCCCTCCCAGGAGGAGAGCCCTCACCCATCCAGGAGACCCTCCATTCCCCTCCCAGGAGAAGAACCCTCACCCATCCAGGAGACCCTCCATTTCCCTCCCAGGAGGAGAGCCCTCACCCATCCAGGAGACCCTCCATTCTCCCCTCCCAGGAGAAGAACCCTCACCCATCCAGGAGACCCTCCATTCCCCTCCCAGGAGGAGAGCCCTCACTCCATCAGGAGACCCTCCATTCCCCTCCCAGGAGAAGAACTCCTCACCCATCCAGGAGACCCTCCATTCCCCTCCCAGGAGAAGAGCCCTCAGATCCAGGAGACCCACCATTCCCCACCCATCCAGGAGACCCTCCATTCCCCTCCCAGGAGAAGACCCTCACCCATCCAGGAGACCCTCCATTCCCCTCCCAGGAGAAGAGCCCTCACCCTGTCCAGAGGACCCTCCATCTCCGCACCCCATCCCAGGAGAAGAGCCCTCAACCATCCAGGAGACCCTCCCACTCCCCTCCCAGGAGAAGAGCCCTCACCCATCCAGGATACCCTCCATTCCCCTCCCAGGAGAAGAGCCCTCACCCATCCAGGAGACCCTCCATTCCCCTTCCAGGAGAAGAGCCCTCACCCATCCAGGAGAACCTCCATTCCCCTCCCAGGAGAAGAGCCCTCAACCATCCAGGAGACCCTCCATTCCCCTCCCAGGAGAAGAGCCCTCACCCATCCAGGAGACCCTCCATTCCCCTCCCAGGAGAAAGAACCCTCACCCATCCAGGAGACCCTCCATTCCCCTCCCAGGAGGAGAGCCCTCACCCATCCAGAGACCCTCCATTCCCCTCCCAGGAGAAGAACCCTCACCCATCCAGGAGACCCTCCATTCCCCTCCCAGGAGAAGAGCCCTCACCCATCCAGGAGACCCTCCATTCCCCTCCCAGGAGAAGAGCCCTCAACCATCCAGGAGACCCTCCATTCCCCTCCCAGGAGAAGAGCCCTCTCCATCCAGGAGACCCTCCATTCCCCTCCCAGGAGAAGAGCCCTCACCACCCATCCAGCACCATGCACCATTACCCTTCCTGTAGGAGACTTCACCCTTCCACCAGACCCTTCATTCCTCATCCAGTAGGAGAGACTACACCCATCATCAGACCCCCATTCTCCACCCAGTAGGAGGAGTCTACACCCATCCATCAGACCCCCATTCTCCACCCAGTAGGGGACTACACCCATCACATGCAGACCCCATTCACCGCCCAGTACGGGACGACACCCAGGGTCCATCAGACCCCCATTCTCCACCCAGTAGGAGGAGACTACACCATCCATCAGACCCCCCCATTCTCCACCCAGTAGGAGGAGACTACACCCATCCATCAGACCCCCATTCTCCGCCAAGTAGGAGACCTCACCCATCAGAACCCCATTCTCCACCCAGTAGGAGACTTCACCTCATCCATCAGACCCCCATTCTCCGCCCAGTAGGAGAGACTACACCCAGCCATCAGAACCCCATTCTCCACCCAGTAGGAGACTTCACCCATCCATCAGACCCCCATTCTCCGCCCAGTAGGAGAGACTACACCCATCCATCAGAACCCCATTCTCCGCCCAGTAGGAGAGACTACGCCCATCCATCAGACCCCCATTCTCCGCCCAGTAGGGGACTACACCCATCCATCCGACCCCCCATTCTCCACCCAGTAGTAAACTACACCCATCCAGAACACCCTCCATTCCAAACCCAGTAGAAGAGACTTCACCCATCCAGCAGACATTCTAGTTACCTCTCCATGGAGTCTCCTTCATTGGGATCTGCCGAGGACATTTTGTCTTGTGCTGTAAAAACAAAACAATTTCAGGTTGTTGGAAAGTTTAGAAACCTATTCTCTCCCCCCCAAATATAGAACCTTGTAATGTGTACAGAGCAGCAAAAAATACAAAATCAGTATAAACTGCAATGGAGCAAAGTCTGGTGGGAAGTGTGCCAAGTTCTTCATCAGACAGCTGGATTTGTCACAGGAGTCTGGATTTGGGTTTCAAAGGGTAAGTGCTCTGGCCACAGGCTGAGTGCATCTGAAGGCAACCAAAAGTGAATGTGTAGACAAAACAGCATGTGAAGATCAGAGCATGTCATCTGTGTCCCCACTGGGGAGATTTCATTTATCCTGGTGTCACAGACAGTGGTGGGAAATGCTAAATGTTACAGTTCATAAAAAGGAACCTACAATAATAATGGGCACAACTATCCTGGTGATAACTAAGGGACTTCCCCAGTGACGTATGGGGTGACCCCGCCCCCCTCTGATGTAATTGAAACCTGCGTTACATCAGAGGGGGCGGGGGTCCCCCTGTACATCACTGGGGAAGCCTGGGTTTCCCCTTGCATCAGAGGGGGGGCGGGGTCAGGTGACGGTGTCCCCGTCCTCCTCAGCTAAGACCTTATCAGGCTGACAGGATTCCCGCAGTGTCTCCCTGGAGACAGGATGTGCTGCGCCGGACCATCCGAAGAGATCACCCATCACTGGACCCCGGAGAAGAGATCAGCCCTCGCTGGATAGCAAGAGTGGATTACCACCGCTGGAATCTTATTTTATTTTTTTTTTAATTAAGGACTACTCCCAAACGGTGTGTTTGTGTGTTTAGCAATTTTACACTTTGTGAAATTGTTGGGGTACTTTTGTCCCCCCTTACCATTTCAAACAAAGGTGGCCGGGATCTGGGGGTCCCCCTGTTAAAGGGGGCTTCCAGATTCTGATAAGCTCCCCGTCCGCAGACCCCCACAACCACCGGCCAGGGTTGTGGGGGATGAGGCCCTTGTCCCCTTCAACATGGGGACATGGTGCTTTGAGGGATCAGATCCCCAAAGCATCCTCCCAATGTTGAGGGCATTTGGCCTGTTACGGTTCAGGAGGGGGGCGCTCTCGTCCCCACCCCTCTTTTTCCTGTGGCCTCCCAGGTTGCGTGCTCGTATAAAGGGTCTGGTATGGATTTTTGGGGGGGAACTCCACGCCATTTTTTTTTTTATTTGGCAGGGAGTTCCCCTTAAAATCCATACCAGACCTGAAGGGCCTGGTAGCTCTATGCACACATGTTGAAATAATGTACTTGACACTGTGGTGACCTCTTTCCTCTCTCTCTCTGGGATTTTTTTTTTATATATAGGTATATCATTCAATCCCATTGGGTACTTGTTAAATAACCTCACAGGTATCACTGCTTTGGGTATCCTGGTCGCTGCTACCTTGTGTATCTACCCACTCTCAGAGCAAGTGTCACTCTATATCTTTCCCCACTTGAATAGAACACACATGTGGGGATACATGATTCATTTTCTTCCTCTTAATACGTATCAGGCCCGGCTGTTTGGACATACAAGTCCCTGTAAAGAAATCTAATTAGGATTCTTCTCCGCTGTGCTGCCACACTTGGGGACGCACCTCCCTCCCTTTTGAAATACAACTTATTTGACCTACGAATATCAACTCCACGAGGTACGCGGTAATGTATACATTCTTGACACGCTGTAATGTCCACCCAGACAGTTTGATTCTAGGAGTACACTAGTAATAATCTCTGTTAGGCTCTTTCATGAAATTGGTTGTATTAACATTTTGCCTAGAAATTATTGTTTACAACATCCTGGGTCTTTGTGATATCCTGATGTGTGTATAACGGGGGGGAGTACAAAACAAATCCCCCGCTGACTGTTCCTTTCTCTTTTGCATTCTCTAGAGCGATAGGTACTTGCCACATAAAATCACTCTCTGCTCCTGACGAAGGTTCCCATATTCGGGCAACTGGAAAACGCGTCGAGCATCTGGGGGTCACACACCTCTTTGAGAGCATCAGTATTGTACCTCTGTATATATTTATTTTTTTGTAAATGTGTTTGTACATGATTATCTATTTGTATTTTTGTGTTTTTTTTGTTGTTTTTTGTAACTGCTATGCATATTATGAACAGTGCACCCTGTTATCGTACATTTGGGTGAATTTTATATATCATTTTATTGACTACTAATAAAATTTTGAAGATAATTTTTTTCAAAAATCTTTGGTGAGAGTGGTGATCTATTCAAAGTCCCAACCATAGGTGTTCTTTTTTCTTATCTGTAATTGAATTTGGGGGAACCCCCACGCATATATTTTTTTTTTATCATGACTTTCAATGACTGTTCTCTGTATTACGGGAGCCGACAATTCATTATAGCCGCGAGTGATTTTAAAATGACTTTTTTCCTGCAAAAATGACACTTTGTGCCGGGACAGTTCTTAGCACGGGAAACATGCGCCCCTTTACAGACATAGTACACACCTCCCGGTACAAAATTTAAAGGAATAATACACTTTTATTTGTTTCACTTGAAGCATTATTAAAATCACTGCTCCCGAAAAACGGCGGTTTTTTAAAAAACGTTTTCTTTTGTATTATACATGTCCCCTGGGGCAGGACCCGGGTCCCCAAACACTTTAGGAGAATAACTTGCATACAAGCCTTTAAAATTATCACTTTAGATTTCTCCCATAGACTTTTACAGGGCGTTCCGCGGCTTTTCGAATTTGCCGCGAACACCCCAAATTTTTCGCTGTTCGGTGAACCGGCAATGTACGACTCGAACTCGAAGCTCATCCCTACTCCTATGTCATCACAGCTGCTCTGAGACCTCACAGCACCAAGGGCGGGTCACAGACACAAATTATTGCTGGCCTTGGCTCCTTTCACAAAGGTGGCCCCTCTGATGGCATCTGCAAAAACCAGGCCCCCTAGAGGCCTGGTAGGAGGCAACAGCAGGATTTCACAAACTGGTAATATACGTCTTCTAGGAAAATGAAGGAAGAACATTTTATAAATGTCTGTTAAATGTCATAGTGCCTTAAGGAGTCACTCCGATCACGGTTACTGCACAGGCTTTTCATCACCAGAGCCCACAGGGAACCGAAGCCAGCAAGTACCAGCCCCCAGTCTCTTGTATGGACTGGCTGGATCACTGTTCAGCAGGAAACACCTGGGCCCCCATAACACTACAGCCTGGTCTAACCGCCATACCACAGGAGCCAAACCTTAGCCGGAGATATGATTGCCAATCACTATTGATTACAGTTTCCTCCATCTATGGGGTTTTAATATATACAAGAACACCTATAACCCGTCCCAAGGTGACTGTGCACTCTCCATAACAGATATGCATGCTGCTTGTTAATGTTGCAAGGCCACCCCCCCCCCCCAGAGGGATCCAACCTCCACAAGGCCCAAAGCCCCCCCCCCCCCCCCGTCCAGAGGGATCTCACCTCCACAAGGCCCATAAGCCCCCCCCCGTCCAGAGGGATCTCACCTCCACAAGGCCCAAAGCCCCCCCCGTCCAGAGGGATCTCACCTCCACTCACAAGGCCCAAAGCCCCCCCCCGTCCAGAGGGATCTCACCTCCACAAGGCCCAAAGCCCCCCCCCCCCCGTCCAGAGGGATCCAACCTCCACAAGGCCCAAAGCCCCCCCGTCCAAGGGATCTCACCTCCACAAGGCCCAAAGCCCCCCCCCCCCGTCCAGAGGGATCCAACCTCCACAAGGCCCAAAGCCCCCCCCCGTCCAGAGGGATCTCACCTCCACAAGGCCCAAAGCCCCCCCCCCCGTCCAGAGGGATCTCACCTCCACAAGGCCCAAAGCCCCCCCCCCCCCGTCCAGAGGGATCTCACCTCCACAAGGCCCCCCCCCCGTCCAAAGCCCCCCCCCCCCCATCCAGAGGGATCTCACCTTCGCACAAGGCCCCTCCCGCCAGAGGGATCTCACCTGCACAAGCCCCCCCCCTCGCCCCCCGCCCCCCCCCCCCCCGCCTCCCCCCCCACCCCCCCCCCTCCCCACCCCCCCCCCCCCCCCCCCCCCCCCCCCGTCCCCCTCCCCGACCCCCCGCCCCCATAACTGAGCGTAACCAGAAGGGATCTCAACCTCCCACAAAATCTCACTCAAACTCACTCCAAACCCAATCTCCCAAGGGACTCAAGGCCCCCCCCCGTCCAGAGGGATCTCACCTGCTCACAAGGGCCACCCCCACCGTCCAGAGGGATCTCACCTCCACAAGGGCCCCCCCCCCCGTCCAGAGGGATCTCCCCATCCACAGGCCGCCGCCCCCCCCCGTCCAGAGGGATCTCACCTCCACAAGGCCCCCCCCCCCGTCCAGAGGGAACTCACCTCCCAACCCCCCCCCCCCAAGGCCCCCCCCCCATCCAGAGGGATCTCACCTCCACAAGGCCCCCCCCCCCCGTCCAGAGGGTTCTCACCTCCACAAGGCCCCCCCCCCCCGTCCAGAGGGATCTCACCTCCACAAGGCCCCCCCCCCGTCCAGAGGGATCTCACCTCCACAAGGCCCCCCCCCCCGTCCAGAGGGATCTCACCTCCACAAGGCCCCCCCCCCCCGTCCAGAGGGAACTCACCTCCACAAGGCCCCCCCCCCCGTCCAGAGGGATCTCACCTCCACAAGGCCCCCCCCCCCCGTCCAGAGGGATCTCACCTCCACAAGGCCCCCCCCCCCCCGTCCAGAGGGATCTCACCTCCACAAGGCCCCCCCCCCCGTCCAGAGGGATCTCACCTCCACAAGGCCTCCCCCCCCGTCCAGAGGGATCTCACCTCCACAAGGCCCCCCCCCCCGTCCAGAGGGATCTCACCTCCACAAGGCCCCCCCCCCCGTCCAGAGGGATCTCACCTCCACAAGGCCCCCCCCCCCCCAACCAGAGGAATCCAACCACAAACCCCCCCCCACCCCCAACCAGAGGGATACCACCACCACAAGGCCCCCCCCCCCCCCCCAACCAGGAGGGATCCAACCACAAGGCCCCCCCCAACCAGGAGGGATCCAACCACAAGGCCCCCCCCCCAACCAGGAGGGATCCAACCACAAGGCCCCCCCCCCCAACCAGAGGGATCCCACAAACCTTTTCCTTGCTCTATCCAAAAATATGTTTTGTTGCTACATAATATTAAAACTATTGCATGCATGGAGGCCTTGAAGAGATGCAGATCTTGTACCCCTATTAATCGGCGCGTCAAGGGGGCATTTCATGGAGAAAGATCTCACCTTCACAATTGCACCCAAAAAATCTACACCCTGCAAGACACCCATCCAGAAGACCCTCCATTTCCCTCCAAGGAGGAGAGACTACACCCATCCAGGAGACCCTCCATTTCCCTTCCAGGAGGAGAGACTACACCCATCCAGAAGACCCTCCATTTCCCTTCCAGGAGGAGAGACTACACCCATCCAGGAGACCCTCCATTTCCCTTCCAGGAGGAGAGACCAGGAGGAGAGACCACACCCATTCAGGAGACCCTCCAAGTAGGAGACTTCACCCATTCAGGAGACCCTCCATTCCTCTCCCAGTAGAAGAGACTACACCCATCCATCAGACCCTCCATTCCACTCCTAGCCCCAAGAGGAAACCCAACTTTATAAGGCCCCCCGATCTGGAGGAATCCCCCTCTACAAAGGTCTGCATTCAGACAAATGCCACCATGTCAAACCCCACTGCCGCGTTGCGCCCCCCCCCCTACACACCTGCCATAGAAATCTGACTTCTACAAGACCCCCACCTCTACAGTGCCCCCCCCCCCCATCAAGGTGAATCCTGCAATGCGCGTCTCCATTGGTCCAAATATTTTTCTACAACATCCCCTATTCATATGAAGGGTCCTTCTCCAATCAGAATCCCATCTCTACAAAGCTCCCCTTCATATCAGTGGTGCAAAACCAATCCCCCCAAAAAATATTTACAAGTTCACCTTCGTGTCTACAAGTTCCCCAGAAAAGTGCAATCCCCACATTTCGCTCCCCACACCAACCCCACCACCACCCCCCCCCCACCCCTGCAGAGGGATGGGGGGGGGGGGGGGGGGGGGGGGCCCCCCACCTTTAAAAGGCGCCCATAAGGCATTTCCTGGTCAGGAGCCCCACCCATGATGCACACAATCTAATCAGCGTTGATGTACAACCCTCGTGCATCTCCCATGATCCAGAAGGTTGGAGTCTCTGGTGGATGGGATGAAGGTCACACTCCACATACTGAGGGGACATCGGAGGGACCTCTTCTATGGACAGCGATCATCGAACATTACAGATGGTCTTCCACACTTACCCTCTCTGTCCTTTCCTGAGGTCATGCAGAGACAGCACAATCCCATAGTCTCGGCTCCTATATCAATAAGCAGATTTTCAGTAAAGTGCATCTAAACCCCAAACATTTCCTGTTCTGGGTGGAGTGGTGAAGGGTTAGACCCTCTGACTGCAGTCTGTGTCCCCCCCCCATTGGGAGATTTACCCACTATTCATCCTTTTGATTAAATCTTCCAATAGAGACACCGGTCCTGGCGACAACTGTCTAGGAAGGGAATATTTCCTCCAACTTCCTGTTGTGTATCAGAGACAGGAAGTGAAAAGGAATCTGCTTAATGGGGACACAGACAAAATGAAACCTGACAGAGGTTCTAGGCCTTCCCTACTCCATTCAAAACTAAAAAAGTTTTGGTTAGAGATGCACCTTAAACTAACTATGGTGGCAACTCCGGGCCAAATATATTAGGATACATGGTGGAGAGTCAGTACAACAGCAGATGGTTTCCTGAGTCCCTCCCCTGTATGTTCATCACCTGCGGATCCAGGAGATCCATCATTGTCAGCCTTATGATAGAGCAATAAAGTGAAAACATTTAACATTAAAAATCAGATGATGACACCCGATATCAGAAGAGACTCAACACAAACCCCCCCCCCCCCCCCACCCCAATATCAAACCCATATCAAGACAAGGACACCCAACCTCTCCGCCCCCCCCTTCATAACACAAGGACACCCAACCTCTCCCCCCCCCCTTCATAACACAAGGACACCCAACCTCTCCCCCCCCCCCTTCATAAACACCAGGACACCCAACCCTTCCCCCCCTTCATAAACACAAGGACACCCAACCTCTCCCCCCCCCTTATAAACACAAGGACACCCAACCTCTCCCCCCCCCTTATAAACACAAGGACACCCAACCTCTCCCCCCCCCTTATAAACACAAGGACACCCAACCTCTCCCCCCCCCCTTCATAAAGACAAGGACACCCAACCTCTCCCCCCCCCTTATAAACACAAGGACACCCAACCTCTCCCCCCCCCTTATAAACACAAGGACACCCAACCTCTCCCCCCCCCCTTCATAAAGACAAGGACACCCAACCTCTCCCCCCCCATTATAAACACAAGGACACCCAACCTCTCCCCCCCCCCTTCATAAAGACAAGGACACCCAACCTCTCTCCCCCCCCAACCTCTCCCCCCCCTCCTTCATAACACAAGGACACCCAACCTCTCCCCCCCCCCTTCATAAACACAAGGACACCCAACCTCTCTCCCCCCCCCCCTACAAAAACACAAGGACAACCCAACCTCTCCCCCCCCCCTTCATAACACAAGGACACCCAACCTCTCCCCCCCCCCCTTCATAAACACAAGGACACCCAACCTCTCCCCCCCCCTTCATAAACACAAGGACACCCAACCTCTCCCCCCCTTCATAAACACAAGGACACCCAACCTCTCCCCCCCCCTTCATAAACACAAGGACACCCAACCTCTCCCCCCCCCTTCATAAACACAAGGACACCCAACCTCTCCCCCCCCCTTCATAAACACAAGGACACCCAACCTCTCCCCCCCCCCTTCATAAAGACAAGGACACCCAACCTCTCCCCCCCCCCCCCCCCTTATAAACACAAGGACACCCAACCTCTCCCCCCCCCCCTTCATAAAGACAAGGACACCCAACCTCTCTCCCCCCCCCCAACCTCTCCCCCCCCTCCTTCATAACACAAGGACACCCAACCTCCCCCCCCCCCTTCATAAACACAAGGACACCCAACCTCTCCCCCCCCCTTCATAAACACAAGGACACCCAACCTCTCCCCCCCCCCCTTCATAAACACAAGGACACCCAACCTCTCCCCCCCCCCCTTCATAAACACAAG